>JACYXH010000053.1:1295459-1307959 GCA_026745465.1 Lota lota
TTCATGATTGATGAGTCCCTGTAATGTAACTAGCGTAATTATTCACATCGTTTGAACAGAGGTTGTTTAACACAGATTAAATGCTGTTAACATTTCTTTTTGAGTGCTTTATACTAGCCAACAGCTATAAAATAAGTTGTATCATACATTTGGACACAAATAGAATGATGCTGAATAATAGGGCTTCTTTAGATTAATGTTATTTTATGTGTGTGTGTGTGTATATATATATATATATATATATATATATATATATATATATATATATATATAATTTATGCATTTTCTTTACAGTATTAAAGTAAAACTGAGTGAAAAATGTATTTTACCTCCCTCTGCTGGAGAAAGATAGAAACTCAAGCAGTATTTTTAGGCTCATCTTGCTTTGTATCTCTTATCCCTGTCAGTTCGACCAGCATCAACAAGCACTGGGAGGCGGAGCTAGCGGCACTGAAGGGCAACAACGCTAAGCTAACGGCAGCGCTGCTGGAGTCCACGGCTAACGTGAAGCAGTGGAAGCAGCAGCTAGCGGCCTACCAGGAGGAGGCAGAGAGGCTACACAAGAGGGTACTGGTCCCCCGTCAGGCCCAGTAGAATCCCACCGCTGCAATGAAAACAAAAATGAAGACAGACAGAACACATTACACTACATTGAACCACACCGTGTTGCGATTCAACCAAGCTACCGCTATGAGGAAGAGACCAGCATGTAGTTCCTCTAACAACCTTTAGGTGGTTAACGGTAGAGACTAGCATGTAGTTCCTCTAACAGCCTTTAGGTGGTTCACGGTAGAGTCTAGCATGTAGTTCCTCTAACAGGTGGTTCACAGTAGAGACTAGCATGTAGTTCCTCTAGCAGCCTTTAGGGGGTTGGCGGTAGAGATTAGCATGTTATTCCTCCAACAGCCTTTAGGTGGTTCACGGTAGAGATTAACATGTTATTCCTCCAACAGCCTTTAGGTGGTTCACTGCAGAGACTAGCATGTAGTTCCTCTAACGGCCTTTAGGTGGTTCATGGTAAAGACTAGCATGTAGTTCCTCCAACGGCCTTTAGGTGGTTCACGGTAGAGACTAGCATGTAGTTCCTCTAACGGCCTTTAGGTGGTTCGCGGTTGGATGCAGAGTGACCCACCACCATTCAGAGTCAACAGGAAGAAACGTGGTTTGATTCTCGTAATACAAAGCCAATTCTTTGTTTGGTTAGGATCTCAATGACATCACAGACATTCGAGTACACTGCAACACAACTAGGCAAAACATAGCACAACACACCCACACAACACCAAATCACAACATCACAAAACACACCATACCTGGACACAACGCCAGAACACCCTGTGATTTCTTAGCACTGAGAGCGTTGGGTTTGGTTCTTCAGGTGACGGAGCTGGAGTGTGTGAGCGGTCAGACCGCGGTCATCAAGTCCCAGAAGACCGACCTCAACCAGACCATCGAGGAGCTGCAGACTGCGCTGGGGGCCAAGGAAGAGGTATTCTGGGGTTCCAACGCACGGGACAGAAGGTGTTACGCCTTCCTAGAGTATGTCCCTCTAATCTCGGATCCAGTAGTTCTACTACGCTATAGAAGAACTTCTGGGGAGGAACGGCACGGAGCGTGGGCCGGAAACCAGAAACTGCAAGGGGCGGAGTTACACCGTGTTTCCTGTTTAGTTACGGAGATATTCTAACTTAAGAAAACGAATTTGCGCCAGTGAATAAAGCTTTCAGAAGGGGATTTTAATAAGTGTATTTCTACAATGGCCAGTCTACACAGTGTTGATTTGAAACCTTTACAGACACTTTGTACAGTTCACTACTGCTGGCCAGGTTTGTGTTCGGCAGTGACACACTTACAGAGCCCCGCCTCCAGCCACACGATTGGTCCAAACAACTATTAAGCAAAAAACAGTGAAACGCCCCATTCACCCACATTTGAGCTTGTCTGCCATCAGACTTGAGATATTAATCTCAAGTCTGATTTGTGAGACTAACGTCCCTCTAACTGTTGGTTCATTGTCAACAGGAGCTAGAGAGACTTAAATCAGAGATGGAGGACGCTAGCGAATTCCAGCAGCAGAAAGAATCCCTAACACAGAAACTACAGGTGAGAATGTAGCATGCTCGGCATAGTTGTATGTACGTTTGCACGTATCCATGTTTCCCCTAAGGAGAAGGGTTTTTCTAGTTCTGTCTGCTTGTGACATCACACGTGGGAGTGTATTTCTGATAGAACTCAACAGCCTACCTAACGACTGTGGTTGAACTATTCATCATATCTGGGTGGAATGGCTTGTAATGACTAAGAATAAACCTCACGCCTTGATCTCTTCGAAGATGTTTTTGAATCCAATACAAATACAGTAAAGCCTATGGTCAACATATTGGTGTTGCTGTACTGGCATGCAATGATGTCAATATCGACGAATAACTAGGAGACTTTAAGATCATTTTGCGATCATTTCCCGAACATTTCCCATTATTTCTCCATGGTTTTTTCCAACAATTAACACTTGACCGTCTCTTATCCCTTTCCCCCGCGTGCCGTCTCTCAGGCCACGGAGGAGCGGAACCAGAACCTGGAGGCCCGGCTGTCCGCCCTGGAGCAGACGGTGGAGAACACCCAGCTGGAGCGAGAGACCTTCCGCAGCCACCTGCGCTCTCTGCTGGAGCTCCTGGACGGAAAGATCTTTGAGCTCAGCGAGCTGCGGGACACCCTGGCCAAGCTCATCGAGAGCAGCTAGAACACCGATTACTCAAATGTATTTATGAATAGATACAGTAGATTATCCACGCAGAGACGCTACTTCCTCCCAGCAACACCACCAGAGTTGCGGTATAATCTACGCAAGGGAACACGGAGGTTCATAGCATGTTGCTACTTTTTTTTGTTTTTTATCACAGACACTCGTCAACTATTATTGGGTATGTTTGCACTCTTACCTTTCTATACTGGTTTCTCGGTTCATCTTGGGTCAATCGGTACACGTTTACATGAGGCGGCCATGCATGTCTCTCCACTTCTTCTCGATATAACGTCTGGAATATTATTTCTTCGCGAGAGCGACGAAAGGGGAAAATAAAACGAAATAAGCTCTGAATGATCGATGCCGACCGGCGTTCAAAGGGATCTTGGACATTTGGATAGTTTAGTTTTTGTACAACTTTAATATCCTTCTTCACAAAGACACTTTTGTTATTCAGCTTTGCTATTGGTGCGTTCTTGGTGTGTTCTTCACCTATTGTTGGTGATGGTCGCCTCCCCTCTTTCAATCACCTGTGTATTTGTTTTTTAAATCGTAGTTTTTTGTGCTATTTTTAAACGGATGTTCAGACCGAAGACCGATGGTCAATTTCAGCCAAAAAAAAAAGAAATCACTTCAATTTAATGATGAAACACTCCATTCTATGTATCTATTCTTGTCATTTATTCAAGCATTTACTCACTAGGACTAAGACTGGTTATTATAATATTTTAAATTTAACCTTTTTAAAGTTCGAAGAGATGGAAGTTGAGTTGAGTGCTGTGGAGCCAGGGCCGCGTTCGGAACGCCACCTGCGGAACGACTAAGACTGCGGTATGGAGGCCCTCATCTCCTACAACAAGAGCAATACAAACTAAAGGGAAGCCAAACAGTAACAAGACTTTTCAGTTTCGCTTTTTTCAGGTAATTTAGTCCTCTTTCAGAGATGTATGAAGAGAAACGTGTAGAAACCTGTGTTTCTTTCTATACACTTTGTAATACTAATGGAAGAATTCTATTGCACTTGGGAAAATGAAATAGTGTGTATGAAGGTTTTTTTGCCTAATCTTTTCCCTTTGTATCTTGTTGTTATTTTGAGTGCAATTATTTGACCCTATGCTTTTGTTCAGTTATTATTACGATGGAAATTGTTTGAAACAGATGCTATTTTCTTCTTTCTTCAAGTTTTCACTTCATATTTTTTAGTGGGTGTCCAGGTAGTTTTTGGGAAAAAACGGGCAATATTTTTGAACTATTGATCAAAGGACATTAAATAAAGATAACTTGTGCAGTGGGTGGGGTTGAATTTGCAGAGAAACTTTTTCCTTTGCCAAATATAATGTCTTGTTGAGATCCGAGTTTTACTGACGTTGCCTTCGGTACAAAGATCACTGGTAACTGTGGTACGTTGTTGTTGGTTTACTATTGCCAAAAATTCTGTGATTTAATGTAAAGATTATACTATGTATACACAATGAACACTATTTAAGGGCTTGCTGTCAGTTTGGGTACATTTGAAAAATACACATTTACAAAACAATGAAGAAGTGTAATGTTTATAATACCACAGGCTTAAACGCAACTGTAATTTTGAGTTTATAGTAAAGCTAATTAGAAAACAAAATGATGCGTCATTCTTTTAGGTGTGATTTTGGTTCAAATGGGGGCGTTTGTTTAATGGAGCTGCAATCAAATGGCATTCATTGAAAAGTACGTTCATCTGAGAAATAGTTACTCTAAAGGCGTTTATCTCAGAGGTGTAACTGAAAACAGGTGTAGCTCATTTAGTTAATTACGTCTAGAGGTACAATTAATGTCATGAGATACACCTGTGGGACCCTACTATATCACCTCTGAAAAATGCCTAATTGTGGTCTAAAACAAAGAAAAGCTACACAATATTGATATTTATGAAGCCATAAGCAAAGCAAACTTGTAATTTTAATTAAAGACTACTGATTCTTGATAAATCAATTAATATGTCAATTGGTTAATCAAATTGTTTATATAAATGCAGGCCCATACCACCAGATGAAATAAACACTTATTCAGCACAGTGGAAAAAGGCCCTTGTGTTTATTTGAAATACAATATAGAAAGGAAATAGTAATGCAATGGTAGGAAAGGATGAGAAATGCAATGCATAATAACTCTTAAAAAGTATATTTAATTCTTTGATATTGCCTTATAAATCCTACGTTTTAAAATTGGAGGTTTTCAATAAATACTCAATTTATCGCATGCAGAAATATATTTTTCATAAATTCCACTTCAAACATTTTTTTAGTTAAATTATTGCACTTAACTTGTGATAGGCTTGTTTTGAAACTAGTCAGTTATAGGTATTTGGTCATACAGGTAGGCCTACAGAGTTGGAGCTGTTTCCTGTACGTCACAATATAAACGTATAACAAGGATTTTAATTGTTTGGATTTTATAAACATCTAAAAAAAAAGTATATTTTGACATATATATTAAAATAAGGAATGAAAATACAATAATACATCTGCTTCACAAGCCCACACACAATAATCATGGACATGACAGCAATTCACAGGAAAAACATTTAAGAAATTTGACTGGTCAAAGGTGTGCAGAAATTCATGATCTATTTATATATGGTTGTTCTTAATTGTAGAAGTAGGCATTACAACGGCTCCCTTCATTCTTAAAGACAGCGATTTAGAAAAACGTTTGGATGAATGTTGAATCCTTGGTCCTCTCAGTAGCAACACTTGAGAGTAGACACAGAGCTCCTGTGACTGGACAGCAGTTGTCTAATCAGTACATCGTTAACCCTACTGATTGTACTCAGTGCAAGTGGTTTCCTAGAATGACTTTCCCCGTCTTTTTAAATCAAAGACAGCCATAGGTTTGACACAATGTACGCATTAATAAATCGGTATAAAATCGACACAAAAACACCTCCAGTAACACATCACATTCAAATGATGAAAAAAGGCAGTTGACACTGACAGTACAAAAAAAATACAAATAAGATTACACGCACACACGCACACAAGCCACATTGTTTTGAGGCCATTTGAACCAGCAGAGGGAACCAAATCTCAACTTATTAACAATACCTTCATCAGGATAGAGGATTACTACCACTAGTCATCACAACTTTAAACTTCCACTAACGTTACTCTGTGTTTTTGCCTTTAACCTCCAATATAATGATGCTGTAGGCTTTTGTGTTCAAATATATGATACGACATGTTTGACATACTTCATATGACATTGTAAACTATCAGGGGAACCTTGAATGGGAATGAATGCAGTATGTGTTAAAGATGAATATGGAGCCTTTTTAACAATACATTTAAGAACATGTAAATGCAATGTGTCTCCAATTCGCATGATCAAAAAGTGAAAAGGTGTGGCATGGATGTATCCAAATTGAACCAGGAAGTGGGACCATGTGAGTTAATATTTAGCAGAAGACTTCAGGACTGCTTGAGGGACATGTAACAAGCTAAGACGCCATGTCATCTGGATCCAATCTGAAAACAAGACTAGTGTTCAATCAGGTTGTAACAGAAGGCATTCAGTGAGTACCACTTTAAAGAAGATTTCCTCAGGTTCCCAGGAAGTGAGTTAGATCATCCTTCAGTAAGTCCTGTGAGAGGATCTATGGAGAGCTAGCATTGGTTTAGATTCTTTCCCCCTGGAAAACAATCAATATACCAAACCGTGAGCGCCAAACCAATATATGTAACATACATTGTTTTTAGATTCTACACTAGCAAATATAATATTGCTATGATAATATTATTGTTTGCAATAAATGTCATTTTTAAAACAATATGTTTAGAGTCATTATCATAATACTTTCATGTGTGGAGCCAGCATTCAGCAATGACCTCATCCTGATTCCTATTTCAGTGTGGAATTACAAAACAAAAAAATAAAATCACCTAATCCCATCAAACGTAATAAACCCATCACGGCAAACTAGTGAAGGAGTGAAAAGTCTGCTCCATCTTTAAAAGAATTCAAAAGAAAACCCCCCCGACACAGACAACCAAAGACCCGGGCTCCAACCGTCCAGTTGCGTCCAAGGTACCTCAGGCGATCCCCACGGGCCGCTCCTCTGAGCGTTGGGTGTCCTGCTCCTGTTTTGCTCGCTGTCCTCCTGGTCTGCTGAGTTAGCATGCGGTCGTCATCGGCCCCCCCGCTGCGCGCGGCCTAGTTCTCCCAGTCGGTGCACGGCGGGCCCTCGTCCTCCGACTCGCTCTCGGGCGACGCCTCCTTGATCCTGCGCAGCGCCTCGTGGATGCTGCGGGTCAGCGCGTCGGCCGAGGAGGGGAAGCGCTGGGCGGGCCGGCGCTGCTTCTGGTCGGCGGGCCGGCCGCGGACCTTGCGGAGCAGCACGCCCTGGCGGATCTGCGCCAGGATGTTCTCGCTGTCGTCCTGGTCGGGGTCCGGCAGCACGCGCAGCTCCGCCTTGCGCAGGCGGAAGCAGCCGCGCTTCAGGGAGGCCAGGACCTCGTCCATGGGGGAGCCCGCTGGGACGCACACGCGCACACACGCAGACACACACGCAGACACACGCAGACACACACAGACACACACAGACACACACAGACACACACAGACAGACATGCACACAGACACACACACACACGCAGACACACGCAGACACACACACGCAGACACACACAGACATGCACACAGACACACGCAGACATGCACACAGACACACGCAGACACACACGCACACACGCACGCACACACACACAGACACACACACGCACGCACACACAGACACACACACACACACACACACACACACACACGCAGACACACGCAGATATGCACACACACACGCAGACACACAGACATGCACACACACACACACACGCACGCACACACACACGCAGACACACACACACAGACATGCACACGCAGACACACGCACGCACACACAGACACACACACGCACGCACACACACACAGACACACGCATACACGCACACACACGCAGACACACAGACACACACACACACACACGCACACAGACACACACACACGCACACACACACACAGAGGACGACAGTCAATATCAGAGTCTGTCCTAGAACATGGTAAATAAATAAGTGTCTAATGCCACCTAAGAAAGAACCTACCTCTCCTCCACGTGGAGGAGTCCAGCGACTCCGTCTTCCTCAGCTTCTTCCTGGCGTTGAGCAGCTGGCTGCTGTCGAAGAAGCGCGGGGAGAAGGGAGACAGGGCCAGGGGGAGGGACTCGCACCCGGCCCCGGGCTGGCTCCTGGGGCCCCCGGTCTCCTCCTGGCCCCCCTCACCCTGCGGGTCTTCCAGGGAGGGAGGGGGCGGGGGGGGTGGAGGAGGAGGCGGTGGGGGTGGAGGAGCGGCCGAGGAGAGGGCGGGCGTGGAGGCGGAGCAGGGTGGAGGCATGGAGGGGAACGGGGTGAGGGAGGAGAGGTTCCCGGGGCCCGGCGGAGAACGTCCCGGAGGTAAGGACACGCTCTGGTGGCCGTAGGCGTGAGGCGGCGGCGGCGGCGGCGCAGAACGTCCCGCACCGAGGTTAGGACCGAGCTCCGTTTGGACACTGGCTGCTTGGGTGCTGGCCCCGGCAGAGGGTGCTCCTGGTCTCCTCCTGGTGTGGGGGAGGCCCAGACGGAGCCGGCTGGACTTCAGGGTCACATGGCCAGGGAAGCGCTGCACGGGACCAAAGGAGAGCAGACCAGTGAAACCATGGACGGGAGATTTCGGGGCACGGAGGGGGTCACGGAGGGGGTCACGGAGGGGGTCACGGAGGGGGTCACGGAGGGGGTCACGGAGGGGGTCACGGAGGGGGTCACGGAGGGGGTCACGGAGGGGTTCACCCTCGGTCTACACACCATGGATACATTTGTTGTTTTGCTCCCGTTTCAAGTCAAACGAGAAGAGCAGCTCTCGCTGTGTGACTGGCAGAAAGCAGTGTGTCTTCACTGAAACGTCCCATCCCTCAAGCCATAGTCAAATATAGAAGAGAGTATACATGGCAGCCAGTGAACCCACGGTTTCAGCTGCAATTCCAACACAACAATTCCACGCCCACTCTGTGTTACTTTTTCAGTACCGTCGTTGTGTATGTTGTACATGAAATGCGCCACACCCCGTAGCGTTACAATAAATGCGTCCTGGCAGCCTGACCCTCACTCGGACGCGGGCATTTCCTAAACCGCTGCTAGGACGGAGCTCCACCATCCACACACACACCGTGGCGTTATACTAAGCGTTCGAAAAGCAGCCGCCGGTGCCCCCCCCCCCCCCCCCCCCCTCCCCTCGTTCGCGACATCTGAGAAAAAGGCACTCGAACTCTAACCCCGATAACGCCACCTGCGTTGGTAGCAGAGTGGAACGTTCACAAAGTGCTTAGGGGAGAATGGCAAAAACATAGACTTAGTGCTGAGCCCAGAGTGACAGGGAGATCAGGGAGGGATTAACACCAACGAACAACAGACCGAGGCGGTAGTCCTTACATCCCTTAGAGTGAGAGAGTGACTCGTGTGTGGTGAACAGCAAACACGAGGCGAGAGACAAGCCTGGACTTGTTTCTGGGTAAAGGAAGGCCACAGAACAGTTACTCTATAAGGATGAGGTCAGCAAACCACATAACCCCAGCTGGCTTAAACATTGGAGTACGCAGGTTTGAGAACCTTTCCCCCTGCTCTCCTATAGGTCAAAATGACTTTCCGCCAGGGATGTCACAATAGGGGAACCCTCAACATTATTTTGTTCGCGTCATATTTGTTTCGACCAATCATGTTGCTGGAGGCGAGGATCTGTTAACTAGCTATTAACATAGAACACAAACTCTGCCAGCACTCGTTAACAGTAAAAAGGTGTCTGTAAAGGTTTCACATCAACACCGTGTCGACTGGCGACTGTAGAAATACACTTATTGAAATCCCTTTCTGAAAGCTTCATCTGCTGGCACAAATCAGTATCTCTTCAGTAGACTATCTATGTGACGAAACAGGAAACAAGGCCTAACTCCGCCCCTTTCAGTTTTTTGTTTCCTGCCCAGGCTCTGTGCCGTCTCCCCCCAGAGGTTCTGCTATAACATAGTAGGACTGCTGGATCAGAGGTTCTGCTATAACATAGTAGGACTGCTGGATCAGAGGTTCTGCTGTAACATGGTAGGACTGCTGGACCAGAGATTCTGCTATAACATAGTAGGACTGCTGGACCAGAAGTTCTGCTATAACATAGTAGGACTGCTGGATCAGAAGTTCTGCTATAACATAGTAGGACTGCTGGATCAGAAGTTCTGCTATAACATAGTAGGACTGCTGGACCAGAGGTTCTGCTATAACATAGTAGGACTGCTGGACCAGAGGTTCTGCTATAACATAGTAGGACTGCTGGACCAGAGGTTCTGCTATAACATAGTAGGACTGCTGGACCAGAGGTTTTGCTATAACATAGTAGGACTGCTGGACCAGAGGTTCTGCTAACCCTAGCAGGCCTGCTGGGTCCTAGTCTCAGTGTTAACTATGAGTAGGAGGTGGGTGACGAGGGGCAGTAGGCACCAGACCTGGCTGTGGCTGCGTAGTCCCAGTAGAGTCGTCTGTCTGTCCTGACCCACTCTGGCACTCCTCCTCTCCTCTTCATCCTCGGCTCTCTGGGAGATGATGAGGAAGACATGTTATAAAGGATCTGGGGTTTACGCCAACATCATATGCTTCATGTGTTGGATGGAGAAATACAATGTGGTGGTAAAGCATGTGGTAATAGTGATAATAGTATACCTGTGCCTGAATGGAATCACTGTCTGCCTGGCAGCCCTGGCGCTGGTGCATCTTCTGGTTGTGGTTAATGATACAGATCTCCTGAAATAAGACGATGAATGAGACTACTACACATCCACTATACAGATGATATACAGGCATCCCTGCACAATTAATGAGACTACTACACATCCACTATACAGATGATATACAGGCATCCCTGCACAATTAATGAGACTACTACACATCCACTATACTGATGATATACAGGCATCCCTGCACAATTAATGAGACTACTACACATCCACTATACAGATGATATACAGGCATCCCTGCACAATTAATGAGACTACTACACATCCACTATACTGATGATATACAGGCATCCCTGCACAATTAATGAGACTACTACACATCCACTATACAGATGATATACAGGCATCCCTGCACAATTAATGAGACTACTACACATCCACTATACTGATGATATACAGGCATCCTTGCACAATTAATGAGACTACTACACATCCACTATACAGGATGATGATATACAGGCATCCCTGCACAATTAATGAGACTACTACACATCCACTATACAGGATGATGATATACAGGCATCCCTGCACAATTAATGAGACTACTACACATCCACTATACAGGATGATGATATACAGGCATCCCTGCACAATTAATGAGACTACTACACATCCATTATACAGATGATATACAGGCATCCCTGCACAATTAATGAGACTACTACACATCCACTATACAGATGATATACAGGCATCCATGCACGATGGGTGACAACTTCACCTTCAGCTTTTAAGATTCACCACAAACATTTGATGTTGGCTCTAAACATTTGACCGCCAGCACCTTTAAGAGTCATTGTAAATGATGAGGCACTATGAGGAATCCTAGTGCCTAGCAGAACCACTGCATGACATCCTAGTGCCTAGCAGAACCACTGCATGACATCCTAGTGCCTAGCAGAACCACTGCATGCCATCCTAGTGCCTAGCAGAACCACTGCATGCCATCCTAGTGCCTAGCAGAACCACTGCATGCCATCCTAGTGCCTAGCAGAACCACTGCATGCCATCCTAGTGCCTAGCAGAACCACTGCATGCCATCCTAGTGCCTAGCAGAACCACTGCATGACATCCTAGTGCCTAGCAGAACCACTGCATGACATCCTAGTGCCTAGCAGAACCACTGCATGCCATCCTAGTGCCTAGCAGAACCACTGCATGCCATCCTAGTGCCTAGCAGAACCACTGCATGACATCCTAGTGCCTAGCAGAACCACTGCATGCCATCCTAGTCCCACATGCGGGTCCATCCCCCTGGGAAGCAGGACCAGGGCAGGCCTACCTTCTTGTTCTTGAGGTAGGCTCTCTTGGAGGTGATGCGGCCCCTGCGGGCCTCCAGCTGCCGGGTCTTGTTCTGCAGGACCACCAGCTGCTCCTCCGTCAGGGGGCTGGGAGGGACCCCGCCCTCCTCCACCCCCTGCATGGCGTCGGGGCTCTCGTAGGCGTCGTAGTACACCACCTCGTCCTGGCGCTCTGAGGCCGGGAGACACGGCGACACGTGAGAAGGACACAGAGACACAGAGTGGAGTGACACAGAGTGGAGTGGAGTGGAGTGGAGTGACACAGAGTGGAGTGGAGTGGAGTGACACAGAGTGGAGTGGAGTGACACAGAGTGGAGTGGAGTGACACAGAGTGGAGTGGAGTGAAGTGACACAGAGTGGAGTGGAGTGACACAGAGTGGAGTGGAGTGAAGTGACACAGAGTGGAGTGGAGTGACAGAGTGGAGTGGAGTGGAGTGGAGTGACACAGAGTGGAGTGGAGTGACACAGAGTGGAGTGGAGTGGAGTGACACAGAGTGGAGTGGAGTGACCACAGAGTGGAGTGGAGTGACACAGAGTGGAGTGGAGTGGCCACAGAGTGGAGTGGAGTGGAGTGACAGAGTGGAGTGGAGTGGAGTGACACAGAGTGGAGTGGAGTGACACA
>JACYXH010000053.1:1310459-1365459 GCA_026745465.1 Lota lota
AAAAAAGTGTATTAGATGGTTCAACTGAAATTGTAACAGCTTACTTCATTGTCAGCGCTGGTAGTTGCCATTAGGGATGGGCATTTGAAGGCATTTCAATATTCTGATATTCTATTAAGAATATTCGGGTAACCGGTTAACAGAAATAAGAAAAGTGTAACGCGGGATGGTTACCCGGTGGCTCCCTGGGTACAGCGCGTACCATTAAGGCTCAGTCCTTAGGCAGCAACCCGGGTTACATTCCACCCCGCGGTCATTTGCTGCATGTCCTCCCCCCTCTCTCTCTCTCTCTCCCATACCTTCCTGTCTAACTCTCACTGTGTCTGTCATGAATAAAGCATACAAAGAAATCTTTATAAAACTTATTTTTTTTTAAAGTGTAACGCACTCACAACATAGCCTGAAGGGCTTCCGTGATCTGGCCTTCACTAAACAAATGGATTGGTTTTTCGATGGCCTGCCTCACATTACGCACGATACGCATATAGTACAACAGAACATCAACAAAAAGATATTATGTGCAGACGGAAATATGTGCAAAACGTTTCTAGTTAACATAACACTTATCATTACTCTCATCATTACTCTAAAATAAAGACCATTGATTTCCAATGAAGCCTCTGCAGGAACGGAGGTTGGCGGTATAACCAAGTATCCCTTCGCCAGGACACCGAGTTTCATGTATGGTCCCTCACAACATCCTTCCACACTTGGTGGCCGTTTCTTTAAGTGTGCGCGCTGCCTGAATGTTGATACTACTACGTGATGCTGAAACATGTATTTAATGTAGGCCTATTGCAATTGTTTCGTTTTTTTCTTTCTGCTTTTTACATATTTGGTAAACACGTTTAAATAACAATATGTAATTAATATAGATTATGAATAATATTTGAATTAACTTTTGGCAAAATAAAATACCCACATCATTTCGAATAATCAAATATTGGACTAACCGTGCCCATCCCTAGTTGCCATGGTTTCAGGATTACACTGCTGTAGCTTGATGCGAGGGCTTAAACAGAGCAGTTTGGCATGTCCAGGTTTGGAGATTAGAGATTGAACAGGAGAATACTGTAGTGAGGATCTCGGTGCTTTGGTTTGCAACGTTTAAAACTAGAGGCCAGGGTGCTTTTTCTGAAGGAAATACAAGTGATTGCAATCTGGCTCCATTAAGCACGTTAGCATGCCCAGAACATGGTGAACATGCTGACATGCTAGCATGAATAGCCGTGACCCCTAAATCTCCCATTATGGGCAGAATATGGTCCTCGAACAGATCATAAGACGCCAGATGATTACATCAAGATAAAAACAGAGTTACCCAGGAATCCCACTCATAATTATCCCTACCATTTAAGGTCAAGCACGTGTATATCTCTTTCCAGCATCAGCGAGTAAACAATGTTGTTTACCTTTCTGCGCCCGGGCGGTGGTCTCAAAGAACCTGGCCGTGAGGTTCTGGATGGAGAGGACGGCTGCGTGGGCCTTCCTCTGCCACTCCTCATCCTCCCTGGTCAGCGCCTCCACGCGGCGAGGACCCAGACGCTCCGTCTCCAAGGTGATCTGCAGGGCGGCACCACCATACACACACACTTTAGATTCAGTTTCTATTCAGGGCCCCTGGAAGTCCACACACACACACACACACACACACACACACACACACACACACACACACACTATATATATATATAATCCATTTGATTTATAGAGTGCTTTACGAAGTACGCAGACACATTACAGACAAATACAGGTGTAAAAACGACATCTGAATTCCACCAAATGGCTACGAAGTTAGTGTTCACATTTTGAGAGTATGAGCACCTTCGCCACTGTTGTGTAGGGTATGATTCTATTCTACATGAATACAGAGTCTTCTGTATTTTTGTACCGTTGTGGTAGCTAATTATACATAGTTTCATGCTCATATTTTACATTTATTCCTTTACAAGAGGCTTTCTTCCAAAGCGACAAGGAACAAGCATACAGTCTGGATGGAAATGGAAGCATACAAAGTTCTGTTGCCCTTGCAAAAACGCACTCCTGATATATCAAGTGATATATCAATAATGTAAACACGGCAACCTAAGACCAAGAATCTTAGGATAAAATAAAAGTTATGAATCCATTCAGAATCATAAAAGAAAACCGCGATTCTTAGGAGAATACGACAGGGCCGTGTTTTTCCACTCGTTGTGAATGTTTTGGGAGTGACCCTGTGTGAGAGGCCATGTGTGCAGGAGAGCAGAACACTGCTGCTACGTGGAAGTGCTGTTCTGGGTGGATTCGAGAGAGAGAAGGGGGCAGCTGGAACAAAATGTGCTCCGGGGGCAGCCCACGTTTACCCCGGTGCGAGGCAACAGCCTGTGAACACAAGCTACCCTGGGTGGTACATCTCCGACATCTAAGATAACATTGGATGTAAATGGCACTATAAACCACGGCTTGTTGGCTGATTTACGTCCGCCAACAAAAGCAGGTCTGTGTGTGTGTGTGTGTGTGTGTGTGTGTGTGTGTGTGCCTGCCTGCACGTGAGTGTGAAAGAGGAAAATGGGAGGAGAGGGGAGGAGCGGGGGTTACAGGAAAAGGAGTGGGTGGGGGAGGGAGAGAAGGAAGGAAAGTAAAAGGCCAGAATGAGGACGCTGAGGAAATGGCAACACCTTCGGGGTAAAGGAAGTGCATAGACATAACACGAGTAGCACCATACTGCTAGACCTGAAGGGCAGAAAATTAAAAGCCATTTTGTTTTGGTGTTCTTCCAGGGAGTGGACATTGAACTTACACACGGAGAAAGTCATTTCATTCTGGACAAAACATCCACTGCTACTGTGTGGCGTAATGCGCTCTTAAGCCGGACGGCAACATGAATAGCAGAGTGGCCTCCAAGGTTCATTCATCACAAAGTTCAATGCATCAAAGAAGGACATGGCCTTAGGTGTGAGTGAGTGAGTGAGTGAGTGAGTGAGTGAGTGAGTGAGTGAGTGAGTGAGTGAGTGAGTGAGTGAGTGAGTGAGTGAGTGAGTGAGTGAGTGAGTGAGTGTGTGTGTGTGTGTGTGTGTGTGTGTGTGTGTGTGTGTGTGTGTGTGTGTGTGTGTGTGTGTGTGTGTGTGAGTGCGGTTGGGCTGTATTCAGCTACACCTTATTAAATTAAAACATCCAGGTACAATTTTCTAATGCAAATGTGGACAAGTATAAAATAATTTTGAGAGAGAAATTCCCTGGTTGGACTGACTTGTGGATGGGCACGTTTGTTTTCTTGAGAAACGTTCAGCTATTTTGTATAGCTGAACGTTTATCTATATCTAATGAGTCAATAGCCTCATTAGAAAAGCGACATAGTGCAGGTTTAACCTCATGTTCTCACTACAAACGTAACTTAACCTTGTGGTCAACTGCTCAGGGTGTCTGAGTGCTATGACCCTAGGTGTGGTAAGCAAATGGTTGATCTATGAAGGACGACCTTAAAGAAAAGGGTACAGTAGCAGTTCTGCTACCTTGTTTACTGCCAAGTAGAATGGAAATAAATCATGATATCAGAACAATATATATATATAATGCACAACTAATATTTTACGAATAATTGCGACAGTTTTGCCATTATTTATTTGATCAAGTCTTATAGAAGCTCTTTAATACTAACTGTGATTAAGGATTATACAAATAAAATGTGTTGTTCAATTGACTCCCATCGACCCCAAAATAATACATCACACGTTTGTGCAAAAGGTATCTTCTGGGGTCTACTTCCTCTGTCCGGCTCTATAATTAGGAACAAAGAGCGCCTTGCTTAAAGAGGAGCAGCCTGGCTGTCCGTCAACACCTCGGCTCTACAGCTGCTGGGGACAAAACGCAGAGGCTCTCACTCAAATGGAGAGGTGGCGCCCATTCCCAGGGCCAGGAAACGAGGGGGTCCGGGATGGACAGCGTCATAAGTGTCCCCTGGCCATCGCACAAGCTTTAAATGGATACGTCCAACGCCTGTCCAACGCCTGTGTGGGTTTAGGTAAGGACCAGGGACGGCGGACAGTTGTCTTTAAGACCGTTTTCACGTTGGAACTCCGGACAACGTCCAGGGGGAATCCGGAGTTGCCCTTTCGCTCACGTAGCACACAACAGGAGATGCGCGCCAGGCGCGTTCTCACGTAGGCTGGAAAGGTCGCTGAGGGCGTGCGGGAGGCACGACACAACACAAAAAGTTTGGTTTGCAGCAGATCAAAGATGGCGGACCAGACTACCGAGTCATCCCCTTAATGATTAGTAAAATGCTCGCTGTGAATTGTTCTCCTCCTGCGTTAACCGCCTGGCAAGGGGATAGGGACAGCAGGTATTAGTATGTACTGGCCCAGTACAACCACTGCATTCTGTGGGTGTATAGACAAGGAGATGATGTCATCTATATAAAACTGTGCCTGCGGCTACCAGACTAGCGCCTCACAGATGTCCCCGGAGCCACATCTATTATGTATGATGCTCTGCGGCCCTCCAGTAACTGGAGACCCATTCCACAACGCAAATAGGACCATCCCGTCATCGGCTTTTCACTATTCATTCAATACCTGGTGTCCCTCCTCATAGGTATTCATTCAAGCCCTTAAAACCATTCATTCACTCATCAGCCGTTCACCTGTTTAAGTCCATTGTTTCACAAGATCAGATAATCCGGTCGTTATTTCTGGTTATTCTATTTCATGCTATTCAAAGATCTAACTCTGATAATCATTGGAATAATAGTAACAGAGTCAAAGTCGCACAAACTCTTAGCATAACCTCCTGTATGCATTCTAAGAAGAGGCCCCCTTCCTCCCAATGAGTCTGTACATATTTAATGGTTCCCCTATTCTAATAGCCTATTCGACAAAAAGCCCAAACATATCCAATGCTCGTCACATTCCAGCGTGGCTACCAACACCTGGTTGAAGTGATTTAACATATAAAAAGTACATTCTTACCCCATCAAACTCACACATCAACACAAACAGGATGCAAACTGTATGCAATTACCTCTACGATTCCATACCACAGGTCTTTATAGTCAAGGTTCTCCTTTCTACTACATGACTGTATCCACTATGCCATCATTTAGGAGAAGCCAACTGCCAACTGTGTCTGCATCAGGACATCATTTGCATACAGCTTTGTTTGCATTTCTCCCTGCAGTAGCAGGACAGCTGCCGGTTGGAAAGAGGTTCAGACTCCATGCAGGCATAATACTACAAGTAAATGATCTGCCATCTGCAATTGGGTGTAACAACAACAACTTTGGTTTGTGTAAACTTCAAACTGAACGTTATGTCCATCACTTTATGTCCAACTGAGCAAAAACACTTACAGACTACCACAAAACATTTATGAGATTTCTAAAACTCCACAACATTAATCCAGTGTCCAAAATAAGATGGTATGTTAAGAGTTTCATAATAATTACTTTTGAACATTTAAGTGTACCTTCTATGGACTTCCTCAGGACTCCTAAACGTTGAGTTTCGGGTTCCAACTAGATGAAGGCATAAGGAGGTGCTCATCAAAGATGCAAGACGTTTTAGCAGAGCCGGTGGAGTCTACCAGTAAGACAACAGGTTTGGGACAGATGGCACACTGTGTGGAAGAATGAATGGCTGAACAAAGCCAGGCCAGACCTCCTTTACATATTTGTACACAGCGTGGTTGCCTAGCCCATATTCAAAGTACAATGAATCCAAAAGTACAATCAAATAGGCCTTACACAACAATCAGATGGCCAGTATCAGTGTAGCCGCTGGGGCTTTTCATGTTTGACGTTTAAAGATGTGAGGGCTTGTTTACCTTGGTTTCATATGCGTCAAACCTATGGCCATTAACGACAACATCTTTAAATATTGATTATTTCAGCCCTATTCTAGCTTGGTAGTAGGACAAGGAGGATCATATTCTTGACCAATTCTAGTGTTGCCGAAACCCCATCTAGTCCCATGTTTAGGAAGAGGCTTGCTGTGAAACGCCTACACCATGTCTGCCTGGACCACACGACACTTCACCAGCAGGAAGCAGGTGTGTCCACCCTGGAGGCCTGTGTCCAGCCTGCCACAGGGGCCAGGACCATGCACTCTGAAGTTAGTCCAACTTCAGTTGATTTTCCCATCACATCATATTAATCAGGTGGTCACGGTACCTCCCTGGGTCTTCCGGAGACCTCGGGGATATTCAAAGACTGACATGTAGCGGACTAATAGCACGATTTGATTAAATTATAAGCAGTCCAAAGGTTGTGAGTTGAATTCCCACTGTACCCATTGCCCTAGCAGAAGCACGATGCCCAACATATGTCTGCATTTGTATCCCAAGTGAACTGCTTTGGATTTGCAATCTAAATGTTGTCGGGAGAAACTTGTTGGAGCACTATAGCAATAAGAATAATGTGACTTCAATATTGAGTTGAGTGGGCAGGCCGGCCCTCGATAGACCCAAAAACACACAAACATCTATAACAACAACTATGGACCAAACATATACTGTCTGTGCCAACAGACTCGACTGTGGTACGATGACGGCCTTTCACGAACACTGCATGAAGACATATATATATACGCGCTTGCCATTGCAGTTATAAAATGTGTTACACTATCGGCGGTTGTCATAAGACTCTGTATTGTATATGTATATGACTGCATATACTTTCTAAGTACATACTTTTGTATGGATTTATGAGGGTTACATTGACATATTTGTTGATGAGGGTATTTTCTATGGGCGTTGCTCTATGGAAATTAACCAGTGACTTTCTGCATTGGACCGCTTCCAGAGAAATCAATGTAATACCATACGCATTTCTATTTTAACATTGAACAGTCAATGATGAGCATCAAGCCATAGACAAATATGGGCCTACAGATTATATCCGTAATCCTTTTTTGCTAATAAAAAAGTAATGCAAAATCGGTCAAATTCTTTAGATTGAATCAGCATGAAACTATTTTTTGAAAATGACCCTCAAGGACTATAGTGGTGTAATTTGGGCTTTTCGCTGTCATCTGGATTTCTTCGTACAAAATTAAGTCAATGTAATGACACTCAAATTTAGAAGGGATAAACCAGATGTCCTTTGTTAAATGATAGCTTTGCAATGCTGATGAATACATCTAAACATATTCTTTAGATGTTAAACATAGTTCAGCAGAAGTTTTAGCTGGCTGTATCACAAAGATGGCTACTTATGCCTGGCAGAAATCTTGGCTGAGCTTAACAGCAAGCTGCGCATCAACAATGGCTCTTAAACCGTACTCATGGTAATGTTAGAACTGACTAAAGGTCAACACAGTAGTTAAACAGCACCAGGTGGGGGAAATGCATCTTGGATAAATATCTAGAATGAGTAACCCTAACCCTAAGACATACACAACCTTAATAAGGCTCAGCAGTGCACTAACCAGCCCAGTAGACACTGCTGACAAAACCGTTCAGGACAATCCATGACTGACGTATAAAGACAAAGGTACATGCCATCTAATTTTTTTTCGAAAACACAGGTGTAAACAAAGCCAAAGGTAGTGCTGGACAGGGAGTGCAGAGCCTGCAGTAGAGCCTGCAGTACAACCTGCAGTAGAGCCTGCAGTAGAACCTGCAGTAGAGCTTGCAGTAGAGCCTGCAGTAGAACCGGCAGTAGAGCCTGCAGTAGAACCTGCAGTAGAGCTTGTAGCAGAGCTTACAGCAGAGCTTGCAGTAGAGCTTGAAGTAGAGCCTGCAGTAGAGCTTAAAAAGTGATTTAGCGGTTGTTGCAATAATACTTCTGCTGGTTGTTAAGCCGCTCAGGGTGGGTGAGGGTAGGAGGTAGCGGGGTACAAAGCCTCTCTGGCTGATCCTCTGCTCGGCCGTCCCTGTTTCAGTCCACTGACAGCAGCCCCACAGAGACTTGTGAGCCCATCCAGATATTCAAGTGTGCGTTTCGTAGTCAATAGCAGTCTGACCTCGGCTGGCCAACAATTGATTTGAAAACAGAACATGAACTGGCAGGATCAGGATGAACTCACAAGGCTGCTACAGAGCAGCCCTGCCACCACAGCAACCACACTGCTCCCTCCCACCAGCCAGCCTGGAGAGAGGACCAATGGTTAGGTCATGAGATAGCACTGTGTGTACGGTGTACAGGCCAAACCCTGCATACCATACCTCGGCCTTGAGAGCAGACAGCCCACATGAATAGTGAGCTAAATGCAACCTAAACTACAGTCAGGAGAAGTGGAAGAGATCCAAGATGCTCAAGTGGGCTCCAAGACAGATCAGTCAGCCCACGATAGAGCAAGGTCTACAATCTACGGAGATCAATCCCTGAAGCAGATGGTATATCTGTGTGTGTGTGTGTGTGTGTGTGTGTGTGTGTGTGTGTGTGTGTGTGTGTGTGTGTGTGTGTGTGTGTGTGTGTGTGTGTGTGTGTGTGTGTGTGCGTGCAGTCTGTGGCCAACTGCGGTTAACTCACGGTGATGAGTCAAACTAAATATCTTTAAGGGTTTGAGTGTTATAGGGCATCAACTAACGATTATCTTCATAGTCGTTTAATCTAATGATTATTTTTCCCGATGGATCGATTAATAAGTCTAGAAAAAGACATAAATAATAGCAAATGCTACACAAGTTACCTGAGTCAAAAGTAATGTCTTAAATGTGCTTGCTTTATCTGACCAGCAGCCAAGAAAACCTAAACTATTCGTTTCATAGTGATCCACGGACAACATATTTGAAATGCAACTGCAACATTAAGCAGCAAAATCGCTGTTATCTGTCCTTGATAAATGACATAATGACGATTCATCGATCATCTAAATTTGATTAGATCAGTGTTCTGTGGAGCGGCTAATGGATGACTGGCCTTATGGGGGCGTGTGGCCCACGTGTGTGTGTGGGGGGGGGGGGGGGGGGGGGGGGGGGGGGGGGGGGGGGGGGGGGGGGGGGGGGGGGGGGGGGGGGGGGGGGGGGGGGGGGTGGGGGGGGGGGCAGTCCACGTGGTGGGGGGGGGGGGGTTGGCCCGTGTGTGTGGTGTGTGGTGGGGGGTGGCGTGTTGTGGTGGTGGGGGGGGCGGGAGTCGCACAGTGTGTGGGGGGGGGGGGTGGCCCGTGTGTGTGGTGGGGGTGGAGGGGGGGGGGGGGTGGGGGGGGGGGGCGTGTGTGTGGGGGGGGCAGTCCACGTATGTGTGGGGGGGGGGGGGTGGCCCGTATGTGTGTGAGGGGGGGGGGGGGGGGGCCTGCGTGTGTGTGGGGGGGGGGGTGTGGCCACACATGTGTGGGTGGGGGGGTAGCCTGGTCCGTGTGTGTCGTGTGGTGTGTGTGTGTGGGGGAGGGGGGGCGTGTGTGTGGGGGGGGCGTCCACGTGTGTGGGGGGCGGTGTGGCCGTGTGTGTGTGGGGGGGGGGAGGGGTGGCCCGCATTGTGGGTGGGGGGGTGGCCTGCGCGTGTGTGTGTGTGGGGGGGGGGGGGGGGGGGTGTGGCCCACATGTGGGGGGGGGGGTTGGCCCGCGTGCGGTACCTTGATCTGCTGTCTGCGCAGCATGGCCAGCTCCCTCATGTCCCTGAAGGGCTGCAGCAGGTACTGGTAGAGCTGGGTGGTCTCCTCCAGCAGCTCCCCATACGCCTGGTCCTCCTCAGGGTACACCTGCAGCAGCTCCACCATGCTGTCCATGGCCCGGTGCCGCTCCAGCAGCTGGGACAGAACATCAACAACATGTCACTGGAGAACCGTCTGTAGATACTGTTGTTGGTGGTTAGATACAATAGTACATCATCATGACACAGTGGGAGTGCCTAGGATGACACAGCGCGAGTGCCTAGATTGGATGTCTTGGGTTTTGTCTTTGGATCCCATTTCACTAACAAAATAGACCACTTCAAGTACTTCAAGACCAGAGGCTAAGATGACGATTAGAATAATGTCATTTTGTAACCAACCATTTAGGTGAAATACTTGTAAATATTTAGCAAAACGCCTTACCTGTAATTGCCAACAGAATGTCAAGGTAGGCCATGACATGGTCAAGGAACAGCATTATACAATCTATGTTGTTGATGCCGGGTTATAAGTTAATATTGCTGAATAACGTAGAATATGTCTATGGGTGTGTAGCCATTCTTGTGTTAACTTATTCATGATGGCCAAGGGTGCTAAACAAAGATCCCTTTCAATGCTTAGTGAATACATGCAAACCTAGCTATCGAATGCATAAAATACAAGTCAATGGAGTTTTCTGTAGTCAAGTGACATCATAAAAGGCATTATTTTGATCTTGAACAATGGGGACCAAATGTACCAGACTACTGCCTAATGTCCAACGATTGATACAGGTCTTGCATTGTTACATCGTAATGAAACCAGCCATTGTTCACACAAAACAAAAGTGATGCTTCGACTCAGTGACGGTAGCTCGAGCTCACACAGGACAAAACTGGTCCTTCAGATGTGCCTCATAACGTTGAAACACATCCCCAATCCTCAGTCCATAAACGCTGAATAAATGTCCTCTTCAGCTATTAATATGAAGAAAGAGTCTTTCTATCAACCCTCGGCTAGCTTTCCGTAGCGCTGAGCTTTGGGGCGCGGGGTGCACACTGGGTAATTCAGCCTAAAACACTACTCTTACTGTTTACCTTGACCCTGGGTCTCCATGGTAACCACAGGCCAACCTTGCTCTCAGTTCTCGATCCGTGCAGCTGCTCATTGGCTGACCCCCCCCCCCCATAGCTAAATATTCAGACGCACACCTGGGCATGTGCTATGCAAAACAACACAAAAATAAACTGAATTAAACTGGACTTAATGGGATTTCCTATTCAAACGAGGTGGTACTTTCTGTCAGTATGCAATCGGAAAGAGAGGATCCCTGCCTTGCTAAACTAGTTGAGGGTGACATGCATTAGAAAAGTAACATGCACCATATAAAGATATACGTTGATTTACAGAATCTTATGTTAAGCCTGTTTTGTCTACTTGTCCAGGGTAGGGGCTAGTGATTTGTTTATCTCCAACAACCCATAGACTGCAACCACTTTCCACAAGCGGATGACCCCTTAACCTTGCTATATAATCAAGTGTAAAAATAGTCAGTATTTCATTGTGCTGGCAAGGTAACAGCTACCATGAAGCCTAGAGAAGGGATTCCCAAACTGAGCTAGGCCTAAAACTGTGGGGGTGTTTGACAACTGATGTGTGTCAGCTTGAACACAAATTTGTACATTCTATGTGTGAATGTTCTACTGTGTTGGGTCCACTAAACTACTATACTAATAGTATACAGATTGCCTCTTAGATGTGTGGCCAACTGAATCACAACAACAAAGGGTTAATGGTTTGCTTTAATAAAAGGGTACTACTCCATCACCTTTTTGGCCAAAGAACAAAATGACATTGTTCCTTGCTGATCTCTAGATAATTAAAATGAACCAACATGGAAATCCTGTGGAAAAGAGGTGGAAAACATGTCTTAAGTGAAGTTATTAAATATATGAATGGAGAGCCAAACACACATGGGGTAATCCCTCATCCCAGCCCAATGCCTCTGGAATCAAACCCTGATGTCCTACCTTCACTGCAAGTCGCGTTGGATAAAAGTGTCTGCTAAAGGACTAAATAGTAACCTTCTTTCTCTAGTTCCAAGTCTGATTTGGACTGACGTGCCGCCCTGTGTTGTGTCAAGTGGGATGGCCGTAAATGAGTACTCTCCCACCGCATCTCAACCACAGACCTTTAATTAGACCGATGTGGAGACCGGTTAAAAAGAGGTTGAAACAGACAACAGACAATATGTCTGTCTCCGCCTTCTCCACAAGTATGAAAACAACTTGTAAAAGACATTGGACTGTACCAACTGGTAGGCTGGAGTTCATCTATCCATCGTAGAGCTGGGTAGACAGACACTACCACTTGTGATGTGAAGTGGAAAGACTGTGAAGCGGATTCTTCTCTGTACAGCCCCAGCCAGGATGGTGTGTTTAATGAAGATTGTTATGAAGATTCTGATTAATACTGTGATGAATTTTGTTCACAGTTTATGCGACTCGTGGCATTTCTATGTCAGGATATTTGTGACCAGCTGTAGCCTGGATCAGATAAAATAGATAGGCCATTGGTAAATGCCGCTCCTTTCGGTTTTACCTTAACTATGAATAATGCTGCTAAATATAATAATTTGTCCTCATGATGACTATGTTTTGGTGTCATTTCCCATACAGAGTTAATGTCATACTTGAATAAAAAAATCGAAACCCAGTTCCTATTGGCCGGACATTTTGGCTGCTCTGTGAGCACCACAAAGGTCTCCTTTCTGGAAGCCTGCTGGAGAAGAGCGATGACATCACCCAGCTACGTCATCAGTGAATACGTGACGAGTGGTTGAAGGTGTCTGCACACCGCCCCAGCAAAGACCAACACCCAACTTTAGAACACTGGCCGACATCAGCCCACATCGATTCAACATGTTTGCCGATAAAAAACGTAATCCTACAACAGCCAGCAACGGGCACGGCTTATTGGCCAGATGTTGGCGTTTGCCGGGGCAGCGTGAAAGCACCCTAAACATTAACATTCTGCCTTCAGCAGAATACAAAGGCCCCATTAGCCTTAGTTACAGACTGGACCTCACTACAGTGTGCATTGTAGTCTTTGTCTCGCCTAATAAAAAGATCCTGTGTGTAATTATTCCATGATGTTGTGAGTCATGTTATACATTCAAGAGGATTAGCATGAATTCCTGTGTACTTTTGAATCCTGTAATAAGCTATCGCTGGGGGGTTGACTCAGTTACATTCTAACCAACTAAGGACAGATGAGATCAAGCCAACATTGCCTGTGTAGGGGATTAAAGGTGAGCAGTTGATCACTTTTTGTTAATGCATGCCCTTTCATTGTGGAAAGGGTTTAAACAAAACGATAAAAAAAATAAGATAATAGTAATAATAATAATTGAGCTATAAAAGGAGTTTTAAGAATTTGATGGTAGGACAGTCTGTGTGACTATTGAAAGCGGTTACTAAAGGGCATAACTAATTGACGTGTTGTCATAGTGACGACAGAGCCAACACTGCGGTCTGAGAGTCTGTGCAGGCCGGGGGAGTTGACCTCGCGTACAGGGCTAGGGCTCAGACCGACTGTACTTCTTACCGTGACCTGGATAACAACAAGACCGAGTCAGACGCTGGAGACCGAAGAAGCAGTAGCAACATGGTGTGGTAGCTGTGTGCTGCACATGATATGTACAACACCGTTTCACAGGATATGCATTGCAGCCAAAGACAATTCACTTTGGCTTTGAATAAATCAGACACAAAATGATAAAAGGTATAACCATTCAGCATTTAGTGGACCAAACTATGACTTTGCAATACACATATACCTTCTGTATATACGTGTTAATGTGTATCTTATACTATTTTGAATGACAAAAGCTGTTGACACACAACCAGTCAATAGGAGACCAAAAGGCTCTACTTTGTTTTAATGCAAACGAGATAAGCGGATCTTTAAATATTACAAAGCTTACTCATATCTTGATGTAAAATTTGACCTTGACTGAACACAGCCATTTAGTGTGCAAATCTGAAGGGAAAACAAGACAATAGACATGCATTTTTGTAATTGTTAAACAAAAACGACTGATGACAATAACCAAAGTCTGTATTCCAAAATCCCCAGTTCGTATTTTTCTGTGCTTTCCATTTGTGCTTAAACCTAAAAGGTGGTTGTCACTGTAACTCTGTGACAGCTGACAAGTTACTTCACCAACTCTGTGGACATTTTTTGCTCCACCGGTGTAATCCCGCCTCCAATTGTTCTGAACCTCAACTGAGTCGGTCCTCAGCCAGCTCACAGATCATATTACAGGCCTGTGAACCAACAGCAACAGATGGCAGCTCTCGGGCTTAGGGAAACAAAGAGAAAGGTTGGGGGAAAGAAGAGACCACGAGGACGGATTGTCTGACATGACATGGACTTTGGCCCTATCGGTCAGTCGATGGGCAGCGTGCTCCCCTACACAATGTGCGTAAACGTCTGAAAACACAGATAAATTCAAACCCTGTATATCTGCAGAGCTACCGGCCAGTGGCCACGTGGACATTGCCACGATACCGGTCCCAATATGAAGGTGATATCTTTAGCTGATAATATATATCTATATATATAGATATATATAAATATTTATCTTAAACAACCAGTTGTGTACCTCTTGGAGACGCGTTTTGGCCCTCTCCAGCGCATCTTCGTACCCCTTCTGTCTCAGCTCGCTCAAGTTCTCGTAGTATTCCTCCGTGTCGTCACTTTGGGAGAACAGCACCTGCGACAGAATCTTCCATCCGCAGGTGTCGAGGGCATGGCCCAGGTAAACCTGCACCTGGTAGCACAGTGCGTCCGTCTCCCGTCGCGAGACCCCGGGCGCGCCGAAGATCACCGTCCACACACCCGCCTGCTCCTCGGGGAACGCGGGCAAACAAGGCTCCAGGTCGGAATTGACCGCGCAGAGCTGTGCGTGTGCTGCCCGCATGTCCTGGAAGGAGTACAGGCCGGCCCAGCTGTACTCCTCGCGTCCCCCGCCGTCCTTCCCCTCCGTGTCGCAGTTATCCGGGGAGGCAAGTTCCCCGGGAAAGTCCTCCGGTTCCAGGACTTCCATGTCCGTCACTTTGGGTGACACGACGTCCCACGACCCCAGTGCTTTGGCCACAATCTCCGGTGCCCTTGGAATGCCAAGAGTAAACGACTTCTTCCCTCCATCTTTGCTTTTGGTGCTCGAGTTCACTCCAACTTTAACTTCTGGCCCATCTTTTCTGTTCGCGGGACTTGCGTTGTGTTTCTCCGCCACACAGGCGACGGGGAAAGGCGACGTGGAGTAATAGTCGAATAAGGAATCCCGAAAAGTGGTCCGTTTCTGGACGGTTCTGTCGTGGCAGGTGATGGCGAACTTTCCCTCGATCTCGTTCCACGCCACGATAAACACGAATTTATGCCGCTCGCTTTCCTCAAAGAGGTTCGGACGAACAGACACCCATCCCGACTCCAAAGAATCCTCCATCGTGAATGACATCTCATTCGGTTTCCAAAAAGCACGTCGATGTATTAATTCCAGCCCAAAGGGGAAAGGAAAAAAAAAATCCCTGCGACGTCGACGATATTTAAGAGGCTCTGTGAGCTAATGCGAGCTACACGCAAATTAGCTTCAGCAAGTTGGAAACGACCGATCTACTTGGCTAAAGTGGAACCACAACAAAGGCCACACTGCTTTGTTGACACGTAAACGTCTGATTCTAAAATGTCCCCAATTAAAAAAAGCTATCCTGGCGTCCGTTTTAGCTATTGCTCGTTTCCTTTATACGCACATGGCGTTTAAAAGGCCAGAGACCTCCCGAACAGCTTCAACGAAGGGGGGGAAAGTCGACTTGATCGAATAGCTGGGGCTTATGTCGGTAAACATGCCACCTGCTTCGCTCACCTGCCTTGTCCCTCTTGCGCTAATGCGTTGGCTGCCTCTCTTTGTGTGTCACAGACAGCGCTGCGGACGGGGCTCTGCGCGTCACGTGGGAGCTTCTGTTTACAAGCAGTAAAGGGGCGTTCCAGGGGGCGTTCCTTCCAATCAGGGGTGGGATTAGCAGTCGCTACCAAAGTGTTCATTCCAACAAAAATATTTAAACAATAACAAAACAATATACGGCGAGAGCCTAACCCTATAGATGATTATCACTATTTTGTATTCCATCCTATTGGGTGTTGTTTTTTTGTATTATCGCACGTCCTCGCGTTGTTTATTCTCACATAAACATCTGCACGTGGGCAAAGCTCTGACGTAGGCACGCAGTAACGTTGTTGACGTAATTTCCCCCAGAACTTGTTGTGTTCAGCGTTGGACAGCAGCACGTGCACTGTACTGTTTGGAACGGTTTATTTTTTTATTTTTTTATTTTTCTCATCCATGATGTATCCCCAAAGTTACATATCCAATAATTATAAAATCATTATCTTATGTTCCTCAAATAACAGCAAATAGCAGTAACTGCTTAGATGTGGTTACACACAAAAAAAATAATTTATTGTCGAAATATTGTCTTCTATCATGAGTGCATGGCTGACGTGGGCCTGATGTGAAACGTGTATAAATTCCAACACTGCCCTCTGCCGACAGTTTATGATTATTAATAGCTGTGTCTGCCTAATTATACAGTAAGAATGATCAGTGCTGTTACAATAGCATAAACATTTAATGGACAGTATTTTAGGTGTGTGTGCGCCAGGAAGGTACTGTCATAGTTTAGATACCTCAAATACAAAAGAAACGGACATGCTTACAATATCTTTGAAAATCTTTATTGATTTGGCCATTGTCCACTGATACATGATGAATTGCTGCTCAGAACACAGGAATTGGTAGTATGTCATGCAATACATTTCTTGGTGAAGCAGAATAAACCACATGTAAACCTTAGCACAAAGCACGCTCAAACAGGCAGATCTAAAGAGCTGTCCATTCCTAACAAATCATCAATGCATCAAGTTCCTCTAACAGCAGCAAATCTAGGAACACACGGCGCTAGTGTCTCTATCATAGACCTAGTGACAGGCAAGACAGCACCAGGCTTTAATATTTAAAGGAATGTAAATTCCTTTTCACGTCTTGGTAATAAAATGGTATTCTGGGGTGTCTTCTCTCTCACCTGTTGTTCTCCCACCACAGAGCCCTCCAGCCCACTCCCTGAGACAGCCTGCTCACTGATTGGTCACAGACTTCTCAAACAGGACCTTTAGCTCGTCCTGAGTGGTGGACTCCTTCTTCTGCATGAGGTGGGCGTGGCCCTTGGTTACGCCCCATCCGTCGGAAACGGACATGGAGGGACAGCAGGGGCGGCCGGACGCGCGCTGGAGCTACTCCCAACACTCGCGCCGAGCCCTGACGTGGAGGAAGTGTACAAGTACAAATAATAAGGATAGGGGTGTGAAGGGTGTGCGGCGGCAGCCATTGCGGCGGTGTGCAGGATGCCTCCGATGCAGTGGATGCCAGGGTCGTGTAGGCCTCCCGTGCGTGCCGCTGCATGTCCCGCCGGGTCAGCGCCCTGGGCTCCAAGGCTGAGGACGAAGGCGAGCGTCCATTCATGTTCACGCTCCAGAAGTGATTCATGAGTAGGACCACACTCCTGATCAAAAGTGTACAACATTCGGGAAGGAGGACTTGGCGAGACCGCCCACCGAAAGGGCATTCAGCGAGGTCGACGAAGCCCTGGCGGTTGCAGTCGGGGGTGTGGTAGGCCAGCTGCTGGACCATGTAATGAGCCTTCAGCCCAGCCTTCCCCACCCCCTCCTTCATCATCTTCACAGCCTTCACAGCGGTTACTGGGTCAAAGTGGCAGTTGACCCCCACTATGTCAGCTCCTAGAAAAATGGGGGCAGAACAAATATTCTTTAACAGGGTTGATGTGCTTTGGAAATAGTAAGTAATTTTTCTGGTTTGAAAACATAACAAATTTAACGGATCTAATCAAATTGTTTTAGTTGGTTCATTGTGTAACACGGGGTTGTTAATAAAGTGATACCAAATATCCTGTTTCTGCTAGTCCCCGCATTCTATTAAATAAAAAAATGCCTTCTGCCACACTTCTGGTAGAATTCCTTTTTTAAATTTAGTTTGTGTGTGTGTGTGTGTGTGTGTGTGTGTGTGTGCACTGCCTCACCTCTGCGATGAGAAAGTCCACCTTCTTCTGGACAAAGACCTCGATCTGCTTCATAAAGATGGCCTTGACTTCACCCTCACTCTTGCAGCCAGTCAAGTTAGTTTTGAGTCAGAAACGTTTAGCCCAAGGACAGTTAGACAATACCAGACAGTCATACTAGCCTGGCTCCAGTCGCTTTCGCAAGACTTCTCATTCCATATCAGCAAGGAAATTCCATTTCTTGTGCGAGGGCTGGCTCTCCACAGGCTAGTATAGTTAACATGGTGGAACGTGAAAAACACGCAGGTGGAAAGTATTACAGGTAAGAGACCAGGATCACTGGTTACAAAGGAAAACCTCCGGCCTGTTGAAGAGGAACAGACAAGTCACCCGTTCCCTCCACAAGGTCCAACATCACATCCCCTCACCCTTAGTTATGGCCATGTAGCCCCTGAGCTCGGCCATAACATGAAGACAAGGACAAAAAGGTGCAAAAAGAATGTATAAAATAATGATACAATGTGTGTGTGTGTGTGTGTGTGTGTGCGTATTGATGTCACAGAAACACAGAAAGAAAACCCCTACACACACACACACACACACACACACACACACACACACAGACATTTGTGTGTAAAACTATGATTTGTTCAGAGCAAATTTTTTCCTATTATTTCCGTTTAATTGTGTGATCCAGTCCTGAACATTGGAAGTATCCTTGACGGGGAATTGTAGTGACCGATACACATTTGAGCAAGGACTTGTGGTTATAATATATGTTAACTGTTTGTGAGAAGAACAGCTATGTGGAACCTCTCTGAGAGTGTAGATGTATGCAGGGCGTCAGGTGGAGCCAGGTTTGTAAGACTTCTTTAGCGTTGGAATACTAGCTAGCTATCAGTAAAGTGCACAAACCAGCTTTTCAAACAAAACAACCCAAAACACATATCTTCCCTCTCTGCTCCGTCCCTCCTTACGTTTCTCCTCCATTGAGAAGTGTTGGATTTCAAGCATCTGTGATTGACAGGCAAGATGGAGTCCCTGAACCAACCAGGGAAGAGATGCCCTGATTGGTCAGAAATGAGCCGGGAACTGTCTAAAACCTAGTCTCATACAGAGGCAGGCGCACTCCACTAGAAACAGATATTGTTACAGCGCATTTCTCTCTCAAATAATAACTCATGAATCTTACTGCAGCATCTTTAAGTTAGATTAAATATCAGAAACAGGGATCCCATTTCAATCAAAATTCCTATCCATGGTTTGGCCTAATCCTATAGGGCCAGGGCTTTGCAATAAACTCCTCAAGGTCCATACTGTGATGAGATAACCAAGCTCAACTGGCATAGACTGGGTGTATGACCAGTGTATTACAAAATAGAACCTAAAATATACATATCAGGCCGTTTTTATTTAAATCTCACATTTGGCATATTGAACACAGAATCTTGTTACATAAATCTTGTTTTGAAAAATGTTTTGCACATGTAACTTGTACAAAACAGTTGTTATTGTCTAATTAAAGACAATTATCGGTCATTGTCTTTAATGTGTGTAGGCCTATATCATTCTGAATTGAAACAGGTGTAGGCCTAAACTGTGGTTAACCGTTCAATAATTAAATGCCAATACAGAAATACATATTCAACTAGGACTGCATGCAGTCACACAAGGTATTCACAGCCCACGCACCGCCTCTCCCATCGGCCGCCCTTTTCGAGGGAATCGCCGGTGCAGTCGTCGCTCATCACCGCCACGTCTCGCAAAATGCACGGTCGAGGTCGGATTTAAACCGGCGACCATACGTCCGTGTGGCAGAAGCTATACCACTACACTACATGGACATGTGTATTTCCGGGTTCAAATCACACTATGTTTTGAGAGGGAGCAGTCTTCCATACGTGGCAGATGTATGACGTACAAACAGGTTTACTGGAAGTAAACACATCTAAATAATCACCAACCATGTTTCTAAAGTATACAGTGTCAACATCCACCTTCAAAACGGACCACTGAGAAATGATGTGTGTACCCCATTATGGCCCAGCCTGCGTTGTAGAGAGGCCTCGGTTTGGACAGGCGAAGGTCAAACCAATGCATCCAATTTTATTTTGAAAATTGTTATATTTTCAAATATAAAGAATCAGATAGAGAGACACACACACACAGAAGACACACACACACACACACACACACACAAAGACATAGAGAGACACACACACAACACAAAAGCACAGACACAGAGACAGAGAGACACACACACAAACACACAATCAGTGGTTTCATAGTAGATGCCGTTAATGTGTGATATTCTGCCGCCTGCCGGCGAATTGGTGCATTACGCTTAAGAGCAATCACGTTAATTGACACTGTGACGTCATGGAATGCGATATCGACACCAAATTGAAGCTGACTTGTGGCTGATTTAAGGTCTGACAAGCCCACATATCATGAATCTGAAATCCGTTTTTCTTGGGAAGCTCTGGTTCTGTAGAAGAAGACCCTGACGGACTTTATGGTCCCAAGAGGTTAAATGTTCATCATGTGAAATAAGGCATATACACCAAGTTTCAGAAATGTTCATCCATAGTGGTGGACGTGCTGATCGTTTAAATAACAACAGGTATCCACAGATACACTGTGAATACCTAATGAGAGTGCGTGGCCTATATTTGGAGTCCCAGCAAATAAGGCGTGACCCAGAGGTTGAACGGGGTGGGTGGGTCCGGTTAAAGTTTCACTCAACGCAAGTCGTTCCTCGGGTGGGAGGCGGGTCGCAGTCTGTGTACCAAATTGTGATATTTGCAACGTGGGCCTACGGACACAGACACGCAATGATTTCAGTGGCATTCCCTGCTTTTCACTAGATTACATTATGTCTCGGATATTTAACATTATAAACGTTCAAGTGCGACGGGACTTGGCTTTACGCCGGGGGATTGCACGACTTCCAATTCGCACTATATTTAGTACATCAAGAACAAATAATGACAGGTGAGACCGTTTATTTTTTCCATTTTGGACGACACTTGTGTTCATTAGCACTCTCTAGGCTAAATCCCACTTTAGTAGGCTATGAAGCAGCCTGGCAATTGCAGAGAAACAGCCTAATCCAGAGCGATAAAGTGTATGGCAAATCAAAAGAGCGTATTTCTATCTTTTAGAATATGCTTCAAATTCTTCTGAAAAATTATTAATGAGCGTGCAAATTTCTTTCCAATGCGACATAGGCCAATACACGGTCCTAAGGTCCCAGTTTGTGTGTGTGTGTGTGTGTGTGTGTGTGTGTGTGTGTGTGCACTGCCTCACTTCTGCCCCCCCCCCCCCCCCCCCCCCCCACACTCACACACACACACACACATGATAACTTCAAAGATATTGTAGCCTCAATGGTTAAACCACTGCGCCCCCCCCCCCCCCCCCCCCCCCCCCCCCCCCTCGTGTGTTCAGAGACGCGTCCTTCGTGTTGGGGAAGCGGTGGAAAGACTCCGCGGACACCGTCATCATCGGCGGAGGATGCGTGGGCGTCAGCGTGGCCTACCACCTCGCCAAGGGCGGCATGAAGGACGTGGTCCTGCTCGAGAAGTCCGAGCTGACGGCAGGGTCCACCTGGCACGCTGTATGTCGTTCAGTAGCACTAGCATCACATCGCAGTTGTTGTTGTTGTTGTTGTTGTTGTTGTTGTTGTTGTTGTTGATGGTGTTTTTGTAGGTATCAAACAAGTCGTCGTGTGAAGCAGCGCTGGTCAGGGTTGGGGTATCAAAGTATGGGCGGGCCATGTAGATCTATATAGAACTGAGAGCATTTAGCATTGCATGCAGTGCAGAATACTGTCCGTTCTAATATATAGAGTTAGGTGGGCATCAACATTTGCAATAATCAATAACAAAAAGTGTCTGATACTGTCTTTGTTATTTGTAATTAAACCATGTTTCTCTGCAGGCTGGCCTGACTGCGTACTACCACCCTGGAATCAACCTGAAGAAGGTTCACTACAACAGCATCAAACTATACGAGACCCTGGAGGAGGAAACAGGACAGGTACAGTACATCCATCACCTGTATCCGCTCATACATATATATCAATATATCATGATGTTATATTGATATATACAGATGATGATACTATCATATATCACACAATCGGCACCCCAAGTAACTTCACACCAATGGCTTGAGTCACGTGTGCGTGCGTGCGTGCGTGCGTGCGTGCGTGCGTGCGTGCGTGCGTGCGAGCGAGCGAGCGAGCGAGAGAGCGAGAGAGAGAGAGAGAGAGAGAGAGAGAGAGAGAGAGAGAGAGAGAGAGAGAGAAAGTGAGCGGGTGTATTTAGTATTGACATCCCACCTCCGGTCTCTGGCTCTGCAGGCGGTGGGCTTCCACCAGCCAGGCAGCATCCGGATCGCCAGTACTCCGGTCCGGGTGGACGAGCTGAAGTACCAGATGACCCGCGCCCACTGGCATCCCACGCCGCAGTTCCTGATCACGCCAGAGAGGGTGCAGGAGCTCTTCCCTCTGCTCAACATGAACAAGGTCAGGAAGAGCAGAGAGAACACATACATCATGTATGTATATATCTATAGTAGAATCTTACTAGCCCTTAACAGCACAAAAGCATGACCTGATAAGATATAGATATAGGCCTGTAGCTTGAATGGCTATGAACCAGGATGCATTCAGATTTATGCTAGGATTAAGATTGGGTGATACTTGTAGGGCTGAAAGTTATATACAGTCTATGGCTTTGTAAAAGGGTAAGTAAACCCCCAAATCACTTCTTTCAGTTGAAAATGGTTCCGTTTGGGTCTCACAAAGTGTTGGGGAACATTTAGGTGTTTCTGTATTTCTGTCAAAATGTATAACGTTAAACGGGGGAATTCTCTGTAAAATACAATAAGTCTGCTACTTCCAGCTTAAAACAATGGCAGACCAGACATGAAACATGTACGCGTTCTATCCTGAAGGGGTTCTATCCTGAAGGGGTTCTATCCTGAAGGGGTTCTATCCTGAAGGGGTCCTATCCTGAAGGGGTCCTGAAGGGGTTCTATCCTGAAGGGGTCCTGAAGGGGTTCTATCCTGAAGGGGTTCTATCCTGAAGGGGTTCTATCCTGAAGGGGTCCTATCCTGAAGGGGTCCTGAAGGGGTTCTATCCTGAAGGGGTTCTATCCTGAAGGGGTTCTATCCTGAAGGGGTCCTATCCTGAAGGGGTCCTGAAGGGGTTCTATCCTGAAGGGGTCCTGAAGGGGTTCTATCCTGAAGGGGTTCTATCCTGAAGGGGTCCTGAAGGGGTTCTATCCTGAAGGGGTCCTGAAGGTCCTTCCATCATGCTCCATGTTCATCTGCAGGTTCTGGCAGGTCTCTACAACCCTGGCGACGGCCACATCGACCCGTACTCCCTGACCATGGCCCTGGCGGCAGGGGCCCGGATGTACGGGGCCCAGATCTACAACCCGGCCCCGGTCACGGGTCTGACCCCCACCTCGGACGGGCAGTGGGACGTCCAGACGCCTCACGGAACCATACGGGCCAAGCGCATCGTCAACGCAACGGGTAGGTCTAGAGATGTGACCTGCTGGCACGCGAATGCTTACCTTGAGGGCCGAATACCACATCGTGCCACAGCCTTGATGAATACGCGATGCTGATTGGTCAACCGTGTTCCACGGGTGAACATTCTTTTTCAATAATGGGACACCTCCGCCTTGTAACAGTTCCCAATCAATGCGCTGCGAATCCAACATTGCGGTCAAACGGTCAAAAATAACTATTGACCAGGTGTTTCCTTGACAATGCAAAAACAATATCCTCGTGAGAATATTTAATTTCAGCTGATTAAGTCGATCAAACGTCATCACAGATCAATTCATTACTTATGACTGTAGGGCCGATGTGTGAAGGATATTGTTCCACCTAATTAACAAAACTTTCCCAGGATGGAATAGATTGTTGACATTATAATATAATACTAATAATAATAATATAATATAATACCGAGCTAGTTTATAGTCAAGCTGCCTGGTACATAATTCTGTAGCCATTTTTACTGAAACACGACTTAATCGGGAATACAATCAGAAATAGATTCTATACCCTGCAGTTCTTTACTGGTTACGTCACGTAGGAACAGCCTGCAGAACACAAACTTTGACCTGCCACACGGTGCTGAGTATTGGGATGGGAAGAGGCACATGGTTGGAACCGGATCCACCCAGCTCTGGGTGGATCTTGTTATCAAAGTCTTCTGTTGCTTTTGTGACTCTTGACTCACAACAGTTCAGGATTCCTCCAATGCTCGGGTTTCTTAATGCAACTGACCGTGTCCTCATTGTTTGATGGTCAGTCATTCGTTTGTATTTGAACTCACTTGAGAAGCAACTATACTAAACTATACTGTTTATGTTGATCAAATATTTGTATTGATATTTGAACTAATGATGATGATAATAATAATAATAATAATGATTCATATATATATATATATATATATATATATATATACACTATAATGTCCTCCCAATTCTTTAACATGATTAAATAATATGCACATTTGAAAACATATTCTTGGACAGTGACAGATTTTGGTTGGTGTCTCTGAACGTCATCATATTACATTTTTCAAATGTGATTGGTGTTATTTGGACTAGTTGATGACCTCTCCCCTCAGTTTGCCCATCAGCTAATAAAAACACGCAAAACAAACAAGATTCCAACCAATCCTGAAGCAGCTCCTCATCAACACCCCCTGAGCCCAACATCGGAAACTTCAGGACAAACACTTCTTTGTCGAGGCTGCTGCGAGTTCCCACTGTAGTACAACTTCACACCTAACTGCTTCCCAATCTTTAACTGGTCATAGCATTTATGTTAAGAAGTCCAAAAACGAATTGTTGACACACAAGTCCCTCCCTACAGTGTGTGTGTGTGTGTGTGTGTGTGTGTGTGTGTGTGTGTGTGTGTGTGTGTGTGTGTGTGTGTGTGTGTGTGTGTGTGTGTGTGTGTGTGTGTGTGTGTGTGTGTGTGTGTGCGTGCGTGCGTGCGTGCGTGCGTGTGCATGCATGTTTGTGTGTGCATGTGTGTGTGCATGCATGTTTTTGTGTGTGTGTGTATGCATATTTGTGTGTGTGTGTTTGTGTATTTGTGCGTGCATTGGTTTCATGTGTGTGTGCGTATGCCTGTATGTTTGTGTGTGGGTGTGTGTGTGTGTGTGTGTGTATGTGTGAGTTGTTTTTGTAAATGAGATTGGGAACAGATGCTCTCACTTTTCAGCCTGCAGAAATAACTCTGTTGGAAACCAGATCCTTGCAGGCTGCAGAAGCATTTCTTAGACCCAGGGATCTCTGGCTGTCTCTCCCTGCTCCTCTATGTTTACTGTGTTGCCCCATGCTCCTCCTACTCATATCAAACCAAGCATTAGCATTGAGTGGAGGACGGATTGTAGCTCAATTGGCAGAGCATGGCATGAACAATGCTAGGGTCCAGCTGAATTTGCAGTTCTGCCGTCAGCAGGTCCAGGTGTCAGGACTCAGAGACACGACATGAACCTTCGCAGGGCTGCCTGCATGTATACTTCCATGTACACAAGGGGACGGCAGAGTGTTGACCCATCTCATAGAGATGTTGCCAAATCATTAGAATGTACTGCTGAAAAGCAACCAACTGAAAAGGGTTTTGATTTACATACGTGTGTGTGTGTGTGTGTGTGTGTGTGTGTGTGTGTGTGTGTGTGTGTGTGTGTGTGTGTGTGTGTGTGTGTGTGTGTGTGTGTGTGTGTGTGTGTGTGTGTGTGTGTGTGTGTGTGTGTGTGTTCGTTAGGTCCGGTCACTTGGTTGAACTTCAATACCAAAAGACCAAATAAGAAATAGTTGTTAATGATGAGTAGTTCATGGACTTGCACATGCATATATTTTGATCGGTGACAGGATTTTGGGCCAGAGAGGTGGGCAACCTGATTGGCTTTCAGCACCCTACCATCCCGGTGCACCACCAGTACGTCGTCACGGCGACGGTGCCAGAGGTGAAGGCTCTGAAGACGGAGCTGCCCGTCATCCGGGACCTGGAGGGCTCGTACTACCTCCGCCAGGAGAGAGACGGCCTCCTCTTCGGGCCCTACGAGAGGATGGAGAAGATGGTGCTGCAGGACTCGTGGGTCAGAGACGGAGTTCCGCCAGGTCAGTGGCTCATGTCTCCGTGGATACATTATGTGGGCCCTCCTCACTGGTCGACTTTCTTTGATTTCAAACTGTGAGCACCGTCACGATCCTTTCCGTGACTGAGCATGCAGACAATTCCCAGTGAAATAAAAGATGCAGTGAAATCACAGCAGTAGTTTCTAACTCTGAAACTAAGAGTCAAATATATATTTTATTTATGCTTTTACCTTTTAAAACTTTCATAATATCACAATGATGAAAAACATTTGTTGAAATACCTCACAGGACTTGGGACATTTGTTTAACGTAGAAGGCCTTCTCCTATTTGATTTGTAACTGTCTCGCGCTGTCCTAGCTTATGTTATCGTAGCCATCATCCTACTGTACATATGCTCATTCATTCTGCAGGCTTTGGTAAGGAGCTGTTTGAGTCGGACCTGGACAGAATCATGGACCACGTTGAGATGGCCATGGAGATGGTTCCTGTGCTGAAGACTGCTGACATCATCAATATCGTGTCTGGCCCAATCACGTACACGCCTGATCTGCTTCCCATGGTGGGACCGCACCAGGGAGCACGCAACTACTGGACTGCCATCGGCTTCGGGTGAGTTCAGCCATTCTTCTGCAGTAATTAGGTGTGTGTTTACACATTTAAGTCAGTTTACGTTACTTCAAAGTCAAGGGTTTACATCAAATTGTTAGCCAACATTTTTATTTTTTTAAAGTTGTTCTATTACTATATATACACGTTTTGGTTTGTTGTTTGGTGGACATTATTATCCAAGCAAGCTTACAGTGAATCGGGATACATGTCATTAAGGAGCAGGTAGGGTTGGACAGTACAGAGACAGGTCACTAAGGAGCAGCTAGGTGTTGGACAGTACAGAGACAGGTCATTAAGGAGCAGGTAGGGGTTAGACAGTACAGAGACAGGTCATTAAGGAGCAGGTAGGGGTTAGACAGTACATATACAGGTCATTAAGGAGTAGGTAGGGGTTAACAGTACATAGGTCATTAAGGAGCAGGTAGGGGTTAGACAGTACAGAGACAGGTCATTAAGGAGCAGGTAGGGGTTAGACAGTACAGAGACAGGTCATTAGGGAGCAGGTAGGGGTTAGACAGTACAGAGACGGCTCATTAAGGAGCAGGTAGGGGTTAGACAGTACAGAGACAGGTCATTAAGGAGCAGGTAGGGGTTGGACAGTACAGAGACAGGTCATTGAGGAGCAGGTAGAGGTTAGACAGTACAGAGACAGGTCATTAAGGAGCAGGTATGGGTTAGACAGTACAGAGACAGGTCATTAGGAGCAGGTAGGGGTTAGACAGAGACAGGTCATTAGGGAGCAGGTAGGGGTTAGACAGTACAGAGACAGGTCATTAGGGAGCAGGTAGGGGTTAGACAGTAGAGAGACAGGTCATTAGGGAGCAGGTAGGGGTTAGACAGTACAGAGAGGTCATAAAGCAGCAGATAGGGGTTAGGGCATCCTGCTGAAGGATGGCCACAGGTGGAATCAAACCCTGTTTCTTACAGCCGGGATTTGATCGCCCTCGCAGCCTACGCTATCCAGCCTTATTCTCATTGGTTGAATGTCATGTTTTCTCTGCAGCTACGGCGTGATCCACGCGGGAGGTATCGGGAAGTTCCTGAGTGACTGGATTACTTCTGGGGAGCCCCCGTACGACCTCATCGAGTGTGACCCCAACCGCTACGGCCGATGGACGGACGTTCCGTACATGTGTACCAAGGCCAGGGAGTCCTACGGCTACAACAACGTGGGTAGGTGACCTAGACGGCTAGTGGGCCTGTCACACAGGAACTCCGGATGAACTCCGGAGAATCCGGTCCGCAGATGAGCATGCCCTTCCACACAACCGGAGATAAGACGCATCAGACGTGTGCGCGCATACCGGGAGATACGCCGTACACTTAAGGCGAGGGGGGGGGGGGGGGGGGGGGGGGGGCGCCTGGGTGGAGAAGCGCAGGAGGCAGGACGCAACGCAAAACGTATGGTGGAGGTCGCAGTGTTGTGTTTACAACACGTCGAAGACGGCGGGTGAGGCTAACGACGCCGCGATGTTGCGGTGATATCCATCCTGCATTTATTTAGACGTCGTGGCCGCAAAAGAAACACAAGAGTGGAAAGCAGAAAGGAGTTAAAACACAAAAGTACAGGTGTAGCATTGTCCCATGCTACACGCCACCTAGGTGGCTTCCATACTCCACCTAGGTGACTTTCCTCGGGCTCCTCCAAACGAATGGACACAGGGTGGTGATGTTGAAAAAACGGTTTATTGTAAAGGTTGTATATAATGAGGCATGCAGATGGTGCTGCCATGTAGGAGAGCTCTCCCTGAGTGTGTGCGGTGATGGCTGGTTTAACCTGTGCACACTGATTGCTTAATGCACAACAGGTGTGCAGCCTCACCCAGCCCCAGAGTCCAATCAGTCTGACTCGGGCCAGGTGAGGCTGCTTACACCAGCCATCATCCACACACACTCCCACAACAGGCAAGGGAAAAGTCTGAGGCTCCCGGTTTGGCGCCAGTCGCACGATAGGACCGTCATCAGCACGCCAGCGACCCGCCCTCTCGCTCGTTGTGAGTTCTCCGGCGCTCCGATTCTCCGGACTTTACACGAGAGCCCTGGTAGGGTCAACTCCGGATGTGTGAACAAAAATGTGTGAAAGGCCTGTAGGGGATCTAGGTTGGTAGGTGGTCTCCAGGGTAGGGTTACTAAGGTAAGGGCCAAAAAAAGAACGGTCAAATGTATTAAATTAATGTCAACATTATTTAGTATTTTTTTTTTGTGGCTAACCTCAACTCACTATGTCATTGCTTTTTTTTAATCTGCGTTGTTGGTCATGATAAACTCACAATGTTTATGATAATGTGATATTTTTCTGATTATTATTTTTTGGCTATCCTTAGAAGCTCACACTGTCGCTGTTTTTCCTCTTGATTTCCTCAGTGGGCTATCCTAAGGAGGAGCGCTTTGCGGGCCGTCCCACCTACAGGACCAGCGGGGTGTATGAGCTCCTGAAGGACCAGGCCTCCATGGGCTTCCACGCCGGCTGGGAACAGCCCCACTGGTTCTACAAGTCTGGAGACCACACCGGATACAAGTAACGTTATTCACATCTTCAAGTCAAAGGCAAAGTCAGTGTTTGCTATTCATTAGTACTTTTTGTTGTTGTTGACCGTGTCTCACCAGATTCGCCTGGCCATTTTGATGGAGCACTCCCACACTGTGTAGCGTTAGAATTTATCCTAGTCTCTACTGATTTATTTTCTCACAAATACGGAGTTGGTGAGAATAGTGGCGCTGTCCTTTACCGGCCCAGATAACCTCAGCCTGACCTCCGCCAGGAACATAGATTCTGTCAATGTGTACTCAGAGCAAGGTAGTTATACAACCCCGCCTTTGAGATGATGTATCCAAAAGCACAGCTGTTTGCTCCCCACCACCACCTACTTTCTAAACCCCTAATGACCTTTTATAAAACATGGACATGGATCTGAGGAAATTCTAGTACAATTTCATTCCTATTTTTGTCTCTAGAAGTTGAATATTATACAGTATATTAAACAGTGCTATTTTAAGGGTTTTATCATTCATTATTAGTATTTTCTTAAATAACCTACATTACTTGCATAACAAATAGCATCAGGGTAGTTAACAATAAAACTGCTCTTGTATCATCCATTCATCCGTAATGGGGAATCACTCATGTTCCTTGATTGTGTGTTGCGTAGGCCTAGTTTCCGTCGGACCAATTGGTTTGGACCAGTTGGTCGGGAGTGCAAACTGGTGATGGAGAAGGTTGGCGTCATCGACTTGACGCCCTTTGGCAAGTTCACCGTGAAGGGGAGGGACTCCCAGAAGCTGTTGGATAGACTTTTTGCCAACACGATGCCCAAGGTGAATTCCCATACCTTGATACAATGACAGTTCATAAGTTTGCACCCTTACTTCATAATTCAATAATCAATGTATTCAATAATTCAATGTCTCAACTGCCCATACAATACTTTGAGCCCCTCGTACTAGGATACAATTTATTATTTTTTAAGCTTAAAGCGGCTGTAGGTAGGTGTAGCAAAGTCCCATGCTACACTCCACCTAGGTGGCTTCCATACTCCACCCAGGTGACTTTCCTCGGGCTCCTCCAAACAAATGGACACAGGGTGGTGATGTTGAAAGACCGGTTTATTGTAAAGGTTGCGTAGAATGAGGCATGCAGATGGTGCTGCCATGTAGGAGAGCTCTCCCTAAGTGTGTGCGGTGATGGCTGGTTTAACCTGTGCACACTGATTGCTTAATGCACAACAGGTGTGCAGCCTCACCCAGCCCCAGAGTCCAATCAGTCTGACTCGGGCCAGGTGAGGCTGCTTAAACCAGCCATCATCCACACACACTCCCACATACCCCCAACACCAAATTGAAGCTGGGGAGAATCCCCAGCTGAAGTCTACTTCCACACACACACACTTCCACAGTAGGATTTGAGAGTTGTTAAGAGAGACAGCGGACGAGAGCAGAAGAGAGCAAGATTTAGAAACTAAACAACCCTAATAAACACACCCTCCCATACTACTCCCTCCCTCCCTACCTACATTTCTCTGCCATTGAGATTGTAACACGGTGGGCACAAATGTGATTGACAGGAAAGATGGATTCCCTGAAGAGTTCATTAGTCTGGAGCGGTCCAAGATGTAAATGGTCTCATACAGAGGCAGGCGCAGTCAACTTGAAACAGATATTCCCACAGTGCATTTCACTCAATAATAGCAGACTGATGGCTATGGTATTTCTAACCGATTAAACTCAAATTATAGCTCTTAAGAATTTACCTACAGCACCTTTTTAAATTGCAAATAGTATATTGATTCACCTACTGACTCAAATGAGGATTGATCCGAAGTAATTACAGAAGCATAATCAAAAAGGCAGGATACATGTGCTGTGACCTCAGCTTGGTGGTTTGCCTTATGTCCTCCTTACCTGCTCCTTGTGTAGTGTCACACACTCAAATGACTTACAGACTGATGATACATGTATCAAAGTCTCTATATTATGGAGTGGTGCCCAGTCCATTATCTGTCTAGTACGGCACCCGTTGCACCCCTAACCATCCCTGGGAGGAGGGATCCCTCTTTCTGCCTTCCTTCTCCAGGTCTCTTCCCTGAAACTTGAATCCTAAACGGCGTGCTCCTCCTCACCCAGCCACACGCTCTTTTGTCCTCAGGTGGGTTTAACCAACATCAGCCACATGTTGACGCCCAGCGGGCGTGTGTACGCTGAGGTCACCATCACGCAGACGGCTCCTGGGGAATTCATGCTCGTCACCGGCTCTGGGTCAGAGCTGCACGACCTCAGGTAAGAGGCGTACACCAGTGTTCATGTGCACACACACACATGCACACGCACACACACTCACACATACACACACGTACGCACACTCACACACGTAATCACTCACACACCCAAAACAAACACACACACACACACACACACGAATAGTACATAATACACCATGACCCTACTGCTACATAACTGCCCGCTGCAGAACTGTTGTTAAATCTGACACCATAATTACAGCATAGACTACAAAAACGAGTTTCAATCAACAAGACATTGCTTACAATGCGCTCTTTCCTGTCAAACTGTCAAAGCTGCAAGACCGCTGCACTGCACACATTACACAACCGTCTGCCTTGTAACGGGTATCCTGACGTCGTTGAGGTTTCACGCTGCATGACTGCTTTGCAACAGGGACAGAAACACATGTTTCACGAGGAAGGATCCACGCCGAGTCTGGTCTCCAGACCACGTTTAGTCTGGTCTCCACTACCTTTAATCACCAAAACGCAACTCAAAAGGGACGCTTCCAAAAAATACAATGCGATCCAAGTAGTTTTTTTTTTTTATATAATGATAGATGATATAGATAAATATATGCATATCCAGATATTTAACCTGCTAGGTATCTTGGAGCTCTGCGACGCATCGGCCAGCCTCTCAGATCGCGTCGTTGGGCAGTTCACGATCAGCGCTCACGGGCGCGCGCTACGGGCTAAAACCGTGTAGCGTGAAGACATACACTTCCCTTATCAACATGTCAGTCCTTTTTACAGGAACGCCTACAATAAAGTAGCAGTGGCTTCCATCCACGCGACTTCCAGTACACTTGAGATTGCATGAGGGCCAGGGCCCACAGGTAGACCGTGTGCACCGAGGCTCAAACGTGGAACCCTTGGGTAGGGAGTCGAGCCTCCCAGCCCCTCTCCTGCCCCGCCACACGATGCTATCTGAAAACCTTTTTTTTGTCTCTCCAGGTGGATGGAGAAGGAGATGATCGACGGCGGCTATGAGGTCGACATCAAAAACGTGACGGATGACTTCGGCGTCCTCGGGGTCGCGGGACCCAGCGCCCGGAAGGTTCTCCGGAAGATCACGGACGAGGACCTGAGCGACGCAGGATTTAAGTTCCTCCACTGCAAGACCATCAACCTGGCGGGCGTTCCAACGCAGGCCATTAGGATCTCCTACACAGGTACTGCACACCTTCGGGAGCACTGATTAAAGCGGCTGTAGGTAAGCTTTAAGAGATGTTACTGGCAAGTTTAGTGAGTGAAATGCGCCGTTTTTGCTGGGATTTTAATACCCAGTTCCCTTGGTTTTGGTTCACTCCCAGAACTTTAGGTAGGTCTGTTTGTGCAGGAGCTGAGATTATAATACATTTGTACATAAAAAATGTAGCTTGTGAGCTATCATTCTCCCGTGACCCCATATGCATATCAGGGGACTCAAGTGGGGTCCTGGACCCCGAAATTGTGAAACACTTTTGATACACAATGACTCTGTTTAATGTGTGTGCGTGCGTAGGAGAGCTTGGCTGGGAGCTGTACATGGAGCAGAAGCATATGGCGGCTGTGTACCAGGCCATCATGGCGGCTGGGCAGGAGGAGGGCATCGATAACTTTGGGACCTACGCGATGAACTCCCTGAGGCTGGAGAAGGGCTTCCGAGGATGGGGGGCCGAGGTACTGCCAAGATATAATGATCAATGCATATAATCACGAAGAATACATATTGATGACCATTAACCCCTCCTAGCTGGCAGGCAGGAGGCTTTCAGAGTTCTAAAAACGTAATGACAGAGTTCTGTCCACTCTAAGTGGCTGTGTGACATGAACTAGCGTAGCTTGGTTGGCTGGGTGGCGTGAGTGGGAGGGGCTTTGGGAGTGTCGATAGTACGATTCTTGTAAACAAAGAAAGAGGTAGGTTTATTTTTTAGAATAAATCAGTAATAGGATGTGATTTTATTGATAACATTATTGAAATCACTATCGATCAGCATTGACTACAGGTATGTCCAGGTCATTTTAAGCTACGAGCTAGCTGATATGTTACACATTGCGACTTAAAAAAAAAAAAGTATTACACCTGGTTAAATTAATATGCTTTTCCCCTTTGCTTAAGATGAACTGTGATACCAATCCTCTGGAGGCTGGCTTAGAGTACTTCATCAAACTGAACAAGGTAACAATTGATTTATGTACTGGCTTGGATCCCAATATGACAATCTGCTGCTGCCGCTGCTGATGATGACGAGGATGATGATGATTTGTGTCTTCTGTTTGTCCCCAGCCCGCAGACTTCATTGGAAAGGCAGCCCTGCAGGAGGTCAAGGCCAAGGGTCTGAAGAGGAAGCTGTCCTACCTGACCCTGGACACCGACAACGTGGACCCAGAGGGCAATGAAACCATCTGGCTCAATGGCAAGGTGGGCTCCACCAGTTGTTTTGTCATCCCTCGCAGATGGGGCTCTGTTGAATTCTGCTGAGCTCACTCATTTATTATTTTATTGTATCTCAATGTAGAGGGTGAGTAAACCCCCAAATCACATTTTCCACTTGAAAACGGTTCCGTTAGGGCCTCACAAAGTATTGGGGAACATTTCTGTTATGTTGGAACAAAAATGTATAAAGTTGTTGGGACATTCCAGTTAAATTATAAAAAGTCTGCTACTTCTGGCTAAAAAAAACTTTTCCAGAGTGGTGGTTTTCTATTGGCTGGGCACCCTAGCTCAAGCGAGTGTGACGTGGGTTTGGACAACACCGTCACACTCGCTCCTATGGAACCCAATATGTCCAAAACGGACATATTGATTGACGTAAAACGTGACCCTTGTGTTTTACGTAGGTGGTTGGAAACACGACGTCGGGAGCGTACAGCTACTGCACACAGCAGAGCCTGGCCTTCGCCTACCTGCCGGTGGAGCTGTGCTCCGTGGGCCAGAAGGTGGAGGTGGAGCTTCTCGGGAGGAAGTACGCGGCCATGGTCGTCCAGGAACCTTTAGTCCTGACCGAACCTACGAGAACCAGGCTGCAGAAGAAGTCCAAGAGCAAAGCCTGAGGAGAAACCACAACCCGAGCTAGCTAGCTAACTAGCTGCCATCGACTAGCCGACGATGAAGTCGTTTCTCGTTGTGGTTTTAATTACCGTGAATGAGAAGATATGTGGTTTGTGGAAAACAAAAAGACAAAAGAAACCTATTTGTATTCGTATTCCATGCATTGAGCTTTTTGTTTGAATGATGTGAAGATTACATACAGCTTGAAGGGGGAAGCGGTCATGGAAACGGAAGCTGTGGCTATGTCACAAATCACCCTCTTTGGTTCTGTTAGTTCCTGTTCCGTTTGTTTGCTATTGGTGCAGGTGACCTAAACTGCCCAGTTGTCAGTATTCCCTAAAGAAGGCATGGTCTAGCATGGAGTTGATCTTTTTACAGTGGAGTTTGAAATACTGTGACGCTGCTTGCTGTCTGTTTACATCCTGATGCATAATTAACTTATTTTTTATCTTGAAGAATTAAATACATAGCTGTTAATTAGCAAGCTTTTATGATTAAATAAAAACAAAATAGTCGTTTTTAATAGGTAGGTCATAATATATTGCATAAATTAAGCTAATGTTTGCATAATTTATAGTTGATATGATTTCATGAATGTGTTGAACACAGTAGGTATTTTAATTCGAACGAACTGACAAATACATTTCACAAGCAGCATGAAACAAAGGGAACAGTGCTTACAACACCACTTTTTTTGTACCTATTTCACGTAGGCCTAATTGAAAACCTGTTGAATAAAGGCACGATACAATAATGTGTATTAGTTAGGCCTATTATATTATGTATTTCAATTTTATGCTAGGCAGACGTATAAATTGGAAAACTGCTTGCACATTGCTGCATTTTGTTGTTGCATTATTGAAGGGAATCGGGGTCAGAATTAGTCTAAAACATACAAGTCAGTCTAGAACGCCGTCAGGCGCATTGCTGCAAACCACAGGTTTGGAGATCAAGACAAAGTAGGGCGAATAAAAAGAAAGTATACAAAATAAATGAAAACAAATAGCTAAACAAAATCACTCCCTGGCAAACAGTCTGTAGCAATGTCCAATACTACACGACACCTAGGTGGCTTTTCCCACTCCACCTAGGTGACTTTCCTCGGGGTCCTCCAGACAAATGGACACAGGGTGGTGATGTTGAAACCGGTTTCTTGCCAAGGTTGACTAAAATGATACCTGCAGATGGTGCTTGGTGCTGCCATGTAAGAGCGCTCTCCCTGAGTGTGTGCGGTGATGGCTGGTTTAACCTGTGCACACTGATTGCTTAATGTGCAACAGGTGTGCAGCCTCACCCAGCTCCAGACTCCAATCAGTCTGACTCGGGCCAGGTGAGGCTGCTTAAACCAGCCATCATCCACGCACACTCCCACACAGTCCTTTGGTGTGTTTGAATTCTAAAACCAAAGCCAGAATCTCTTCTACATCCTCAGCCGTGCGACAAATCTCACATCGCACACTACAATAAGGTTATATATGAAGACGAAGAACAATCTGTCACCCCGCCCTTTTCTTTCGTAACGCCTACTTCGTTGGTAACGCCCACTTCTTTCGGACCGCCCATTTCTAGACACGTCCCAGTCAGAGCAATAGCGAGAGATGTGTCTTTATATGGCTCTGATGCCAGTGACGCCAAGGACCTACAGGCTAATCGACTTCCTTGTTTACAAATTGAAAAGTAGAAGACTAACAAATGGGCTAACCGACCTTGTATAGAATAAATGTAACTGTAGAGGAAATTCGTGGAAATAAAATGCATGTGAAAAAATGTACCAGTATCGTAGTCCTATTCCTTCTAATCATACCGCTATTCACAGCGGACAGCCAACCCCCGCACATAGTGTTCATCTTTGCCGATGACTTTGGATGGAACGATGTCGGATATCACGATTCGGAAATCAAGACGCCAAACCTGGATACACTTTCAGCCACTGGCGTCAGACTTGAGAACTACTATGTCCAGCCATTGTGTACGCCTTCCAGGAATCAACTCATGACCGGGAGATATCAGGTGGGTAAAACCGTGGGGATGCAACTATGGACGGCCACCAGAGGTCCCAATATACCCTTTTCACAGAGGAACCGTCGTTGGGCAAACTGTGTGTGTGTGTGTGTGTGTGTGTGTGTGTGTGTGTGTGTGTGTGTGCGTGTGTGCGTGTGTGCGTGTGTGCGTGCGTGCGTGCGTGCGCGTGCGTTCTTGAAGAAAAACAACACATATCACATACTTAATCCTGTATGCCCGAAACAACATAAAGGACACCCAGTCTATCTTTGCCCCCGTCTACTCTTTACAAGAGTCCCGCTGTGGATCGAGCAACCCACTTAATATATGAAAGCATCCCTCATACAATCCTTCAGTTCTCAACACAAAGTATGAACTTGCAAAATCGAAAAGACAGATTGATACACAACACAATTAGAAACATGCATGCGCCCTATGTTAAGACCGTCCTTCCTTACTGCACAGATCCACACGGGCATGCAGCACCAGATCATCTGGCCGTGCCAGCCGTACTGTGTTCCCCTGGAAGAGAAGCTGCTGCCTCAGCTCCTGAAGCAGGCCGGCTATGACACCCACATGGTGGGGAAATGGCACCTGGGCATGTACAGGAAGGACTGCCTGCCCACCCGGCGGGGCTTCGACAGCTTCTTTGGTTGGTGTCACCGTACAGTAATATGTCTCTGTGGGTGGTGTAGGCCGTACTGCATGTCTCTGTGGGTGGTGTACGCCGTACTGCCTGTCTCTGTGGGTGGTGTAGGCCGTACTGCATGTCTCTGTGGGTGGTGTACGCCATACAGGATGTCTCTGTGGGTGGTGTAGGCCGTACAGCATGTCTCTGTGGGTGGTGTACGCCATACAGGATGTCTCTGTGGGTGGTGTAGGCCATACAGCATGTCTCTGTGGGTGGTGTACGCCATACAGGATGTCTCTGTGGGTGGTGTAGGCTGTACTGCATGTCTCTGTGGGTGGTGTACGCCATACAGGATGTCTCTGTGGGTGGTGTAGGCCGTACAGGATGTCTCTGTGGGTGGTGTAGGCTGTACTGCATGTCTCTGTGGGTGGTGTACGCCATACAGGATGTCTCTGTGGGTGGTGTAGGCCATACAGCATGTCTCTGTGGGTGGTGTACGCCATACAGGATGTCTCTGTGGGTGGTGTAGGCTGTACTGCATGTCTCTGTGGGTGGTGTACGCCATACAGGATGTCTCTGTGGGTGGTGTAGGCCGTACAGGATGTCTCTGTGGGTGGTGTAGGCTGTACTGCATGTCTCTGTGGGTGGTGTACGCCATACAGGATGTCTCTGTGGGTGGTGTAGGCCGTACTGCATGTCTCTGTGGGTGGTGTAGGCCGTACAGGATGTCTCTGTGGGTGGTGTAGGCCGTACTGCATGTCTCTGTGGGTGGTGTAGGCCGTACAGGATGTCTCTGTGGGTGGTGTAGGCCATACAGCATGTCTCTGTGGGTGGTGTACGCCATACAGGATGTCTCTGTGGGTGGTGTAGGCCGTACTGCATGTCTCTGTGGGTGGTGTACGCCATACAGGATGTCTCTGTGGGTGGTGTAGGCCGTACTGCATGTCTCTGTGGGTGGTGTAGGCCATACAGGATGTCTCTGTGGGTGGTGTAGGCTGTACTGCATGTCTCTGTGGGTGGTGTACGCCATACAGGATGTCTCTGTGGGTGGTGTAGGCCGTACAGGATGTCTCTGTGGGTGGTGTAGGCTGTACTGCATGTCTCTGTGGGTGGTGTACGCCATACAGGATGTCTCTGTGGGTGGTGTAGGCCATACAGCATGTCTCTGTGGGTGGTGTACGCCATACAGGATGTCTCTGTGGGTGGTGTAGGCTGTACTGCATGTCTCTGTGGGTGGTGTACGCCATACAGGATGTCTCTGTGGGTGGTGTAGGCCGTACAGGATGTCTCTGTGGGTGGTGTAGGCTGTACTGCATGTCTCTGTGGGTGGTGTACGCCATACAGGATGTCTCTGTGGGTGGTGTAGGCCGTACTGCATGTCTCTGTGGGTGGTGTAGGCCGTACAGGATGTCTCTGTGGGTGGTGTAGGCCGTACTGCATGTCTCTGTGGGTGGTGTAGGCCGTACAGGATGTCTCTGTGGGTGGTGTAGGCCATACAGCATGTCTCTGTGGGTGGTGTACGCCATACAGGATGTCTCTGTGGGTGGTGTAGGCTGTACTGCATGTCTCTGTGGGTGGTGTACGCCATACAGGATGTCTCTGTGGGTGGTGTAGGCCGTACTGCATGTCTCTGTGGGTGGTGTAGGCCATACAGGATGTCTCTGTGGGTGGTGTAGGCCGTACTGCATGTCTCTGTGGGTGGTGTACGCCATACAGGATGTCTCTGTGGGTGATGTAGGCCGTACTGCATGTCTCTGTGGGTGGTGTACGCCATACAGGATGTCTCTGTGGGTGGTGTACGCCATACAGGATGTCTCTGTGGGTGGTGTAGGCCGTACTGCATGTCTCTGTGGGTGGTGTAGGCCGTACAGGATGTCTCTGTGGGTGGTGTAGGCCGTACAGCATGTCTCTGTGGGTGGTGTACGCCATACAGGATGTCTCTGTGGGTGGTGTAGGCCATACAGCATGTCTCTGTGGGTGGTGTACGCCATACAGGATGTCTCTGTGGGTGGTGTAGGCCATACAGCATGTCTCTGTGGGTGGTGTAGGCCATACAGCATGTCTCTGTGGGTGGTGTAGGCCGTACAGGATGTGTTTCTGTCTCAAAATGGATTTCAGAGAGGAAAACCCCTGGTTACTGTGAGCCATGGGTGGATGCGGGTCTGATTATTTTGACACATAAATAATGTCCGCACTCCACATTGGTTGTAAATGCATAACATAAATGTTCATAACTTCACGGGACCCAAGCGGTTTTCAACTGAAAAAGGATTTCATTTGGGGTCTACCTACCCTTTAGTGATAACCTTTTGACCTTTCCTTCCCTAGGCTACTTGACAGGCTCTGAGGACTACTTTAGTCATGTGCGCTGTCATCCCCTCCCCTCCAAGCTCAACCGCTGTGCTCTGGATTTGAGGGATGGGGAAGAGGTTGCCACGGGATACAAAGGACAATATTCCACTGAGCTGTTGACTGAGAGAGTCGTGAACCTTATATCCCAACAGGATCCCAGGAAGGTAATGCATTCACATCCCTACCTACATACAGGGTATGTATGCACAGTATGTATAGGTATAGAGTAGCCTCTAGTGGTGTGCATAGTACAGTACAATTAGTGTTCTCCGTAAGTATTGTTTGCGAAGTACGTGTTTTTGAATAAGTGTACTTTATTTGAGTTTACTTTGTTTCCTAACTTGTTTCCTAACAACTGGCCAACATCTTGTCAACACAAGCTCAAATACAGAATTCTGCTTAATTCTAACAAATCCTATGGGTTTATTCAAACTGTGCTCTTTCTTTCTATGTTAGTATAAGTATACCTCAACACAAACCGCTCTCATCTAAACAATCGTCATATGTTTTGTGTAATCATAGTCGTCTGTCAGTTTAAAGAGCCCCCTATTTTGTGTGGGCCATTACGAGCCATTTCAAAATCGATCCATTTGTGACATCACAAGTTGGAGTGTCCTTCCGGATGTGTGATGGACAAATCACCTCTGTCCAGCCAGTTTGGACACTCCCACAATGTGACGTCACACACGTGGAAAGGTTTAGAAAGCTACCATGTCAACACAACACCCGGTGGTGAGATGATGTCATTTCCTTCAGCCCGCCTTCCTCTACGTGGCCCTGCAAGCCGTCCACGGCCCCCTCCAGGTTCCGGACCGCTATGTGGCGCCGTACGCGTTCATCAAGGACCCTCAACGCCGGCTGTACGCGGGCATGGTGTCCGCCATGGACGAGGCGGTGGGGAACATCACAGCAGCGCTGCGAGAGACGGGCCTCTGGAACAACACCGTCCTGGTGTTCTCAACAGGTACCGCTTGGACTGGGGCTGCAGTGCTATGCTTGCAGTGGTCATTCAATATTCATTGGTTGTCATGCGCACCTACACACCTACATGTGCGTGACCGCCGCGTTGGACCGTCTACTGCAGTACTGCGTGAAACCAGTAGAGTGCAGCATTTCCATACGTTTTCTCCTGGCACGGGCCAGTGGTAGCCTCTTATAACAGCTCTTCCGACAACAATGTTTTAGGGAAAGTGATTTTTGAAGCCGAAATCCCAGTCAAAGATTTACTTTGTACTTTTGTGAAAGGCGTATAAGTAGTGTAGTACAGTGTAGCACATAGACACACTATTATGTAACCATATTTAAAGAGGTTTTCTCATTCTGCCTTCCACATCTGGGGCCACTTTACAAGTTTGCATCTGAAGTAGGTAAAAGCCTTTGAACATGGGTAGGAGGAGGAGGAAGAATTATGTTATTTTTAAGAGATTTATGTTTTAAAGGGTAATTAGGAAGGCAGCAACAATGCTGCGCAAGTAAAGTGGAGAGTTTTATGCCTGTGGTGTTGCGCAGCTAGGTGGCCTGTTTTCCTTGTTCTGGAAGCTTCTCAGCAACTGGTCTCTCGCCATGTGCCAGACAGACACTGCAAGCTCTGCTGGCGGGGTGTGAAGCTGGTTAAGAAAGATGTCTGCCTTTCTCCTTGCTGCATGGGCTGATGTCATTCCTGGGTCACAACCGGGGTTTTATAACACTGGCAGGATCTGTGTGAGAAAATAGCGTCGACTTGTGAAGCTATGCAGCGCACACTATATCAATGAACGCTTACAACCTGAACAGAACCACTTCTACCCTGGGCTTGAACCCTGTTCTCCAGCGCTGAAAACGGGGTGTCATTGGTGCATCGATTTGTAGATGCATTATTGGGAGTTTTTTTTTAACAACTCTGCCATCTCTAATGCCGGTTTCTTAACAGCTGCACCATCCAATCAAAACGTTGATACACGTGTACACACAGTCATATCAAATGAAATACCCCCATATGCCCCACAAGTTAAAGACCCATCAGCTTGAAGAAGTGTTGAACCCACTATTCCTCTTCGAGGCCAAACTAAGCAGAGTACCGAAATACATATGAATATCTAAAGCTTCCAACTCTTCGACCAATCAGGCTAGACGGGGGCAACCACTGATTACAAGGCAAACCCTGCTTAGCGTTTTTACTGTGGCACCTAAATGACTCACTGACCATAAGGAACCGGATTCTTCACTCCCATGAAACCAAGATTAAACTATTTGGCCCCAGAGCCGTGTCTGACCAGAACCCAGGCTGTCATCCCTTGTCCAAGTTCGATTCCCTGCGGTGTGGCGCGGTGGTGTGGCAGCAGCCCCGTGCTGTGGTGATTGAGACTGGGGGGATTTGTCAGGCGATGATGAGTAGAGCAAAACACATGGGCCTTGTTCCAATGAGTGCACTTGTGCCCTATGCAGTGCACTATGTAGGGTGCCACCATTTTGTAGTGTTGTCCGAAATGTGAGTGTACATACCTGGTTCCCTATAAAGTGCACTCCTTAATACCCATAACAAACCCTAAAATAAGTGTACAACTGTTATACTTATACTTATTTCCTCACTGTATCCCATGATGCATAGCGGATTTCATTTTGGAAGTACTCCACTCTGTTGATAGCTAGCGATCATAATGCCATGTCGTCATTATTCGTACACACATTAACCTCGTGCGTTCCTGTGCCCCCGCCCCCAGACAACGGCGGGCAGACCCTCTCGGGGGGGAGCAACTGGCCTCTGCGGGGGAGGAAGGCGTCGCTGTGGGAGGGCGGGGTCAGGGGCGTGGCCTTCGTCGCCAGCCCCTTGCTGCAACAACCCGGGACCGTCAGCCGTGAGCTCATCCACGTTTCAGACTGGCTCCCCACCCTGGTGGGCCTGGCGGGGGGGCAGCTGAACGGTACCAAGACCCTGGACGGCTTCGACGTGTGGAAGACCATCAGGTGAGCGGGGGAGGGTGCCCTCCCACCAATATTAGTGTTCCTGGCTGCAGACAGGAGTGAGGCACACTGATCCCCAGTGTGGCCCCGGGGCCTTAATTTATACTCTCTGTTAGACAGCCTGGCCTCCACTTCTACACTTCAACCCACTCCCACCTTCTTCCTTTTCTTCTCAGTCTCCTTTTTCTTCTCCTTCTTTTGCTCCTTCTCCTCTCTCCTGTATGTCTCTCTCTCTCTCCCTCTCCTCTCTCTGTCTGTCTCTCTCTCTCTTTCTCTTCTCTCCCGGTCTCTCCCTCTCTCTCTCTCTTCCTCTCCCGGTCTCTCCCTCTCTCTCTCTTCCTCTCCCGGTCTCTCCCTCTCCCAGACCAAGCCAGTCTTCTTCTTGCAAGAGCCTTTTCTCTTCAATAAGGCCTTTGTTGCCGAGACCCTGGGAGCCCCAAAGAAAAGGAAATTCCATCAGTCATTCTCACACAAAATGTGTATTCCCTCCGTCTCTCCCTGTTACCGTTTCTTGCTAGTCGTTCTCTCTCCGAGATGTTGGCTTGCCATTGGCTCGTTTGAAGCAGCAGCACAAATGTTGGCATGTGATTCTCTCACAGCGAAGGCCACCAACTTGCTCTACTTACTTTTTACTTTTGGAGAAAGTTTCGCTGTCATAATTGAGACCAACTGGCATGCTTTGAGAAGGAGTTGATACCACAAGGCATAACTTTATGGTTTACTGGCGGTGATAAACCTTTTGTGTAAAAATAATTTTTAGGAGTTTTATTTGGCTTCATCGGGCCCATTCAGAATGACTGGGCATGACTTTATATTTTCAACTGAACATGGCACCCAGTTATATAGACTTTTAGAGCATAACCTACAACTCACAAATTCCACTCCACCTAATTGGTTAAGCTCTCTGATACTCTTGTAGGGTGTAAGTGAAGTGACGTGTCGCAGTGTGACCCTGACAACAGCACAAACTGCTGGCTGGTATTGTTTTTACTGGCCCTGCCTCTCATTTTAATTGCCAGTTAGTTTCTTTCCCCCAGAGCTCTGTCATCTGGCCGTCTCGGATGATGGAACCGAGACGGAACGTGGCCCATTGAACGGTAGGGGAGGGAGGGGCTGTTCTTGAATGGTAGGGGAGGGAGGGGCTGTTCTTGAACGGTAGGGGAGGGAGGGGCTGTTCTTGAACGGTAGGGGAGGGAGGGGCTGTTCTTGAACGGTAGGGGAGGGAGGGGCTAGTTCTTGAACGGTGGGGGGGGGAGGGGGGGGGGGGGGGGGAGGGCTGGGGGGGGGGGGGGGGGGGGGGGGGGGGGGGGGCTGTTCCTGCGGTAGGGGGGCTGTTCTTGAACGGTAGGGGAGGGAGGGCTTGTTCTTGAACGTGGGGGGGGGGGGGGGGGGGGGTGTTTGTTTGTGTGTTATCAGACGCTGCGGTCGTGGGGAACGGTGCCGCTCCTCTCTGTCGGATGTGTGTTGTCCCACGGCTCAGGACTGCCCAGTGGGGGGGGGGTGGGTGTGTGTGTGTGTGTATATATTCCTGCAGGTCACTGTTATTCCACGTTTGTCTTGCAGCCATGGGAACGCCTCGCCCCGGTTGGAGCTGCTTCACAACATTGATCCTCTGTTTGTCGACATGGGAGAGTGTGAGTTGTGTTTTCAACTGGTTAGGAATGAATTCTGAACAGGCTTGTAGCATTTGAATCGCAGTCATCCAACGTGCGTTTTAGATGCAGGTCATGAAGGAGCAGGTCGGGGTTGAGTAGGCTGTAGTCTCACAAATCAGACTTTAGATTAATATCTAAGCGCGTAATTGGCTTTTCAAACTCGGCCAGCAGCAGTAAGTAAGTAAAGAATTGTCTGTTCAGGTTTCAAACCAACACCTTTGTAGACTGGCCACTGTAGTAATACACATATTAAAATCCCCTTTTGAAAGCTCCATCCGATATGAGTTTTATTTTGTAGAATAAAACAGGAAACAAGGCGTGACTCCGCCCCTTTCAGTTTTGGGTTTCCAGACCAGACTCTGTGCCGTCTCGCCCCAGAATTTCTGCTATAGCATATTAAGACTACTGGATCCGAGATTACTTGTACAATGTCGGGTTTACACTTCATGTCAACAAGGATTTTGTTTTGATGTTTAATGTTAGTAATGATCCAACTTTAATTATAGGACAATGACAGCCCCATGTTTTCAGCTATCATTATGTTTGTAACGGCTGTTACCATAGGGACAACAATTCTGACCCATCCAAATGTGTTGTTTCATTCTTTGTTTACTGCCCTATCGTACAGTGTGTTATTCTCCTTGATTTTCATGTCATCGTATCTCACGCCCCCTCTATTTCCTTGGCTTCTTGTTAGCTCTTCAAAATAACACATCTTTACAAACACTTTCAACGGCCTCTCCTCTCCTCACTCCTTCTCTTCTCTCTCTCTCCTCCTCCTCCTCCTCCTCCTCTTCTCACTTCTTTTCCTAACAAAGTGGATTCCTTTATCATTCATTTCACTAGAGAGAATGTCGGATCATAAACTCTGTTGTCAATCCCTTAGTGTTCATCTATCCTGATGTCCCTCTGTGTTATCGGTCTCGTTTTCTGTATTCTCAACATAGCATCACTTTATTAACAGGCTCTGCTTTCTGTTTCTCAGAAAGCACCACAAGTATAATACTTGTGGGACAATTAAAATGACCAACTCTGTTCCATTTTAACTGTCTCTGTGCTCTCTGTGGTCAAAGGAAAAATGTGCCCAAATCGATCTATCGATCCAAACCCCCCTTAACTAATAACTGTGTTCTTTCTCTGGGGATCTGGCGGGGGGGGGGGGGGGGGGGGGGGGGGGGGGGGGTATTGTCTAATTCTATGTGAAAAGCAGGAAAACCCCATAGAGAATGCAATGTTGTCAAGGGAAATAAGAATATAGTGGAACTTGAATGTGAAGAAGGCTAGATTCCTGCAGCCACAAGGTTAAAAGTCTTGTATAATATCATTCCTTTTTTATTTATTTTTTACCAATGTTGGAACTTTTACAACCCAAATGCTTTATCGCTGACTCGGCTCAAAGACGACATGGGAGGAAGAATGAAGATTCTGTTTCGGATCAATTTATTTATTTTTAAACCTTAAACCACTTAATCCCGGTGCCGGTTTCCTTTTTCATCTCTCGGTATTTACTCTGTCTGTCTATGTCTATGTCTCTGTCTCTGTCTCACTCACTCACTCACTCACTCACTCACTCACTCACTCAGGCCCGGGGAGGGATGAGGAGCTGTCCTCCAGGTCCAGCGAGGACCGGCGCTGGTCCTCTCTGGGCTTCAACGTCTCGGTCCACGCGGCCATCCGCTTCTCCAACTGGAAGCTGCTGACGGGCTACCCGGGTCAGTGCGGTGTCCTCTTCTGGCCTCTGACCTTTGGGGTCAAACGGAATCAAACACCCTAGCCACTATCTTATCCTGCCCCCCACATATCTGCATACCTCTTCGTTCATATATATTTACATATTGTCGGTTTCCCCCCCCGCGCCCCCAGGATGTGATGTCATATATATTTACATATTGTCGGTTTCCCCCCCCCCTACGCCCCCAGGATGTGATGTCATATATATTTACATATTGTCGGTTTCCCCCCCCCCACGCCCCCAGGATGTGATGTCATATATATTTACATATTGTCGGTTTCCCCCCCCCCCCCCCCCCCCCCCCCCCCCCACGCCCCCAGGATGTGATGTGTGGTTCCCTCGGCCCGGGGGCTCCAGCACCACCAAGACCGGCGCGCTGAAGCCCGTCATGCTCTTTGACATAGACAGCGACCCAGAGGAGCGGGCGGAGGTGTCGGACCACTTCCCCTTGGTGGTGGAGTTCCTCCTCCGTCGGCTGAACCACCACCAGAGCACGGCTCGGCCAATCGTATTCCCAGACGACGACCCCCGCTGTGACCCGGGCCCCGCCGGAGCCTGGGGTCCCTGGGCCTAAGAGAGCGAGGCCCTCAGCCCCTCTGCTCTCACTGACCAGACTTTAGAGGAACATCTGAAGACAGACGGGCTGAGGTCTGGGGCACACGTTTCCCTTTCCTGGTGTTGCTGGTGGCGGGCACGGGCTCATGGGTTAGGTAAAGGTAGGATGGGATGTGAGGGTTTTGCTGAACAAGAAGAAATTGAATACATGCTTGCTTGATGATGATATGAGCTTTCAAACAGAGGGACAATAATCTTCATATTTTTCTTCATATTTGCTATACACTTTCAGGGTTAGTGTTCTGTTAGGCTTAGCCTAACCCTAACCCTTCACAGTAAACACTGAAAACTTTTTTTATTCATATTGTGTGTTTTATATTGTGTGCTATATTGGATTTTGTGATGGCTTTAGATAAACCAAATGCTATCAATTGGAAATGATATCTTATTATGATTAATTTCCTTCAAAAATCTAACTAGTCAACAGTCTAATCATATTGGTTACTTTGGCTTAGTAAATATTCATTTTTATTAAACCCTTTTAATCATGTGTGGACTCTGTCTTTGTTAGGATCACAGGGTCCTAGCGGTTGATAAATTGATTTGATTAATCAATTTATTTTTGATTAATCAAAATTTTCTTCCAAACTTTTATTTTTCCTAGTATTCCATTGTTCCAAGCGTATTATCGATATATTGAATCCTTGAATAAAAGTTTGTCATTGCTCGGCATCATGCCATCTTTCTGTTTCCCTGCAGTGTTTTTTGTGCTTTTTGTGCTATTTTAGTTTTTAATTTCACCAGCTTTGCTAAACTAAAACCTTTGTGTATGTCTGGCTACGCTATTGGATCCGAACTGCCTCATCACAGAAGTAGGAACGTTGCTGCTCTAAAGTTCTGGGCCTGGAGATCCTCATCTGATCCTGGAAGACCTTTCTGACCTTTGGTTGCTGGCGTTTGACCCCCCTCTCCCCGACCCCCTGTCCCCCGTCGCCAATGTGTTGACAACCACAGGAAATGCCCCCCTGCTGAGAGTGGGTGACGGGGTCCTAATGTGGCCTGTGACCTTTGACCTCCAGAGGTGAATTGATTGATTGACGGACGAAGACAAACAGAAATTTGTTTATGGGCAACAACAAATATATACACATACAGTATATTGATATATATAATATATCAATAGACTTGATGAGGAATCAGTCTTTCCTAGTGGTATTATTGTGATAGTAAGTATAGTATGCAGGGTCACTTTTCTCTGCTGTGAATACCTAGACAATGCTTTCCAACCCCAGAAGAACACACTCCTTCCAATCAGAAGTGTGAGAAGTGAAGAATGTAGCGGAGAAACCCCAGATTACAATGCTGCCACATCGTTAGACTCAAGCTAGGGTCTACCAGTGACTTCATAAAAGTCAAAGGTTGTTACGGTCCTTTGCATTGCTGACGATATACACAGTACTTGTATTATTATTGTATTTCCTTTGTTTCCTCTCATAGCATTCTTTCTTAGCATCACTTAGCATTTCAATATGTTAGCATTTTAATCCTTTCTATTTTTGTTTTTCAGTTTTGTGTGTATTTTAATAGTGTATGATTGTGTCTTCTTTGCATCATCATCATCTAAGCGCTATTCATCCTTCAGTGTTCCTCCAAACCACGGTTGCGGTGTGTGGGGGGGGGGGGGGGAATGTGAAGGTCTGTGTGTGTTTATACCAAGATACGAGTGGTGCCACCTCGTCTCCCCTGTCCTCGGGCTCTTCGAGAGGGGCTTTCCGCCGCGCCTTTCACACTTCTTCTGTCCCTGAGGACTTAACCCTCACTCTGTGAAGCATAGTGTGCCTCTCTGGCGTGTGTGTGTGTGGCACTCCTTTTGAGTCGGCGCTTCGACAGACTGTATGTGAGAAGCACGGGCCCTGGACGCGACCGGTTTCTCATGTTGTGTCACCACCACGCATGTCTCCAGCCCGTGAGAGCTGTCTGAATACCGGCCCCAAGATATGAGGAGGAAGACTTCCACAGTTACAGTTACAGGGTTATGGAAGAGTGTGTGTGTGTGTGTGTGTGTGTGTGTGTGTGTGTGTCTGTGTGTGTCATCCTTGCTTTTTTTTTCTCAAGGTAACTGATCTCTTAAGTTAGACCGGGAGTGAAATTCCAAACAGGATTGAGACCGTTTTTGTGGCCTGTCTGTGAAAACATTGCAGTCTCAGTGCAGGGCAGTCTGGCGAAGGGGACACCTTTAGGCTTTAAAGTGCGAGAATCCACAAGCTTATCGTCACAGTATGCAAGAATGAAATATATGCACTGTTATGATCATTCTACTTTAGCTGAACTTTGATACACCACAAACATTCAGGTCTATCTCTATCAGTGTTAGAGTTCATAGATATAGAGTTACGATATTACAGTCTATTTATAAATGACCTTCAAGTGAAACATTTATATTGTGTTAATCTTTTTGGTGGGTCATCCCAGTAAACTAAACCAAAAGATTTGACAATGTCATAGAGTTCACAATGCTACAGAGACAACAACACAAGCTATTGTGGTTCAGTGTAAACAGCTAGTGTCCGGTTATGGAAGAAACTGAAAATGTGCCAAGTGATCTTGTGTAGGTTTAATCTTACGTAAACACATTCTAATATGGAGGCCAAAAGCCTATCTTTGACTCAGGAATAGACATGCTTTATGCCAGGTCTATTCGGGGGTAACTAACAGCACATTTTAGTTACAAAACAGAACATTTGAAAAATGCCTATGTTGGCTTAATGTATAATTAGGGTATTAGTGTGTGTGTTTGTGTGTGTGTGTGTGTGTGTGTGTGTGTGTTCATGGTTTATAAGCTAGAGTTCGCAGTGAGAGTGGAAAACTACACAAAGTTACTTTTAGTTGTTATGCTAACTTTATTGTTAGAAAATGATAACTTATTACATCTAGTTTTTTAATAGGATTCTTCCATGATAATAAGATGCATGCATTATTCATGGTTTCCCACCCAGGTGATCTCAGGTGACCGTTACAAGTCTGGGCGGTCAGTCTGTTCAGACCACTGTGACCACAGGAATTTAATGGATGCAATCTTGGCTGTTTTGACCACTGAAAACCCAGACTGTTGTTTAGCTAAAAAACCAAACAAGAAAAAGTGAATATGATAAAACCAAGGAGAATCATTGATCGCCACAGGGGTCCTGGCACCAGTTGTTGCCCCCCGACTCACAATAGACTCAAAATAGTCCATTCATCAACCTCTTGCCATACAAAGGCAAGGACAAATAAATACACAAAGGTTTTTGTTTCGGTGGCTAGTCTTGTGTTCAGGAGTCGCCATCAGAACAAAGTCTTTATGAATGGACAACAAAAAACATCCAAACAACCCCAAATTCAAATTCTACTTTTCAATCAGACCGGCCTACATGAATAACAGATGGCAAGCACGCATGGCACGTTTGAATAATGTTAGACATCTTCCTGGGCCAGACCCAAATAGTTTTGTGTGTGCCTTGAGAATGTGAGGCAGCCAGCGGAGATGGACTGGTACTCACTCCCCGGGTCAGCTGTTGGGCCCATAAAAATAGGACTCAGAATCTAGAAGAAGATGAGGCACTTGTATTCTGCTAGCCTATATGCTCTTAACATGTGTGGTGAGGGTATAGTCCAGACTGATCACACTATTAAACGGGCTGCTGCTGTCATTTTTAAAAATGTAACATCTTTCCAAATTAACGTTTTTTTTTTCACATGATATTGATTGATATTTTTATGTTGATAGATTTTTTGGTTTATCATTATGTTATTGATAGTTATATTGATCAAAAGATAGGAATTCATTGATTTTTTGGAGTTAACACTCATGGATTTATAGATTAGAGTAAACAATCCATAAAGTGACACTATGGCGTCTTGAGATCTTTACTGTTTGGCCTACATCACTTGCACTAAGGAATTAAATCAATGTTATATCTGTATCTACAATAGGCCTATCTGCAATAATCATTCATTACTAACATTACATAGTACAATGATTTAAGGTAAATTAATCCATTAATTGACACAAGCAAATGGTTTCAAATGGAGCTATTGTAGATTATGTTTTGTGATGCTAATAATTAAGCCAAATATGGTTATTTTACTTTGCAAAACCAGGTAGTGGTGAGAGTTGTGTGTTTTTAAACTGTGTGGTCAATGCATTGCATAATCTAAACCAAAACATAACGCAACGCATTGTTTAGCGGCATTTTATTAATTTTTTAACACAATTCCATTTGAGTCGGGAAGAGCCAGTGGTTGGGGGAGGGAGCAAGGGAGCACGTCACACCCATCCCAGATGAGGTCTGGTAGACGGACTCAACCAGCCACTCGTCCATGGTGAGGGACAAACGCGGGGAATGAGGGCATTCTTAAGAAAAGAAGAAGAAGAAAAAAAGAACCAGAATTGGATTCAACGTCTTCTTCAAATGAGCTTCTTTATCAGGAAAAAAAAGCGTAGCTGAACCTTCTGTAGCCCACACCCAACTAACCGGCACCGACTAGACGTAAGTTATCCATCCGCGCCTGCCCGAATCGAAATGAATGTCAATAGCACCATGGGACCGTCCGGGTCCCATAGTGAGTGCTAGTTAGTGCTAATGTAAAGCATGTTGTTAGTACAGCAGTGCATGACGGGAATAGAGTCCGGGTCTGGTGAACGCTAGTTAGTGCTAATGTAAAGCATGTTGTTAGTACAGCAGTGCATGACGGGAATAGAGTCCGGGCTCCAGGTTCTGACCGTGGAGCTCTGCCTCTCAGGGGAAACTCGTGGCAGGAAAGCCGACCAGACGCATGCTCTTGCCAAAGTCTTGTCGTGATTTTTTTCTTTTTTTCTTTGACCGTGATTCGTAATAAACGTGTTTTATATGTATTAACAGTCAATGTCATATTTGTTGCATATGAACAAAAACGATCATCTACTTGTTTTGCCATTCACATCAACATGGCATGTGCTCAGACAGCCAAATCAAGATTCGCTAGTCAAAGTTTGTTAGTCTACGTTTTGTGGGCTCTTCATTCATAGTCTGGTATTCTTGTGGGACTACAGTACATGCAGACTATTGTGTGTATGTGTGTAGTGTTTGTGTGTGTGTGTGTGTGTGTGTGTGTGTGTGTGCGCGCGCGCGCGCGACATAAATGTGACGACATTTATGGTCTATAAGTGATATAAACCGACATGTCATTTAGGTACTCTTGATTCGTGAAAGCAGTTTATTTTCATCTCCTTCTGTGTCTCTCCAACAGACACACAACTGTTACCTATTACTCCTTTAATTGATGCTTAGCATAGAGAGAGAGAGAGAGAGAGAGAGAGAGAGAGAGAGAGAGAGAGAGAGAGAGAGAGAGAGAGAGAGAGAGAGAGAGAGAGAGAGAGAGAGAGAGAGAGAGAGAGAGAGATGCAGAGAGAGTGTCCACACTTAGTGGATTGGTCTAAGATGTTGTAGCAGCCCAGTAACGTGGTCCCTGTGGACTGTGGTGTTTGGTCTATCAAAGACTCTGAAGGAAATTCATACATTAAACAGTAAAGCCTGCAGAAAGCTTCTCAGTTCAGCTTTGGCCACAAAAAAATTATCAAAAAAGGACATGGGGTTTTCTCTGTTGGCAAGACAAGGGAACCGTTTGCTTGGGAAAAGTTCTCTGATGTTTTGGAATTCTTTCTTCCCTTGACTAAATACAACTGAATGGAAAAATATTACCAGATTACTGCAGATTGCTGCATTTGCTATTTATTATAACGATTTACAACATAATATCTGATTCCCTGATTGGTTCTTGTAACATTGCAACATCTGCAACATAACACATTGCATATGGCATACAGCATATGGTAATGCACATAGCATATGTTCCCTAGCATCGTAACATATAAGATATAGCATATGGAATATGACACATAGGACATATGATACAGAATATAATACAGACATATGAGACATAACATCCAGACTTTTATTTGAAGATGCTGTTAAGATTTGAGAATTGTAAAGAGAGGGCGGAAGAAAGAGCAATATTTTGAAAATAAGCAACACTTAAAAATGTCTCCTCCCTCCCTCCCTCCCTACGTTTCTCCACCGGTGAGAAGTGTTGTATTTCACGCACCTGTGATTGAAAGGCAAGATGGATTCCCCTGAACCAAGGGATGCCCTGATTGGTCAGAAATGAGGAAGGAGTGAACTAAAATTGAAATGGTCTAGGGACAGGCTCAGTCAACTAAATACAGATATTCTCAGCGCATTTCACTCACCATTATCTGATGGATGGCTATGGCATTTCTAACAAATTCCCCTCAAATGATCAATCTTCAAGGTCAATTTAGTTACAAATACATACATGGCGCTCAATTCACAAAGTGGATCTAAAATTCATTGCTCCCTAGACATAAAAGGTCCTGCCATAGTAGCGGCTATAAAACACACGTAGCATTTCTACGAGAGTAAAGGTTATTGGTGGGATGGAAAGTGTACTCCTGAGCTATCCCTTATCAGTGGAACCCTAGCCGGGTCTCTGCATGGGGCGTTGCAGCGCTGTGAAATCTGCTAATTGAATGACTGCCCTTCAGGGTCAGAGGTCAAACCGTAGCATTCAGACGGTCTAGGGCTCAACATCTGGTATACAGTTTGTCCCTGAAAACCCCCCCCCCCCGTGCCTGTAGATGGGTGCTGATGCGCAATGGCTGGCAGGGCCACCAAGTCTGCGTTGAATTCATTCAGACTCTGTTGTGTTGCGCTGTGCTTTCATTTATTATGGAAATAACTATCTGTTTTGATCTATGGATGATTCAGTCTTTTATTCCTTTAGTTGTATTTGTTTTTATTGTCTTGTTGTGCCTTTGTGGACAGGAGGACAGTGAAGAAGGACAGGAAAGTGGATTAAAAAGAGACCGTACTATAGTGCATACTGTATTGTACCTCAGTGCCAGGGACCTATAAACCCTCTTTTTTTCTTTTTTAAGGCCAATAAAGTGATTAGAAAGCCATGTTAATCCAGCCAGCCTCGCTACACGGCGGCCTGCGGTGAGACACAGGAGGCCGCCCAGAACTGAGTCCAATTCATTTAGAACGGCTCTCAGGACCTCTGGGCTCTGTCTGATTGATCAGAACCAGCCTTAGTCCCGTTCCTTCTTCTACACCAGCGACCCACACACCAGACAACACCAGAGATGGGCTGTTTCACTGGGTCTGGAAAATTCTTTCTCCCAGCAGAGACTGCAGAGCACAGTGGAAAACCGACCCCGGTGGAGACCAGAGGGAGGGGGAGGGGAGGGGGGTGGGGGTGGGGGGGAGAGAAGCTTTGTCTGTCTGTTGTGTTTTCCTTTTGTTCTTCTCAGATTTCTCACTTTCTTCTTTTGCTTTGCTTGCCATGTGCACCTTTTTTTATGAACCTGTGTGTGTCTTTGTGTTTGTGTTTGTGTGTGTGTCTTTGTGTTTGTGTGTGTGTGTGTGTGTGTGTGTGAGTGTGTGTTTGTTTGAGCTGAATTTGGTACATGGGTGCTTACGAAAGGGGAATTTCTTAAAGGTGTATGTCAGTATTTCGATTTCACTTTGTGATTGGACCAAAATGTCCTCCATGTCCATGGGTTAGTAGTGTAGCTACGTCAGTGATCCAAAAGCTGTATTCCCAAGTTCATTCATTCTTCCACTATCCTTGTCCGTCTCTCCATATGTGTGTCCATCTCCGCTCTCTCTTTGTGATTCTCTCTCTTTAGTCTTTGTCTTTGTTTATGTCTATGTCTCTCGTCCTCCTCACGTACTCCCACTATAGTGGCAGCAGTCATGCAGACTGATCAGATTAGACCCGGCACTAGGGCTAATCACCATTCTCTCTCTCTCTCTCTCTCTCTCTCTCTCTCTCTCTCTCTCTCTCTCTCTCTCTCTCTCTCTCTCTCTCTCTCTCTCTCTCTCTCTCTCACTCCCCCCCCCCCCCCCCCCCCCCCCCCCCCCACTACCTTCTTTTCATGTGGCTGTGTGTGTGTACCGCCCTAGTCGCTCTCTTTTCACTCCACCCGGACACATTCTTTCTCTCTTCATCCTCTGACCGCTACTCCCCCTACCTCCACCCCTCGCAGCTAAGCTCAGAGACAGAGATGAACCGCTCCTGGGGGCCTTGGTGAGGGGTGGAGGTGGTGGTGGAGCTGGTGATCGTAGAGGGGGTGGAGGTGGTGGAGGCTGTGACGGTGGTGGTGGTCATGGAGGTGGTGGAGGTGGTGGAGGTGGTGGTGAAGGTGGTGATGGTAGAGGGGGTGGAGGTGGTTGAGGTTGTGGAGGAGGTGATGCAGGCTGTGGTGGTGGTGGAGGAGGTGGTGTTGGTGCTAAAGGTGGTGGTGGAGGAGGTGATGGAGGTTGTGATGGAGCTGGAGGTGGTGGTGGGTTGCATTTGCCTCCAGCACTTTTCCAGCATGCTGTTTACTGGGAAAAACAGCAGGGCGGGTCCGCCCAATAACAAAGACTTACACCCCCCCCCCTCTCTCTCTCTCTCTCTCTCTCTCTCTCTCTCTCTCTCTCTCTCTCTCTCGCTCTCTCTCTCTCTCTCTCTCTCACCCCCCCCCCCCCCCCAGCACCACCCACTAGCTCCCTATCAATAGAGTGTACTGTTGTTGTGGACAGACTGAAGGGTTTGAGGACAATGTGAGGAGCTGCAGGTTTCCTCAGCTGGACTTCTAAGTACACTTTAATGTAAAGAATCAGCATCCTTATGTGTGACATTCAATATGTGAAACATTCTTTATTTTTAACTTTCTTTATGTGACACATTCTTAATGTGTTACATTCTTACTGTGTAGCATTCTTAATGTATAACATTCTTACTGTGTACATTCTTAATGTGTAACATTCTTACTGTGTACCATTCTTAATGTGTAACATTCTTACTGTGTAACATTCTTACTGTGTACCATTCTTAATGT
>JACYXH010000053.1:1370459-1374181 GCA_026745465.1 Lota lota
TGTGCTGTTTATCGCTCCGTCACAGTGAAGAGTCCGGTGAGTGGAGGGCAGGTGATGGTTTCATGGTTGTATAAACACTAACGTTTCCTTCTCTCGGCTGGTGGTAAGGGAACAGTAAAGGAACCATAATGGAGTCATTATAGTCACGGCTGTCTTCTGGTTCCTGGGGTCGTAGCCCAACGAAAATGAGCCTTAGTACTAAATGATGAACGTCTCCATTTGTGATAAGGATACAATCATTCTGTTACCATGATGGAGGGGGGCTGTCAGAGCAAGACCCAGCAGAAAACTAAAGATAACGCATTCATTGCTGGCTGGAAAGTTGTCTGAACTGAATTTGTAAACGCACTAACTCAACAAACAACTCAACAAGCGTACTGATGTTTTCCATCACATGTATCACGTAGGGGGGAAATATGAAGAATATAACAATATATAATAAAATAATAAACTACAATCATTGAATAATATCATTGCTGAATGGTTCAAATCTCTTTAAAGGTGATGGTCCCGGTGGTGTGGAGTCATCAGTACATGCTCCCGTCTTGTTTTACTTGATTAGTTCACTTGTTTAAAGCATGTCACACTCAGCACACGGGTATTCATTTCATGGTGATGTCATCCCTGCTGTAGTGTGCTGTCTGTGGGTTAAATACAACACACACACACACATATGCACACACACACACACACACACACACACACACACACACACGCACATACACACACCATAACACAGACACATACCTTTTATTACCATTTTTCTTTATATACTCAATGTAAGTCTGAACGAATCATGAATAGAGAATGGTGCAGAGGCTGACATTGTTTATGCTAACAGACCTCCTGAGTGTGGGGTCCACTTTGTCTTAAGCCCATAAAGCAAATCAGTTAAACACAAAACAGACACAAGCTTTTCTTTTCCCTAATCACTTCATCCAGTCAGTAGCAATACCACTGGAGATGAATCATGTAGTTAGCATCTGTCCCCGTTGTTTATGCTAACAGACAACCCATCCTTGGTTTGGGTCCAGTTGGAGCCCACCTCTGGACCCCAGAGTACGGAACCTGTGAAGGTCTTCCCGTCCCCTCTGGTCTCTTTAGAAGGGCTCCTGGCAAGGCTTTCAAAGGGCCCTTCGGTCCAGCGATGGCTCCTAAAATAACCTGTGGTGTGCACTGCACAGCTGGGAGAGAGAGAGAGAGAGAGAGAGAGAGAGAGAGAGAGAGAGAGAGAAGAGAGAGAAGAGAGAGAGAGAGAGAGAGAGAGAGAGAGAAGAGGAGAGAGAGAGAGAGAGAGAGAGAGAGAGAAGAGAGAGAGAGAGAGAGAGAGAGAGAGAGAAAGAGATAAACAGGAAATAGGTCTGCTATATACACTTCAATAAGTGAGTCATGGTTGGTCGGACCAGTATGGATGTTAATTCTCTTTCCCGTTTGATTTCCTTATAGATGAACTCACAGCTTGCACTCACAATATACATTGAGTTTCAATATCTAGAAACAGATGTTATGGTCTGACGCAAATATAATTTATATTTGTCATTGTTAAACCGCAGTAAAAGAATGACTTTGGTTTAATTGAATGGTATCTTACTCAAGCAACGGAACAGAAAAACCTCATCTTTGAAAGTACTTTTTATATTACTTACCATGTGGTATATGTTAAGTTAAATCATTTTGACAAATTAATGAAATGTCTGTCTTTATCTACGTCCTTCCTCTTTGGTATTTGTCCCCTACATCATGGTGACACTTGAGCAACAAAATATCTGTTGAGGGAATCCTTTAGTAGCGAATACAAATGACATTTTGAGGACTTTGGGTATTTGGATTTCTCTGTCTACGGTGAAGTAAACAGTGTTACTGAGTGGAGAGCATGGAGTCTCTCCCTAAACCTATGCTGTGTGAGTGTGTATGGTTATGTGTGTGTGTGTGTGTGTGTGTGTGTGTGCGTGTGTGTGCGTGTGTGTGCGTGTGTGTGTGTTCGAGGGCTTCCACAGTCAGTAACTTTTGTGCGAACGCTGGTCAATTTCACATGCCTCCCGTGACTTGTCGGTCGAGCGATGGCAGAGATGAGAGAGAGAGAGAGGAGAGAGAGAGAGAGAGAGAGAGAGAGAGAAGGAGAGAGAGAGAGAGAAGAGAGAGAGAGGAACAGAGAGACAAGAGAAGAAAAGAGAAGAGAGAAAAGGAATAGAAAGAGAGAGAAGAGAGAGAAGAAAACAGAGGAAAAGAGAGAAGAAGAGAGAGAGAATGAGGAAGGGAGAACAGAAGAAAGGAAAGTAGGAGGAGAAGAGACCAAGGAGAAAGGAGATAGGAGAGAGAAGAAGAAGAGCCGGCCCTCTCCCTCCCTACTATGTCCCATCTCCCTACCCTAACAACCTCTAATCCCATGTCAGAATTATGGCAACCCCCAAGGGGTGGAAAACCAGCAACCAACAAACCACCACCACCCCCAAACCCCACCATCACAACCAATATATACTCCACTCACATACAACCAAAACCCTCGCCCGCCCCCCCGCCCCCCCCCGTGTATGGTTGGTTCCTCCCCGCCCACGGCCCACCGCCCCCCCGCCGCCGCCCCCGCGCCCCGCCCCCCTCCGCGCCCACCCCCCCCCCCCCCCCCCCCCCCCCCCCCCCCGTTCTCCCCCCCCACCCCCCCCCCCCCCCCCAGCAACCCCCCCCCGGATAATTTAATTTTATATATAACAACAGCTTATCATATGAACACTATTCCCCCTTCTTCAGCAATATCAACCTTTCCAACAAATTAATTAATTTTTGGCCCCCGTACCGTAATAAAACCCATTATTAATAATTTGGAGCCCACGCAGAGCGGCAAAGCCCCACCCCCCACCACCCACACCCGTCCCCATTAATGGGATTTTTAAAAGCATGTTGAAGAAAACGCTTAAAAAAAACCCCCCCCCAAGGCCTTTCGGTTCGTCTGCCGTGCCCCCGTTTTTTCCCCCCCCTCCTCCTCCGCTCCCACCCCCCCGTCCCCTCCCAACTCCTCCCAACCCGGGCACCGGTCGGATCTCCATTCCTTCAAAGTGTTATTTTTTTGTAAGAAAAAGGACCCAACCCCCCCTTTGTGGCCGGGGGTCCCCCCGACGGCCCGGCGGTGAACACAACACACAACACACACTATACACACACGCACAAGTCACACACACACCACAACAAAACACTACACACACTACACAAACAAATCACACCCTACGCTCACACACACATCTCACACATACACACTTCACACACACACACACACACACACACACTCACACGCACGCTCCACACGCTCACACATTCACACATTCAACACACGCAACACACACACACACACACACACGCACAACACACTCCACACAAAACACACACAAAATCATGCACATCGCACAACTGCTCACACAATCACAAACGCCACACACACTTCTCACAAAGAACGCACCACACACACACACACATCAATCACACTCAAACCCCCACGCACAACTACTCACACCACTCAACACATCTCCCTTCACCCCACGCCCCCCTTGGGGTTTAGCTGAGCCCCCTCTCACCCTCAGTCGCCAGCTGTTGGAAACAGTTTCAAAACCGACCCCCCCCCCTCCTCCCCCGTCCCTTCAAAACAGGTACTTTGTTTTTCCTCAACGCAAGCATCTGATGGTTAACCAAAGCTTTGGCTGAGGAAATATACAGGACAACCGTGCTGCGCCTGA
>JACYXH010000054.1:0-15000 GCA_026745465.1 Lota lota
GACTGGCTGCAGGGCAGAACTTTACCGGGGATGGAGGGGGGGGGGGGGAGGGGGGGGCGGGGGGGGGGGGTGGTACATGGTCCCTTCGTACACCCCCCCCCCCCCCCCCCCCCCCGCACCACCCCCCCCCCCCCCCCCCCCGCCCACCCCCTCCCCCCCCTCCCCCCCCCCTCCCCCCCCCCACCCCTCTCATCCCATCCCACCCCCCACCCCCCCCCACGCAACCCACCCCCCCACCCGCAACCCCACTGCCGCCACCTCCACCACCAGCAGCACCACCACCCGCCCGCTGGCAACCCCGCTAGGTCATCAGGACTTAAGTAAGAGTGAAAGTGGCTTTAAACAGAGCGGGTGCTCCCAGGGAACCAGCCGGGGCCCGGCAGCTGCAGCCGGGCCCCGCGACTATTACTTTTCCAGGGGCTGACTTTGATGTTTTAACAATCCATACATATTGATTCAGACTGATGATAAACAATTTGATTAGCCTCTTTCTATAGGCTGTCATTTCAATCACTCTCAGGGCTTCGACGGAGTGGAAGTGAGGCGCGGGATGGGGAAGGGGAGGGGTGTGGAGGCCGGTGGGTGGGTGGAGGTGAACGATATGGGGAGAGACAGAGGGAGAGAGAGAGACTACAAGAGGGAGAGAGAGAGACTACAAGAGAAAGAGAGAGAGGGGGAGAGAGAGAGAGAGATGGAGGGAGAGAGAGAGAGAAAGAAAAAGAGGGAGGGAGAGAGAGGGAGTGAGAGAGAGAGGGAGAAACAGAGAGAGGACAAAGCTGAAAGGTGGCATGGGGGAGGGGGGGGGGGGGGGGGGGGGGGACAGAGGTTGAGAGCCCCCTCCTCAGACAGCAAAAGAAATCCAGCCCTGATTAGGCGCCAGCCTTTGGTGAATTGGACAAGACAGCTGAGCTGCCAGGTTATTAACTCCCTCAGAAAATTCTCAGCCCTCTCCCCGGCCGGCCTGAATACTGCAATCTGGATCGATAAGCAATCTCCGGTGTGTACCAAATGCCTGTTGGATTCATCTGTCTCCTGGTTCCCTCTCTCCTCACACTGGACAATGCACCTGCAGAGGGACGGAGGGAGAGGGGGAGAGGGAGAGGGGGAGAGAGGGAGGGAGGGGGAGAGAGAGAGAGAGAGGAGGGAGGAAAGAGGAAAGAAGCAGGCTTCTCTCTCTCTCTATTTCTCTCTCTCTCTTCCTCTATGTCTCTACTCTTCACCTCTCTGATGGTACCCCCCCTCCCTCCCCCTCCCCCTCTCCCATCCCTCCCTTCCCCTCCCTCCCTCCCCCCCCCTCCCCCCTCTCCCCTCCCTCCCCCCCTCCCTTTTTCCCCCCTCCCCTCACATTTCGCTAGCCAGGGTCTCTGTCACTTTCTAAATAATGACCCCGGGGCGTCAGGAACAACTGCCTAACTCTATTTCATCACACAGAGCCCTTCTACAGCCTGGGCGACCACGTGGCCGGGAGAGAGACATAGAGAGTGTGAGGGAGAGAGAGAGAGAGAGACATAGAGAGTGTGAGGGAGAGAGAGAGAGAGACATGGAGAGTGTGAGGGAGAGAGAGAGACATAGAGAGTGTGAGGGAGAGAGAGAGAGACATAGAGAGTGTGAGGGAGAGAGAGACATATAGAGTGTGAGGGAGAGAGAGAGTGTGTGAGGGAGAGAGAGAGAGACATAGAGAGTGTGAAGGAGAGAGATAGATAGTGTGAGGGAGAGGGAGAGAGAGAGAGAGAGACATAGAGAGTGTGAGGGACAGAGAGAGATGTAGAGAGAGAAAGAGAGTGACATAGAGTGTGAGCCAGAGAGAGAGAGACATAGAGAGTGTTAGGGAGAGAGAGAGAGTATAAGGGAGAGAGAGATATATATAGAGAGTGATAGGGAGAGAGTGAGAGAGAGAGAGACATAGAGAGTGTGAGGGAGGGAGAGAGAGAGAGAGACAGTGTGAGAGATAGAGAGAAAGAGAGACAGAGTGTGAGGGAGAGAGAGAGAGAAATAGAGAGTGTTAGGGAGAGAGAGAGAGACAGAATGTGAGAGATAGAGAGACAGAGTGTGAGGGAGAGAGAGAGAGAAATAGAGAGTGTTAGGGAGAGAGAGAGACATAGAGAGTGAGAGAGAGAGATGGGGGAGGTATATGGGGGTCAGGCCAGTAGTTGCATCACGACTGACAGAAGCACAGATGTCACCATCAAGGCCCAGTCTAAGGCATATAAAGGACCAGCCAGAGGCGACCTCCTGGTCAACATGAGATCCTACTGGAGAGGAAACACACACACACACACACACACACACGCTGCAGCCGTCGGTCACTCGTCATAACCACATATAGACCACGCCATTTACTGACAATGTCACGAATTAACATTATAGTTTGACTGTATGTGTGTGTGAGTCTGTGTGTGTCTGTGTTGTGTGTGTGTGTCTTTGTGTGTGTGTGTGTGTGTGTGTGAGAGTCTGTGTGTGTCTGTGTTGTGTGCGTGTCTGTGTCTTTGTGTGTGTGTGTGTGTGTGTGTGTGTGTGTGTGTGTGTGTGTGTGTGTGAGAGTGTGTGTGTGTGTGGTTGTGTGTGTGTCTGTGTCTTGTGTGTGTGTGTGTGTTGTGTGTGTGTGTGTCGCTAACCCCCCGTTTACTGTGTGGCGAGAGGGAAGTGTGTTGTTTCGCTGGGAGCCGAACTTCAGTTTCAGATGCTTCAACGTGCGGTTCAACACAAAGCCATGGCTGCCAATAATCTGAGCAGATGTTGAGAAACCGACTGCCAGGCGAAAGGCAGCTTCTTCGCTAACGCTAACACGGCCTTCTCTCCCGGGCGGAGCCAGCTGTCTTTGTCAAGGCAAGAAGGAAAGATGGATTTACATAGTGATTGTGTTTGCAGATTCGGCAGAGGCTTCAGCTGATAACTTTTAGTGATTCGCTGGGCCATCGATCTGGCCTGGATGGATTTATTGACGACTGGGGCCTGGGGGGGGGGTAAGATGGGGGAGGGGGGGTTTGAGAAGGGGGGGGGGGTTGAGATGGGGGAGGGGGGGGTTGAGTTGAGATGGGAGAGCAGGGGGTTGTGATGGGGGAGGGGGGGTTGTGATGGGGGAGGGGGGTTGTGATGGGGGAAGGGGGGTTGGGAGACATGCTGGGGGAGACAGGGGCGGTGGAGGGCCCAATGAGCAGCGAGGCATGGCATTGACCATGGAAGAGCTCGCTCTCTGCGGCTCTGTCGACGAACAGCGAGCGGTTTCCTCGGTTATTCAAATGTGCGTCGGTTTTCCACCTGTTTTTCCATTTCGAGTTGTCACTCTATAGTGCCATGTTTGAGCTTTCGTGGGGGGGGGGGGGGGGGTGGGGGGGGGGTTGCGACACCCCGACAAACAGAGGGTGGTGGGGGGGGGGGAATGTTGCGACGACCCCGACAACAGTTGAGAGAGTCGTCCTTCAACAGCTCAACATTTCGCTGAAGTCACAAAGCGAAGGCACATCTTTGAAGATGAAAAAGAAAGAAAAAAAAGAAAGCAGAGAACAAAAAAAGGACCGCGATGGGGGGGGGGGGGGAGGGGGGGGGGGGGGGGGGGGGTGGGGGGGGGTGGGGGGATCAAAAGCCATCGCTCTTTCTGACGGAGCTGGGTGGGGGGGGTGGGGGGGGGGGGGGGGGGGGGGGGGGGGGGGGGGGGTGGTGGGGGGGGGGGGACGTGGGGGATGTTTTATTAAAACAGGCTCGGTAAATATTTGAAAGGACTTTAAAGTAGTGGAAAGATAACATTAAAATGGAGCGGATGCCGCTGTTAAGGATGTGGGGCAGACCAAACAGGAAGTTCATCATAAATGCATACATTTATGATGAACTTCCTGCATTTAATCAAGAAGTTTTTTTTTTCTTCTTCTATTTGGACATCTTTATCGGTCAAAGACAGCTTCCTTTTTTCAGCAGTTGATTGTGGTAATGAATGTTTTTAGTTAATTACCTGTAGGAGAGGTCACGACCTCTGCCGTCATAAACGGACTGGACGGAATTTTTATTACGTGAATCTCTGGGGTACTGATTGTAAAGCACGTAATGTATTACTTTCAGAACGTGCGATTATCTTTTGTTCTCGTTCTTAAATTGTATCTCAATGAAAATACAATATTATGTATTGTAATCTGCATGGTTAGCCAACTGCCCCTATATTTTCACTTGAAGTGACTGCAGTGCAATTCCTTGTTGTTATAAATCTTCAACTTTAACATGACCACACAAATCATCTAAACCCAACCCCAACCCCCCCCAGCCCCCCCCCCCCCCCCCCCCCCCCCCCCCCCCCCCCCCCCCCCCCCCCCCCCCCCCCCCCCCCCCCCCCCCCCACCACCCCCCCCCCCCCAAGGTAACTGTTCTCACACATTTGGCTCATGTTTGTCATCATTTCTCACTGCATTTTGTTTGGGTGTCTGACACTATTTATTCTCAGCCAAGCTCTTTCTCAGTTTGTACTTTTACTTAGCAGGCCAAGCTTGTCGATCACCGCCATTAGAATGAACCATTATCAACACAAAGTTCAAAACACTGCACAGAAAACCATTAGAGGCACACTTTAATGCTCTCGGTCATTTCTAATTTTCAGCATTCATTCCTTGAATAGGCTGGATCTGAAATCCACCCTTGCTTTGCAGAAGATCTCCTTCTCTTGTTTCCACTCTGATAAAAAAAAAACTCCATCTCTTTCTGTCTTACCTCTCTCTCTGTCTCTCTACCTCTCTCTTGGTCTCTCTACCTCTCTCTTGGTCTCTCTACCTCTCTCTTGGTCTCTCTACCTCTCTCTCTGTCTTAACTCTCTCTTTGTCTCTCTACCTCTCTCTCTGTCTTACCTCTCTCTCTGTCTCTCTACCTCTCTCTTGGTCTCTCTACCTCTCTCTCGGTCTCTCTACCTCTCTCTCAGTCTCTCTACCTCTCTCTCTGTCTTACCTCTCTCTCTGTCTTTCTACCTCTCTCTTGGTCTCTCTACCTCTCTCTTGGTCTCTCTACCTCTCTCTGTCTTACCTCTCTCTTGGTCTCTCTACCTCTCTCTCTGTCTTCCCTCTCTCTTTGTTACTCTACCTCTCTCTCTCTCTCTGTCTCTCTACCTCTCTCTTGGTCTCTCTACATCTCTCTCTGTCTCTCTACCTCTCTCTCGGTCTCTCTACCTCTCTCTCAGTCTCTCTACCTCTCTCTGTCTTACCTCTCTCTTTGTCTCTCTACCTCTCTCTCTCTCTGCCTCTCTACCTCTCTCTCTGTCTTACCTCTCTCTTATTCTCTCTACCTCTCTCTCTCTGTCTCTCTACCTCTCTCTCGGTCTCTACCTCTCTCTCAGTCTCTCTACCTCTCTCTCTCCCCTTGTTTGCCCAGTCCTATGACATTGACGGTAATGTGTGAGTAGGTGAGGTGCCCTGTGGGCTCCATGCTTCCCTGTCCAGGCTAATTGAAATCAGCGCTTGTCATCGCAGACTCATATCACACACCCATACACACACGCACACACACACACACACACACACACACACACACACACCGATCCTACCTGCTCCTGTGTTTCAACATAACAACACACACATTTCTCCTCGATTTCTGATACCAAGACGCTAGAGGCCAGGTCATCACAAACCTGTTCAGTTTTATCATCTCTCTCTCTCTCTCTCTCTCTCTCTCTCTCCTCTCTCTCTCTCTCTCTCTTCCCTCTCTCAGTCCACCCTCTTCTCTCTCTCTCTCACTCTCTCTCTCAACTCTCTCTCTCTCTCTCTCACTCTCTTCTCTCTCTCTCTCTCTTCCTCTCTCTCTCTCCTCTCTCTTCTCTACTCTCTCTCTCTCCTCTCTCCATCTCTCTCTTCTCTCTCTCTCTCTCTCCCCTCTCGCTCTGTGATCTGCCTGGTTGTCTCTCTGCCGGACCTGTGGGTGCAGCCGGATGGGTGAAGCTAAACAGATGTGACTGCATTTGATTTAGCCCCAAAACCCCGGCACACCTTCCTCTGCCCTGCATGCGTTCTATAATTATCCTGCGCACCTTGTGTCAGGAAGTCCAGTCGTGTCAAAAGGGCAAGAGAGAAGTGGGGTGAAAGCGGGAGTCCTGTCGGAGGGGGGGACGGGGGGACGGGGGGACGGGGGGGGGGGACTCTGCCGCAGCTGACAGGAGCCGAAGCAGGCACAGAGGTGTGAGGGACGACTCGGGTTCTTTTGGTGAAAAGCGACACCTCGCCGTCGCCTACCATGTCCGTCGCTGAAGGAAGGATTTATCGATGATCTCTAAAGGATATGTGTCGTTGTCTGTGTGTATGAAGCTCACTGTTGCGGTGTTTGCGTTTAGACTTCACTGTCTGAATGAAAGTGAGACGTTGGCTTGTGGTAAAATACATAAAAGGTTTTGGATAGGGATTTGGTCTCTGAATACCATGATGAAATATCATCTGATTTGAATGGCACAGCATGACTAAAAGTACTAACTGCTTTTCATTTAAACACCATAACCAATACACATTGGACGCAGTATGATTACAGCAGTTCAACCTTCTCCAGTGTACTCTCCTATCTTATTATCAGCAGTTGGTAGCTAAGTGGTTATTTAAATATGTTCATCCGTACATTTTTGAAATATTGCTTCAATAATATTGCTTCGATAGAGTGAAACCTAAGAGAAACCATTTTGGCTCAAATCATGTTTACTATTTAATGAGAATGAATAGTAAAGATGTCGGTGTGTAAAAGCCGTGTACAACAGGGGAACGCTGAGCCCAGTAAGTGAGATGGAAACGAATCCAATACGTGCTTTAGAGATTGTTTGATCTGAAAGGAGGGCGTTGTCTGAGTTCCCCCCCCCCCCCCCCCCCCCCCCCAGTCAGTCCGGTGCACTGATTGATTTTCAAGTTAGGGAGGAGCTAATCGCTATGCACCGGCCTACCAGGAGTCAAGAACAGAGAGCAAATCAGACAACTTAAGGTAATCAATGGAAATATCCCTTGATTTGTAGGCGCTCTATCGCCTCCATAAATCAGAGAGGGCGTGCAAGTTAGTTAGCAATAAAACAGGGGGCAATGACGAGGCAAACTGCGCGAGATGACTGAGGGGCCGGGGGAGGAAGTGCAGACCGGGGTGGTAATGAGACAGTATTACAGGCGGCGGCTCCAGCTCGCTTCCCTTGCAGGAGCTGTCAGCGTCTAATGGGCTGCAGAGAGTGCTGCTGTTTGTCACCCTGCTTCCTCTCTATGTATTTATTCATTTGTTTATCGCCCTGATGTGCAACATCATAATTTATCCTGCGGTTAAACACCCTTCTTGTCCAAACAAACACGACCACCCACCCAAACATGACCCAGTCCACCTGATATCCACCCATGGGAGACGAGGAACTCAGTCCACCGAGCCTCGACCAATGGGAGACGAGGAACTCAGTCCACCGAGCCTCGACCAATGGGAGACGAGGAACTCAGTCCACCGAGCCTCGACCAATGGGAGACGAGGAACTCAGTCCACCGAGCCTCGACCAACGGGAGACGAGGAACTCAGTCCACCGAGTCTCGACCAATGAAGCCGAGGAATTCGGTGAGTTGTTTGTTAGCTTGTATAAAACATAGTTTTTGTTTTATAAGAAAACTCAAGACCTCACTTGGCCAGGGTGATGCATTATGGCATGGCAAATAATTCCTAATGTAACTGTTAGGACTGGCGAACAGCAGAGCGATGGCTAATTCTATGGTATCTATATCATATGTGATATTTGTATAATGGCAAATTACATAAAAGTCATTCCGGGTAATGTTGAGTCATTTTCTGTACATTTTGTTGCTGCCTTCATTTTGCAATGTTGATCTATATAAAACAGCCATGGTTAAACTATTAAGGGCCTGTGATAACTTCATCCCATGCTGGGCATTGACTTTTAATAAGGTCGGCCCAAAATGGCCCTTGCAAAGGTCCGACATGCGGCTGACACTCAGATCCAGCGGGCTGAATGGAGGAGGTCATTTCAGCCTCCGGTGTCGTATCTGAAGGCCGAGCGTCAGAAGGCCTAGCAGTGTCAGCCGTCCAATGGTTGGTCACAGGAACGAGAGCCGCAAACCCCACTCCAAATGTGACCTGCCAACGGGCATCCTCCATTCCATAGGCGCCCACGGGCAACGAGTCGGGTGCTGCGGTGTCTGCGCCGCGGTGAACATTGAGCGCCTCCAAAAGCATCGACCGCAGGCGGCAGGTTCATCCTTCCAGTCGGAGTCCCCGTGGGTCCCCGTGGGTCCCGGCAGAGCACGGTGTTCCCGCCTGGGACACACGGAGCCCCGCGCCGGGCCGCAGGGGATCCGCTGCCCCCCCCCCCACCCCCCGCCGAGCCCAGCTAATGGACCGCCGAGACGGATGATCCTGACAGCGACCCAGTGCTTCTGGTTCCATCACGAAACCCCCCCCTCACCACCCCCCTCACCACCCCCCCCCCCCCCCCCCCCCCCCCCCCCACCCCACTCCTGCCACAGAGGTCTGACTGCTTCACCAGGGGAATTACCTAAAGTGCCTCTTATTTCATCATCCAACGTGTCAACAAGGTGCCATTCTTTTCATTTATACACGCCGGGAAAAACAGCCGCCGCTCCATCCATCACGCCGCGGCGTGGAAGCCCAGGTGACCGGGTATTAACCCAGATGGGGGGGGGGGGGGGGGGGCGGAGGAGAGCAAGGTCATTGATAGCACCCCCTCCAGTACCTGCTTGGCTGCAGCTTTAGTTACGTGTAACCCCCCCCCCCCCCCCCCCCCCTCCGCCACCCCCAGCTCTACGTTATTACACCATCTACACCGACACAGGCACGCATCAACACACTCATTTCCTCCTCCCTACTTCTAGGGGAGTGACGCCTCGTTTTTATCAGCTGTACCTCGCTTTCAGAGAAGCACAAGGACTCTCTTTATTCAGGGACTCAGCGTTGTCCCGAGCCGTACTGAAGAATATGTTCATGCTCATGATTTCTGTTTTATTGAACAGCGTTGTTATCTGAGTGATGAGCATCTGTCGTCTACTTTGAGTAAAATGTACCATCGAAAATCTAAAATAAACCATCCCTCCGACGGATCATCTCATATCCGTCAGAGAGATTGTCCCTCTTCGATCGGTTCGCGAAAGTATCCTTAAGTTACATTGTAGGTCTCTCCGCTGTTCCGTCATATGACAAGGGCAACACAACAGCAACGCACCACGCCCTGACCAGTAAACAACACAGCCTGCGATGGGACGCTGGCGAGCCGTGCGTTAAGACCCAGTGAGGGGAGGGTCATACGTGGCTACTGTACTGCACTCCTTTGACTTTGCCTACCCTTGGAAAAGCTTTCCGCACTCCATGATCCTACATCTGAAGAACTGATAAAAAACCCTTCGGTTGCCTCGAAGCAGCTGCCGGGCTTAACGTTGTCAAAAAGCTTTTTTTTCTTTCTTTTTTTATTCTCCCCCCCCCCCCCCCCCCCGCCCGATTTTGACCTCCTGTGTATATTTTATTGAGCTGCTCTCATCCCACGGTGGTGCCTGGCAGCCATAAGCTATACACACACACACACACACCCACACACATTCACACACACAAAATGTATCTCTGGGCTCATTAACACGAGACGAGCACGCTAGCTACATGAAGCGCTGTCCCCCTGTTTTCACAGCGCTGGTGAGAACACGCTGTGGCACTACGCACAGGATCTCAGAACTCTGCGTGTTGTTTTAAAAAAAAAATATATATATATATATATATTCACAGGGCTTTTCATCTTTCTCTGCTGCAACACCACACGGATTAGAGTAGTTAATGAATTATCCTCACAGGGCCCGAGACAGTGTGTGCAGCCAGCGCTATCCCACGTTTCATAACACCGGGCTCTTTGAATTTATTGAACCCGAGGCTGAATCTTCCCACACTGATCTGACCCACTTCAGCAGCGTAGCCTGTAGTCGCCCTCTGTGCACTGAGAGAGGTTAATGCCAAAGTGCGTCGATGAATACGTCTCTTTCTGCGTGTACAAACGACGACTTTTAAGACACCAAGGTCAAATGATTGTGAGTTGGTGAGCGCGTGTTTGTGGGTGTGTGCTTGCATGCGCGCGTGTGTGCGTGCGTGCGTGTGTCCATGTGTGTGTGTGTGTTGGTGTGTGCATGTTGTTGTGCATGTGTGCATGTGCATGTCACTGACAGATGCTTGATGGAACAGATCCCAATCACAGCCATGCCACGGATGTTGAAGAAATGCAAGGAAGTCCGGAATCCTGGTCGTAGTAGTAGAAAGATAAACCAAATAAAGAATTGATTCATCAATTAATAAAAATGGATTGCCTGCATCTAGCAACTCTCAACCACCTGCCCCCATATTATATTTTATAATTAACTTAGAAAAACGGTTTTACCACTTAAAACTACATGAACTAAATTACAACTATGCACCAAACTTTATCAAATCGGATCCAGAATCTGAATCAGAAATACTTTATTGATCCCCCCGGGTGGAAAATGGGTAAATCTGCCACATTGCGATGAATCAAAATGGCCGTGCAGCGTGGTCCTTCAGCAGCACGCGACTCACGTCAGAGGAAGAATGCGAGCGTCCGTGGAGGTCCATAAGTCCAAATATTCCCCCAAAGGCATACATCACGCCAAGCGGACCCCCTCGTCTGTTTGCTCATCCAGGAGCGGCGGCGGCCCTGTATCAAATGCACCAGCACAAACGATAATAACACAGCAAGACCTTTCTGCGTCTTTTTAAATTAGCTGTGAACTTAGGATCAGCGCCCTGGGGGGGTGGCGTCTCTGCGCCCCCCCCCCCCCCCCCCCCACACCCCCCACACCCCGATCCGGACCTTCAGTTTTCTATCATATAAAGCAAATAGCAAAAATGTGATTTGAATCCGGGGGAAAATTAACACCTGAAGGACATCAGAAGGGGAACGATGCAAGGCATCTCCAGGTGGCAAACACGCCCACCCACGGCCCACCCAGCCGCTGAGCTTCTCATGCCCAGGCATCGGCCAAGCTAACTTGGCTTGTTGTTCGCTGGCTGTGGCCCCCTGCTTTAAGCTGGGGGACCCACCAGTCGCAGGGGTTAATTCAAGGCCCCCGTCAGACTCAAGTGCCCTCTCTCTCTCTCTCTCTCTCTCCGAGCCAAAGCCATAAATGCTACATTTTTTTTGGAACAGCAATGGAGGTAAAAAAAATGTATCCTCTTCACGGCCCTAGTCCCTCGGAGTGGATGTGCGTGTTCCGGGGCCCGGACAAGCACCCCATTAACATCGCGAACTTGAATCACAAAAGGAACATTTTCAACAGGAAATAAATGGAACTGGCCTTTCAGCTGGCCGATGTCTTGTTTCCTGTATTTTAAATTGTCGCCACAAAAGGGGTCTTCTAGCCCTCTCCTGGAACCAAAGGCCGGCCGTTCGAGATGCGGTCGTGTGACCACAGAATCAAGGGTTTCACCTCTCACACTGAAAATATATGCAGCATGTTCCCAAACAATCTCCACCTCACCCATACTTCATAACCACCAGGGTTGCCTTTCAGCCAGGCAGCAGGAGCCCAGGTCTTTCAACGACATCACCCCTTGGTTGACTGCCCCATAATATGTGAAGGAGGCCATCGCTGGATGAATAGAGACGATAAAATAAAGATAACACAAACAAACAAAATTAAAAGCGGGATGCACTTCTACAGGGTAGCTTGAGAGAGATTTATGTTGCTGTGCATTTTACAGAACTCAGCTGTATCAGGTTCAATCAGCACTGATTCACTGTACCTCATCGAATCAGAGGTATCTGCAAATCAAATCCTTAAGCATCTTAAATCTTTAAAACTAATTTGCTTAATGTCTTACCATTGCCGATTAAAAGCTCAGTCTGTCTTATATTGGGCCAGTGATTATAGAGTTTCATGATTACCTCTGCAACTATGTTGGTGTGGGTGTGGGTGTGGGTGTGGGTGTGTGTGTGTGTGTGTGTGTGTGTGTGTGTGTGTGTGTGTGTGTGTGTGTGTGTGTGTGTGTGCTTGTGTGGGTGTGTATGTGTGCGTTTAATGGAGTATGTGTATAAGAGAGTGTGTGTGTGTGTGTGTGTGTGTGTGCGTGCACAACTGTTTCTGTGCGTGCGTGGTTGTACATATCTTTCTGTTAATGTGTCTTCCCGGGTTTTCATGTATTTGTCAATGTATATCCCTGTGTGTGTGTGTGTGTGTGTGTGTGTGTGTGTGTGTGTGTGTGTGCGTGCGTGCGTGTGTGTGTGTATAAGTGCTGTAATTTCCAAGGCGTGGCAGGGAAAACAGAATGAGATATGACATTATTGGTCTCCAAACAGACTGCTTTGCTTGCATCCCTGTCAGTTGCTGGAAGATAATCTAGCCATTGATTTGTAAAAATGCTTGAAAATGAAATGAGTGTTCCTCATCCCACTTAATCAACAATGCTTATTGATCAAGTGACTAATGAAGCAGCGTTAAGATAGGGCTCAGAATAATAGGTCTGCACATTTATATCCTGCTGAGGCCTGATCGGATGTACTCTGAGATTCTCTAATATCACTAAAAGCAAGCCCACAACACCTTCGTCATAGCAACCCCGAGCAATCATCGCTAGTTCATCTTCTTGGTTCGTTTTCTGGTGAAAAAGCTGTTCCGTAAGCTCTCACAACCATACGCACTCATACTACCTTCAAGTGAACGTAAGCCCAGAAACGAAATATGAATTATGGGAGTTCCGCCTCACTTTGTTAATTATGGATTGTCATTATAGTTTGTTGTGTTATTTATAGTTATTGTGGTTTATTTAGGAAATAGTACATATAGTTGTCTCTTTGAATCGTCTTACATCCAACTAAAATATACCTTCTAAATTAGAAGATATGAGTGAAATGATTCAACAAGACAATTCGTTGGTGGAGGTTCATTAGTCATTAGCATTAGCCCACTGGCTAATGCAGATTTAGGCCCAAATCTGAATCAATACATGTTTAACGGTGTATGTTTGCCCTCGTGTTTTTCCTCGTTATGGCCTCACGTTAAGTAGGTCATTCAAGGCATAATATTTAACCAGTAGCAAGATAGATGGTCGGTTCAATATGGGGATGATGGGGGTGAAAAGGTCAGCCGTTAGCCCTGGGAGGAGATGGTTCGCCCCAGCAATATAGCGACCAATGATCAAATCAGCGAGCTTCTATCTAGAATCCAGAGTTCCTTCTACATCTGCTGGTCTACAAATGCAAAGACAAAGGACTGAGGTTGGAGATTTGATTGGAAACTTATGACTTGGGAACGGGAATAATGAGGTTATCAAGTTTTTTAATTTCCTCTTAAAGTGGCAGAATAAATGGCACAGGGTTTCCAAACTGGAGAATACTTTGAGTTGCTGTGAAAGGGAAACTGGAATGTTCCCTGAACATATTTCTCTTCCTCAGCCGTGTTTCTCTGCGGTAATGTTCAAATGCAGTAAGTGTACGGGCCTTTCATTGGCTTTTTGTTTTGAAAAACTGGATCCCATGTCTAAATGCCATTTGATCTTATTGACTAGCTGAACACGACTTCATAAAAACATCCAACCAAAAATAGATATATTAATAGTGGTTTTGGTGTTCGTAACATCCTCTACTCAAACAAGTGATGCAGCATCACCCCTGCCTTGTGAAACGCTGCGCTATAGCGGGGGAAGTACGCGGCTTTTGGCATCAGGGAGACCATTACACGGACTAAGTAAAATCCCTTTGAAAAGAGAGGGTTACAGACTCATTCCCCTCTTGTTTCTTTACGTCACAACGCCTTTCACCTGCTTTTACCTGAAGTTTAAACCCATCATGCACTTCCCATAAAGCGGGAAAGTTCCCGTTTGCACCTAATGGCATCGTGTTAAAACCCAACCCAGGAGTGCCTCTGGGGCTTTATATAGTACCCACAATGCATCGGGGCGGCCACTGCGTCGTGATCAAACGACGAGCGGCAAGGACCGACGGGGGAGGCAGGGGGGAGGGAGGGGGTGAGGAGCTGCTCTCATTACGGGCCAGAGACATCCATTTGAGCATTTTCAATATGTGTATCCTATTAGGGCCACTTTAAGTGCTTTTTGATAATTGTGCTTTGTACTTTTTACAGCACTTCAGTCTATTCCCAGTTCAATTTCCTCTTTTATCGGACGTTTGAAATATTGATCTCTGACAGATAAAAGCAAACACCATAATCTCAGCCGGGGCGTTGTGGTGAGGGAGAGGGCGGTGTGAGTGGATGTGGGGGGGAGGGGGTGGGGGTACCCACTGGGGAGCATTCGCACCACCAAACCCTGGCTCTTCTTATTGCCTTTACCCATCAACAGAATTTGCTTACATCTCGGGGATGTTTATGTAAAGCGCCGCGGTGCGGTTGATATGACCATTTCAGAGACCATAGTGCCCCCCCCCCCCACCCCCCCCACCAACAAGTTCATTGTCGATGATCTTGCTCTCTCTCTCTCTCTCTCTCTCTCTCTCTCTCTCTCTCTCTTCTCTCTCTCTCTCTCTCTCTCTCTCTCTCTCTCTCTCTCTCTCTCTCTCTCTCTCTGTGCAAGCCCTGTGTCTCTTTACCCCTCGTGTGACATTTTGCAGAGCGCAGTGCAGGGCTTCCCGAGGTCTTTGGGATGATTGCCGGGGCTTAAACTGCTGTCAGCGCCGCCAGGATAACGGTGATTTATCTCCATAGCGCTGTATGGAAGTTAGTGTTTTCTGTTAACCTGCGCACTCCAATGCAACTCGGTGCTGGCTGGCGGTCGCCGCATCAACCTAAATCAATCACGTCTTTATTCTTCCATAAAAGGCGAACCCGTCTGTAAATAAGTGCGGGTCATATTGGCTTGTTGAATACACTTAGCCCAGTAGACGCTCTGCAGAGCTCGGGGGGATAGGAGATATCATTGTTACGTGTATTCAATATCCCCCACCTCTCCCCCTCTCCAACGTGGGGATTTCGCGTGTTTGACTTCTGAAACATAATTTGATCTAAGAGAGCAAATCTTAATACCCCTCCTGTCGAGGGACCCTCCTTGACTCTC
>JACYXH010000054.1:20000-22500 GCA_026745465.1 Lota lota
TCGGTGGGGGGGGGGGGGGGGGGGGGGCGAGAAAGCGAATTATTTGATTCGATTTAGACGTGTGTTGTTGTATGTTTTTATTGCTTTTCGTCGTCCTCTGCGCTTTTATTTTTATTTTGTCGAAAACTTGAACGAATGTTTTTTGGTGAAGTTATTATGATTTTGTCCTATTAGAATGAATTACAACGGGTACTAAAAGCTGGTTTAATGACCCATCTATCTACAGTCATCCCTTATAAACAACTGCATTTTTGTTTTAATACTGGATATTATTTTATAATATTCTCTTTGCCATGAACTATTTCAACAAATGAAATAGTCAGCCCTGGCAACGTCACAGCACACAGCACTAGCAGTTGGCAGGCCTAACGTCTCGTACATGACCTGCCTTGTCTGGAGGTTTTGCCAGAGCAAGGCAGAGACACTCGACTCGTCATGCCTAGCTTCTCCCTCAAGTGTCCAGTGCTGTTGAAGTCTGAACACACTTCCAAGCATGACTGTGCCACTCAAAACTCCTCCTCAACTAGTACTGCTGTCACAGAGAACCTTCTGCAAGGTTGTTTCAGCTTAGGAAATAAATGTTTTGCTTTGGGATTTTTGGTAGAAATTGTAAGTGGGGTGATAGACATTCTGTGAAATACTGCTTAAATTAGAACAATTGAACAATATAACAAGGGTAATTAAAACAAATAGAACCATTTCATAATGCTTTTTGTGTAAAGTATATTATAAATATGTTAATGAAAATGGGATATAGAAATATATTTATGTGTGATGAACCCTGGATATTGTAATAAAACATATATGTCAGAGTTATAAATTATATTTACACAAAACATTAATGTTGTTCATTTTGTATGTGTGCTTTGTATTATCACTTAATGCTGACTTTCTTTACATCACAGGAACAAACATTTAAGTTACACAACAAAAACTAGAATTGAATGCAATGCTGGTAACGAAAATAAAACTAAACTCAATTTGTGATATTGCAAAAAAATAAGACAAATAGTTATTATCAAGAGTTCAATTTGTAAAAATTAAAAAGCATAAGAAAAAAATACCTAATGCTTTTTTTTCTTTCGCTTGCTAGTTTGCTGATTTAACAGACAAAGTGAGTCATCGTTCGCTGGCGTTTTACATGTGTTGTGTCTCATGTGACTACAGGATGGTTTATGTCTAGTTTGCAGGCAGGGTACACTACAGACCCACTGACAACAATGACAACATCACAGGCTCAGGTTGCACCGGCCCTTTAAGATTTAATCGGAGTTCCAGGAATAACTCTTCGGTCTGAATACTCAAACTTGTGACTTCGTTTAACTGAAGACTCAAATCATGTTAGGGGTTTTCGACCCAAACCAGCAGGGGAACTTGTTTCTATTTGTGATGTAGTTGAGCATTTTTTTTAAGAAAATTGCTATTAAAAATGTTTTCATAGAATTGAACAGAACTTAGCTACATTTCTAGTCTAGAATGTATTAACTAATGTTCATCAACAGTCTAGTGAATGTCTAAATGTAATCAATCAGCAAAAAAACAACATAAAACAATTTATATTTATAGATACGTGTGTGATGTACGTCTGTGTGTGAGTGTGTTTGTGTGTGTGTGTGTGTGTGTGTGTGTGTGTGTGTGTGTGTGTGTGTGTGTGTGTCTGTCTGTCTGTCTGCATGTGTGTGTGTGTGTGTGTGTGCCTGTCTGCGTGTCTGTGTGTTTGCCAGTCTGTGTGTGTGTGTGTGTATCTGTGCGTCTGTGTGTGTGTGTGTGTGTGTGTGTGTGTGTGTGTGTGTGTGTGTGTGTGTGTGTGTGTGCCGGTGTCTGTGTTGTATACCTATAGCAGGCCCATTAGGTTATAAACTAACATGTGAGGCCAGCCAGGAGAAGACGTTTCTGTGTGACTCCCATTAAAGGATCCTATGGCTGTCCGGGCAGGGCCTTGTGTTCTGCTGATGGCATTAGCAGGAAACAGAGAAAGCTCCACTCCACCGTCACGACATACAGACCGATGAAAAGTATACACACTGCGCTAAAGGATCAGGTCTTTCACATGATCTGGAAAGAAAGTTGAAGAATGAAGACTGTGAAATAAGATACAGCCAGGGAGATACACAGACAGAGACAGAGGGAGAAGAGAGAGAGAGGGAGAAGAGAGAGGGAGAGGGAGAAGAGAGAGGGAGAGAGGGAGAGAGAGAGAGAAGTGTGTGTGTGTGTGATCACGTCTAAGTGAGTGAGTCAATAACATTGTGTGTGCGTGTGTGTGTGTGTGTGTGTGTGTGTGTGTGTGTGTGTGTGTGTGTGGTCCCACATGTTTTAAAAACCCACCGTGTTCGCATGTAGTTCAGAAAAGTTGTCAGACCCGTCGTCCGCAATCTGGACCACAGCACCTCACAGTGGCCTACCACGGTACTACAGAATACAGCTTCTCTGCCTCCCCAAACCACAACACTGACAGCACAGCTATCTTCACTGCTCCGCCCCTCTCTGCGTGCGCCGCCTG
>JACYXH010000054.1:25000-35000 GCA_026745465.1 Lota lota
GAGCAGCTGAACTGCGGGCGACCCAGAGTTGTCCAGCAGAGCGTTTTAGAAGAAGATTGTGTTCACATCAAAGCCGGGCCCTGTTGGGTGGGGAGCCCCGCCCCCTTGGGGGCCCCCACAAAGCTTGATTAATTCACATCACGGTGTTCCCCCAGACAAAATTAAGCAGACACCTCTGTTCCCTGTTGTGTAAAAGAAAGCGCCCGCCTGTCTTCAGCAGTCTTTCCCTCCGCGTCTACAATAACCAGGGAGGGCACAAAGACAACAAATGTGTTCCACTGGGCAGGCTTGGCCTCTGTTGTCCACTGACCCCTAGCTCCATTAATTACAAAGTGGTTTATCTCGTTCACACCCCCAGGATGGTGGAGTCGTCCACTTCCTGTAAATTACAACTCGGATGGCTCCACATCTCCAGACCTGGGGCCTGGTCTCCCCGTTCTCTGCGCAGGATAACTTTCTGCTGTCTTTCACTGTAAGCTAAAAAACGTTTGACGTTTGGGAAAAAGGTTTTGATGTTTTTAGGCTTCTGTAGCTCATTTGGCTTCATGTTAAAAATTTGGTTTTTATTTTGTTTCATTGCTTGTTTTTAAAGTTTTAAACAAAGTTTAACTTCCCTCACACATTAACCATAGTTAATAATTTGGCACTTCCCTTGTATTTCACATGCCATTAACTGTGATAATATACAATAAATGTCGTGGATTTGTTCACTTGTAGATTGAAATATCTAAACAAATGTTTAAATTTCAGGACATAAAACTAGACAATTTCCCATGTTTTGTTAATATTACTGTCTTATCCCACAGATTCTGCTGTGACCCAAACTCATGCGAGTTTTGGGTTGTTTTGAGTGTTAGCTTCCTCGTTTCGTGGATCTGGGACGATCGGCATGGTTACTGGCTGAGCTTGCTGTCACTCACGCCTCCATTGATTTTCAATCAGAGTCCCTCCAATCCAGCCAGGTGGAATTTAAAGAGCTCAACTACACTGTTTACACACACTTTAGAAAGCAGAATACAAATTTGGGGTGGAAAAAACTATATTCAAATTATTACCCGTATTATACAAATCGTTATCAATCAATTAAAAAACGAACATATAATAACTGCTATATGTATATATATATATATATATATATATATATATATATATATATATAGCTTATATATATATATATAGCTTATATATATAGCAGTTATTATATGTTCGTTTTTTAATTGATTGAGAATTGAAATCATTATTTGTATTCTGAATCACTGATTGTATTTTACACTTTGGTTTGAAACTGTGTTTTTTTTTTTTTTTTTGCTGTACTGGAAAAGGGAAGGAACCGTTGAATAACCTTTATCAGTCAACCAAACAGAACAAGATTTATATCCTGTCCACCCTCGACACAACATGTGTCCTGAATGGGCCTGTGTGTGTGTGTGCGTGTGTGTGCGTACATGCGTGCGTGTGTGCGTGCGTGCATGCATGTGTGTGCATGCATTTGGTGTGTGTGTGTGTGTGTGTGGGGGGGGGGGGGGGGGTTCTCGGTAAACAACCTGAAAGGGGCCTGCAATTTCCTAATCGCAACAGAGGTGTCATTTACGCCCCTGTCACTGGGGCAATGTGCGTCCATGCTGAGCTATCGATCCAGGGCAAAGAGGACCCAGGCTGCCGTTACAGCGGTGACAGTGGAACTGTACAGCCATCGATCGGCAGTGCGGGGGGGGGGGGGGGGGGGGGGGGGGGGTGTCCCTTCGGTATTACCTCACGTGGAGGAGGTGGGCTCCATCAACCACTCTCTCATGTCTGATAATTGATGGCAACCTGGGCCTTGCTTCCTGCCCTGACCCGACCTACGGATGGAACGCAATTATGATTGATATTATCAGACTATGCCACGCATGACATGGCAGGCTCAAATGCCTGTACCATTCATCCAGAAGATGGTGTGTGTGTGTGTGTGTGTCTGGATGTGTGTGTGTGTGTGGTTGTGTGTGTGTGTGTGTGTGTGTGTGTGTGTGTGTGTGTGTGTGTGTGTGTGTGTGTGTGTGTGTGTGTGTGCGCGCGCATGTGTGTGAGTGTGTGTGTCAGAGTGTATGTATGTCTATATGTTCAACACAGACTTTCTCATGCTTTTTCTCTTTTTTCTTGCTAATTCTCGTATAAAACCCTCTATTGTGTCAAGTGACTTTCACAAGTACAGCCATGTCCTGCCCTGTCAATGACCGGCATAATTGTTCCCTCTCAATCCATTTCGTTATTATATGATTTACTTAGGTTTCTACCTCTAATTGAATTATTTTGGGTAACTATAATGCAATTTAGGCATTACCTCTTATGGGCCTTTGGGACATATAGATCCTTGTGACCGTGTCGCTAAAGCTCCTGTTTAGATCCCAGAAGTTTCTGTACTCTATTACTGTACAGGAATCATCATGTTTCAGGGGAATGTAATTAACGTGACAACAAGACGGCCTACTTATGAGCACTAAATTGCTACGACAAGCTTCTTAAATCCATTTTCCCCTCTGATTCGATGTAGCGGCTGAACGATATTCCTGTTCCTCATTCATATTTCAGAGAAAAAAAGAAAAAAAGAACACCAATCTTACAAATTGGCCGCTGTCTCTTCTTGTTAAAGTCAGGAGATTTATGTCTGGGCCAAACCACAAGGCCTCTTCAGCCCACTCGATAAACCGACACAAGTGTTCATTTCCCAGATACGTGTCTCGCAGTTATGCCTTAATCAAATTGAACTCTGTCCACTGTCTGTCGGTTTATGTGCTATTCATTATCGAAATTATGATTCTTATTAGATTATGTTTGTTGATGTTTATGAAACACTGAATGGCTGCCGCCCTGGCGCTGGGTAGGGAATATGTTTAACAACGTAATAAGCTCTCTCAACAAGTCCTGGCCTCCCACGTACAGCCAGCACTGGCAGCCTGGGAGTGTGAGTGGGTGTGTGTGTGTGTGTGTGTGTGTGTGTGTGTGTGTGTGGGGGGGAGTGTGTGTGTGTGAAAGTGTGTGTGTGTGTGTGTGTGGGGGGGAGTGTGCGTGTGTGTGTGTGTGTGTGTGTGTGTGTGTGTGTGTGTGTGTGTGTGTGTGTGTGTGTGTGTGTGTGAAAGTGTGTGTGGGAGTATGTGTGTGTGTGGGAGTGTGTGTGGGTGAAAGTGTGTGTGTGTGTGTGTGTGGGAGTGTGTGTGTGTGGGAGTGTGTTTGTATGCATCTGTGTGTGTGTGTGTCTGTGTCTGTGTATGAGTGTGTGTGTGTGTGTGTGTGTCTGTGCATGTGTCTGTGTGTGTGAGTGTGTGTGTGTGTGCGTGTGTGTTTGTATGCATGTGTGTGGATGCATGTGTGCGTGTGCATGGGTCTGTGTGTGAATGTGTGTTTGTGTGTGTGTGTGTGTGTGCGTGTGTGTGCGTGCGTATATCTGTGTGTGTGCGTGTGCGTGTGCGTGTGTCTGTGCGTGTGTTTGTGTGTTTGTCTGTGTGTGCATGTGTGTTTGCGTGCGCGTGTTTGTGTGTGTGTCTGTGTTGGATGGGTCTGGTCTGCCTGGTGTCCAAGTGTGTTTTAACACCTGGACCTTTGGCTAGGAACTCCCTGTGCACTGCGGCATAGAAAACGAGTTAGAAAGCTCAACAGGATTCTGGGCTCTTCAGATGAAAAGGAAAGAGGAGAAGAATGAGGAACAACATGACATATTGAGTGTCAGAGGGAGACGGCCTGTCTGAAGTATGGAAAGGGAGTTTGGTTACAGTGCGTTTTAGTCTGTATCATAATAATTTAATGGCTTCGCCTCCGTCGTGATATTTGATTTCATTTTTCACTCTAGCGATGAGAAGAAGACTTATATGTATGGTTGACATATGGCCTATATTAAATTACTCATATGCTGTGTATCGTTCTGGCTGTATCGTGTTTCTTATGCACCAGCCCACATGCAACATATGTTCCTCCTCCCTTTTCTCATCGCACATATGCCATCAAAGGCATCCGATAAAAACTATTACGCTACTGTGTTGAGAACAGTGACATTCGAATAGCACGTTTTATCAAGTAGCAACCTTCTGTAACACAATCCTTCGGAAAGAACACTAGGAGGAGGATGTTTGGAGTCAAAAGAAAATCGAAGCAATACATGTATTATTATAACTGTACTTATTGAACTGCTACATTGCAGGCCTCCTGACTGAGACGTCCACCAGGCTAACCAGGCCTTTTGCTAAAGCTAGCGAGCTAGTCGTGTGTTTTGTGGGAGTGGATTTGGAGGGAGGCCTGAAGGGAGGGGTGGTATTTTTTCAGTTGGATACTTTCAAAATCTAGCTTACTCTTTCTGGTTACTCTAAATTACCCCAAGCCTTCATACCCAAGAAGTTTTTAAAAGACATTATAACTGCTTACATACTTAACTGCTAAGAAACTGTGAGAATGAAGAAAGACTGCAAGACTGGAGTTAAGACTGACGGTTAACAATTAGCTAACCAGCTAGCCTAACAGCTTGTCACACAGATAACCAGCCACCTAGCCAACCAGCTTCACAATCAGATACCCAACCAGCTAGACATCCAGATTTCCACACATAACCAACCAGCTTCCTAACCAGCTGGTTAACCAGTTGGCCAACAGATAGTCAACCAGCTAGAAAACTAGCTAGAAAACCAGCTAGTCAACCAACTAGCCAAACAGACAGATAATCAGCTAGTCAACCAGCTAGAAAAACAGATAGACAACCAGCTAGTCAACCAGCTAGTCAACCAGCTAGACAAACAGATGGTCAACTAGTTAGTCAACCAGCTAGTCAACCAGCTAGACAAACAGATAGACAACCAGCTAGTCAACCAGCTAGTCAACCAGCTAGAAAAACAGATAGACAACCAGCTAGTCAACCAGCTAGACAAACAGATAGACAACCAGCTAGTCAACCAGCTAGTCAACCAGCTAGCCAACCAGATAGTCAACCAGCTAGACAAACAGATAGACAACCAGCTAGTCAACCAGCTAGTCAACCAGCTAGACAAACAGATAGTCAACCAGCTAGCCAACCAGATAGTCAACCAGCTAGACAAACAGATAGACAACCAGCTAGTGAACCAACAGAGCAGCACCAGGAAGGACCTCTCCCCTGGCAGAGAGCTGCCACCAATAGAGACCATGGAGAGAAGAGGAGGAGGGGGGAGACAGGGAGATAAGAACAATGTTCACACGGAGAAATGTGATTCAAAATAAATGTGAAATCAAAATAAAGAACCCCTTTCCCCACCATATTTAAATTGCTTGGTGCAAACATAGAGCATTTTTAAGGTTGTAACAGAATATACGCAGAGACGACACAAAAGCAAAATAGATCAGATTGCAATATTTATTTTGTTCTTAGGATGAAAATGCAATTTTAGCACATCCCTTACAATTGCTTTTGTTACCCACCATCACAACCAACAAATAGTGGTGAGAAATGTCTACATTTCTGTCCATGTTTTATACCCAAATAGCAGGCCACTCTAATGTCCAATAAAATAATCCAATGCATATTATCTGTCTTTTCTTGCAGATGTATAATGAGAATAATTCTTTCCCACCTTTTGCATGTCAGTCCAAATGTATCATCAATTGTATCGTGTCTCTGCCTTCATCTAAATTGCATTATACCGTCAAAATTCCACACAATGCATCTTCAGCCCGGCTATTGTAGCAAGTAATTGAACATATCAGTTTAGAGAAGTTAATAAGGTCTAGTTCTGCGACGCAGGAGGCGTACATTGACAAACGGATGGCATTTACTTACTCCTGCCTCGCTTATTATCAGTAACTTGTAATATAAATATGCAAATCGCCTGCTTGAACTTTACAATCCCCCCCCATTCAGGCTATTCGTCTCTTTTAAAGTGTTAATTTGCATTTGGAGGGCCCCCATGCATCAAACTGTGTCATTTTGAAAGCAAATATTAATCAATTTTGTGCGGCGGACTTCCCCTTGAGCGGTGGGTAAAACATGATGCTGCGCTGCGTTTCTAATGGATGTCTGTGACTTCACTCGAGCTTTTGATCAAGTTGGCTGAAATGTAAAATATGGATTGTTACAGAGCATGATCAAAGCGTTATGCCCTTCTTTTCCCAAGTGTCCACACGGTATTGTGTTGCTCATTCACAACATAATAGCACTTTTTTGTCAGCAAAATGTGTTGCATTCTGCTAGCTAAAGATATGAGTAAGTCAGTTGCTAACTGGAAGGGAGACATTATTATATTATTATTTTATACAGTGTATGATGCAGTCATACGCTGTCTAATGTATGTATACTGTGACTGTAACAGTCACATCCAGTCTGGGAATTCCTAGAAATATGTGTGATCAATGTGTGTGGGTGTGTGTGTGTGTGTGTGTGTGTGTGTGTGTGTGTGTGTGTGTGTGTGTGTGTGTGTGTGTGTGTGTGTGTGTGTGTGTGTGTGCGTGCGTGCGTGTGTGTGTGTGTGTGTATGTGTGTGTGTGTGTGTGTGTGTGTGTGTGTGTGTGTATGTGTGTGTGTGTGTGTGTGTGTGTGTGATCATCTAGCTAAGACTAGTTTCAGTTATTCTTATTAATATCCATTCAGCATTGCAGAAACAGCTGAACTGTGTCTGACTCATTGTCTGACTGGCCCGTTTTGAGCTAATATTGTCTATAAATGCTAACACAGTAAAACAAAAAAGCCTCATTAACCACATCGTTATGACAAAGTAAAGAGTGACATAGAGAACTGCGATCAAGTTTGCTCTAGTGAAATACAGACATTGCCTATTCTGTTCAAACTCTGTTAGCCTGCATACAATCATCTTTAAACATCATAATATTGCATTATCAATCTCCAAGCCCTGCTTTTATATGACCCACAATCCAAACATTGGATGAGAAAGAATGAAAGAAAAGAAAGCGGCAAGAAAGAGAAGATAATCAGAAGAACCAATGATAAATGGTATATATAAACTTCAGTATGTTTTCCTATCAAAATATAGGAATAGTTTGGTGAATGTGTTTTTTTTTCACAGTGACTTTATAAATGGATGCTGGATAGGCTTAACTCATATACAGAGGTGTACTAAAGTGTAAGGATCCCAAGGATGTAGAAAGGTCTAATAGGCAATAAGCAATAATACAGTGCATCGTTTGCCATTTTTCTACCAAGCTGAAATTAAGCCGTTTGTCCATCCGGCAGCGAGGTCAGGTGTAATGACGCATCCTTACAATAAAGACCAATCAGATGGCTGGGGAAGCATACCTGCTGTGTGATCTAACTGGACAAAACAATTCTGTCTGAACCTGGCTCTGGAGGGCCGCGTTTCACTTCTGCTCAGCACTCGAAAAACCACGGCTACTGTGCAAGAAACACACAGTCCTCACGGCGAAACAAAGCCTTTACCCGGCGTGGGACACGAATCCCGAAGTACCCCCCCCCCCCCCCCCCCCCCCCCCCCCCCCCCCCTCCCCCTCCCCCTCCCCCTCCCCCCTCCACGCCACAACATAAAAACGGACCGAACAGCACATACAGGAACCTTCCTACATTTCCCTAAGGGCTCCCCGCCTACTCCATAGCGTCAGACACGGCAGACAAACGATGATAAAGTGATCTCCTCATGTGTTTGACAGGCACCGCAGACAGCGGAGCACGCTCTGCCCACGCACCACCGCCAGTCAGCGCGACTCTCCACGGAGCCCGAAGGAGCGCCGAGACACGGGGATTATACCGTGACAATGCGATCAAAGCAAACACCTCTGCCGGGGAACATTTCCCTAATTACAAACATCTTGTTCATAAATAGGAGCATATTGCTGCTGTCAGGGTTGGGAGTGTTCACACAGGGTGTGTGTTGTTGGAGGGAGTGAGAGACATGTTTTCATTTGCATTATCTTTTTTTTTTATAGTTCCAAGGTTGTAAGGGTGACAAGAGTTATTTTGCTGTCATGCAAGGCTTCACTTAGAAATCAAAGATGGAAATCTACAATGGTCTTCTCTAAAACGAGGGCTCAAACATCATATTGACTGACAGGCCTCTATTTGTTTGCGTATATATATATATAAAATCAACTTTGACATTCAGATGGCTCCCTAGCTGTGCTATACAAGGACTCCACCAACTGAACACAAGACACCTTTGTCTCAAGAACAATGGCTCCAGCCATGGAGAGCCTCAACACACAATCATCCGTGATTAATTCAATGTTGGTCAAATCTCCTTGTTCTGTATTGACTGCCCCAAAGTCACCCAGAGATTAAACTTACTCTAAGAAGGGAGAAATGGTTTTACATTCACACATTTTGTAATTGTATGGACCATAAGAGGGCTACTGACTTTGTTTGGGTAATTGGCCAGGCAATACAACTTGTGAAGTATTTGAACCACTTCAATTGCTGACGTTCAGCTGTAAGCAATAACACAAACAAATATGGAAAACACAAGTGATTCATACCAGCCTGAATTGGTTTGAATTTCATAATTCCATATTTACATTGATCCACTTTTATCCAAACACAGTATTTTGGTGGCATTGTGAGGCCCCTTTCCATCTCTTCTGGTGCCCGTCTTGATCATCCAACTCAGCTGTGAGTCCGACAGCATCGCACCAAATCCTCACTTGTTACCTGAAGCACCCAATTTCTGTTGTATTCCTGAGATTGCTATGAAACCCGCTTTACCTAAATCAAAACAGTGCTTGTTTTTTTCTTTCTGCCATTTACGCACAATAACAGCGTCTCCCTGAAACAATATTTGATTTGAAGAAGCTCTTAAAAAGCGACAGGGCGCGCGCGACGAGTGGAGGCCGAAAGGTCAAGCATGTAATATCAAGGAGACAGGGCTCTCGCCGCCTACGAACAAAAGCCCCGCGGCCCCACAATGCATCTGGCTCTTTCACCGCCAGCCAGCCATCTCCTCTGTTAATTATAGTCATAACCCGGCGTGGAGGTCTCTTTAACATATTCCCCCTTTTGTTTTGAGTCCTTTTCTCTCAGGTAATGGAACGTCAGCTCGATGCAATTCCTTACGCGTCTCCGAGTGTTGATCAAAGTGACCTTTGCCCCCCCACCCCCACCCCCACCCCAACCCCCACCCCCCCCACACACACACACACACCATCACCCCCCTCTTGCAAATCAATACACCCAGCCAACGGCCATAGACCGGGGAGAACATAACATAACTGCCACAACATATAATAAATGACAATTCGCCCGGCGCGCGACAGTAAAAAAAATAAATAAAGAGCATATCTGACAACCGCAGTTCATGACAGTCATTTCCCCGCCGTCGCTGGGCTTCTGTGTTCAAAGTGGAATTCATTTGCCGCCGCGGACCGTCTCACACAGGCGCCGGCATCACCGGGCCAAGCTCATCTGCTAGTCTTACCGGCAGGTCGGACTGGCGCCTACCTCAGGCTCTGACCGAGCCAGGCGTATTACAGTTTGTATCTTTATTATTGTTGTCGTCTTCCAGAAGGGGAGGGGAGGGGGGGTGGGGGGTGGGGGGAGCTTATATTGAAAGCAATTTTCTTCTTAAGGGCACAAATTGTTCACAGAAAATTGTTCACAGAAAATTGTCACTGCGGTCGGATGATTGGCAGCGTGTTTGGCAGGCCGTCTGCCCCGAACGGGAGGGCTTCAGGGCGGAAGAGGAAAGAGTGGCACGGTGCATATGAAACGGGGCCTGGTGAAATGTGTGTGAATTTTCACACACTCCGGATGATGAAAATGGTTGTTTTGGGTTGTTGTTTTTTTTGTTTCAGGTGGGTGGGTGGTGGGTGTAAATAAGAGGCATCCTAGCCCTTTTTTTTGGGATCGGGTGGAGGCAGTGAGGGGTGTATGGATCCACTTTAGGCCCTATATGTGTTTAAGACTGCTCATCTTCCCTTGTGTTCCACGGTGCGGGTAAGATCTAGAGGGCTGGGGGTCTGCTTCACACAGCCTGTGATCAAGTGGATAGCGAGTCCACACAGAAATGCACCGCATCATCCCAGCTCTGTCCAGCGCTCCCTCAGCTTC
>JACYXH010000054.1:40000-115000 GCA_026745465.1 Lota lota
TACAAAGTGCTTTAAGGGTAAGGGTACTTTTATTGTCACATACACATACATATAGTGAAATTTGTCCTCTGCATTTAACCCATCCCTCAAGGGAGCAGTGGGCAGCCAATCACAGCGCCCGGGGAGCGGTTGGGGTTAAGTGTCTTGCTCAAGGACACCTCGACATAGTTATGGTTGAAGTCGGGGCTCGAACTAGCAACCTTCCGATTTTTGCAGCTGGTTGCCAGTCCACCCGCCTTAACTCCTGAGCTAACGTCCCACCATATGTTACATATGATTGTATTAAGCACTTTCAATTCCATACTACTAGTGTACTGAGGGTTTGGCCCTGAACACTAACATAGAAATAACTACAGCTTCACTACGTTTTCAGATTAAAAAGACAAGGCTGCATTGATGTCTTCGGCCGAAGCTGAACATGAAATTAGATCATGGTGAAAAGAAATACAAAATAGCCTGGATAAAACTTAACTTTACAACAGACGTCTCTTGCGGTGATTGAATAAGTGCTGAGCTCATACCTTCAGCTATTCACATTTCAGTTTGATTGCGGTACTTTGACTTCATCAGTGCCTGACCTTTGATGCCACTAAATAAAAGTGGTGATCACAATGGACTTAAAACAGCCCCAAAGTAGTATATTGGGTTAGGCGTGATTGGCTTGAAATTGTCCTTGTTCGACTTCTTTTCATCTTTAGTGCCGGAAATCACTGTTTTCCTGTTGTCTGAACGGTCTCAGACATTTACCTTCCCTAGGCGGCTGATAGGCTGTCCTTATTTACTGCTGTCTTTTTCCCATGGGAATGACCGCCGCTTAAGCTAAACGCTAACTGACAATTGCTCTGCACTACTGGGTGTAGCATCAGCAGCAAACATTTCTAGTTTATTTTATATGACGGTGTTTACTAGTGGGCATTTCTTTTCCAAGGACCGCGTACATGGCATGGATGTGAGAACCATGGCGGGCAATCTGCGCAAGGTTATAAAAGAACAAAACAGTCCCATGTTACATTAGTGAGAAAGAACAGGGAAGTCAGACATTTGACATATTTTCAAATCAGCACCAAAATAAAAAGTGTGAGTACCTGAGCGTTTGTTGTGAGAGAATTTTACCGTCTAAGGTCATGCTGGGTAAAAAGCTTGTTTTGGGCAAATCTAAATGAATGAAACCCTGGGCAACTAATAGTGCCACATCCGCTCTTCCCCTTGTTTGGGTTTCCCTACTGTTGTGGTAAATGGCAATCTGAAGGCGAGGTTATGATGTTTCTGCCCGTTTCCTGATCATTTGTTTGTTTTGGTGTGTGTGTGTGTGTGTGTGTGTGTGTGTGTGTGTGTGTGTGTGTGTGTGTGTGTGTGTGTGTGTGTGTGTGTGTGTGTGTGTGTGTGTGTGTGTGTGTGTGTGCGTGCGTGCGTGCGTGCGTGCGTGCGTGCGTGCGTGCGTGTGTGTGTGTGTGACCCGACGCGCGCGCGCGTCGGGTCAAGGTGTATATGGACACTGGATGTTTATCATAAACAAGGCCTGGCCCAGAGAGGTCCATCTGCCTTGATTGTATTTAGCTATTCCCACCCCTAGGGGCTCCGAGCGGGAGTGAGAATAACAATACTTGGGCCCATCTGCTCCCATAGAACCGGCTCGGGCTAAATTATCGCACGCTACGAGCGGCTGGCATATGCTGTGATATAAAGCTTCAAGAGGGCATTGTGTACCAGCTGTTGTGTTGACAAATACTTATCTGGCAATTCTTAAGTCAGCTTGCTAAGCTGGTTTCAAGTTTGACTAAAAACTACACATGGGGAAGGTGTGGAGCGGAGTTCCTGCGGGGGAGATGCATTCATAATACATGCCGTTTTATCCGGGGTATGTTTTCTTTAAAGACGGTCCGGGGAATTGGGTCACAGGCTATGGAACTTAATCCCAATATATAGGGCACGTAAGTATCTTAAGATGGCCAAGTGGTAAAAACAGGCCGTCGTTTTAATCGTTGTTATCCTGCTGTAGGCTAACATGGTCCAGCAGCTTGATATCATATTGTTGTGTTGTTAACTATTGACAGTCAAGTGGATGATCCCTGTTTCCAAGAGACTTACTTGAGGATGATCGGTGTAATACCGCGTGTGGCGGAATTAAATCGGTCCACTCGGCGTGCATTGTGTACCTTTCAAAACGGGTTTTATTTTAGTTAACATTTAGAGGAACATCACTGAAATGAATTTCCACCCAATACATAGGTCTACACTGTAGATGAAGGAAGAAACGTCCCATCTTCTTTTGGGAGACTTGTGCGTTCCCCATGTCAGTGACAAGCATTAAAGTTCAGCAGTGCAGAACGGGTACACACACACACACACACACACACACACACACACACACGCGCGCGCACACGCACACACGCACACGCCGCCCCCCGCTCTAAGCCCTGGAGGGGAACCCGGCTGGGGAGGGGCGGTCTCAAAAGCGTCTGGGAGTTGTAGTTCTCCGAGACCTCATTCCTTATAAGCTTCAACAAATGTGTTTCCTAGATGGGAATCGAAATCAGGGAATGTGATTCAGAATGCATCTCTGCTGGATCATTGGACAATTGTATTGACCCCCCCCCCCCCCCCCCCCCCCCTCCCCTAATGTTTTGACATGACCCAACAATGTCTAAATACTTCGGTATGCATATGTTATGTTAGTTACGCATATTGACCATAACTACCATATAATGAAGCAGGTTCCTTGACCTGGTCAAAATCGTCATACAACAGAGTTTCGACGTGTTTTAAATATAGAGATACACTGCGTATATTTAACCCAGGGCTTGGTTGCCCATCTTGAGTAAACCGGCGCGCAGCTCCACGTTCAGTAGTTCCACAGTCCGCCACGACCCACTTCAAAGTGTAGCAACGGAGCATACCGGTGCTCCGCTCATCGCCACGGGACTCAGAAACGGCAAATACAAGTTTAAGATTAAGTTGATTAGAATATAATAAATAAATGATCACAATCGCGTATAAGTCATCTGTTGGACGTGGGATGGGGGGGGGGGGGGGTCGAATGGGGAGGAGGAGGTGGCGGGGGGTCGAATGGGGACCCGGGTCGAACGGGGCGAAGACGGCGTCCTTTTTTTTTTGTCCGAAAGGCAGCGATAGCAAAATACTTCCAAGGTTCTCCACTGTTTATAGGCGTAATCACATCGACTGGAGAGATGTACAGCGATGTAGATCTGTAAACTTGAAATGCAATTTAGATTCAGTTAACTCAGGAATTCTTCACATCACACACACACTGTTAATTTATGAGTTGTACATGAGTTTTCTTTTTCATCTCAATCAGCTGGGAGTGGACAGAGACCTCCAGCTATATACAGCGGTAGCCATTGTAGAATAACCCCCTTTTCTTGCATTAATACCGGTGGTTTTGTCTTGAAAGCTACGGTATACATTAAAACCAAAGCCATATATATTAAAATACACAACTCTGAAATATCCTATTTGACAAATCACAACCGCTGACTGGCGTAAAATTGAACAAATGGTTTCCCTTTCCCACCTGAAATGCAGCATTTGATTGGTTCTCATGCAGTGAAGTGGGACTTATACAATGGCTACATCTGTACAGTCTCAGCTTCAGAAAAAATATCATGTTGTAAAGACATCTACTGGGCACAACAGAAGGGTGTCGTTATTGAATGCGGTTGTACAGTGGGTCCACGTTTATACTGTCGACGGCAAACACCTTTACACAGTGAGAGACTTAATGCTACCAGGAAGAGTTCCCACGCTCACACACACTGGGCTGGATGAAGGTGGCTGTTTGTCTAGTTGTTTTTGTTCTTTACTGCCCAAATGGAGTCGTAATGGAAAGCCCTCCCTTCTGAAAACTGATGAAGTACAGCAGGGCCTCCCTTCTTCTCAAGTTAAATGAGGTGGCCCCGGTCATCGCATCTTGTTTTTATTCCACATGTCTGGTCAGCAGAGATGAGGTCGACCATGCCTCCCACACACACAAATATTTATACACACACACTCATATTTACACACAGACGCACACCAAGCCACCCACGAACACACACACACACACACACTTCCTTCCTGTCCCGAGGGACATCGAGGGTCCCCATAGACCGGCCCTTGCTCATTGTCCCCCAGCGGCTGCCTGGCTCCAGTGTGAGCCACAGGTACGGACTCAGCCCGGAGTGGACCGACACTTCCACCACCAGCGCACTGCAGCGCAAGCAGTGGCTCCCCCCAGCTCGGCCTGGCCCGCTCTGCTGCTTCCCCCAGCTCTGCTGCTTCCCCCGGCTCTGCTGCTTCCCCCGGCTCTGCTGCTTCCCCCGGCTCTGCTGCTTCCCCCGGCTCTGCTGCTTCCCCCGGCTCTGCTGCTTCCCCCGGCTCTGCTGCTTCCCCCGGCTCTGCTGCTTCCCCCAGCTCGGCCCGGCCCTCTCTGCTGCCTGACACATCGGAGGGAGGGAGGGAGGGAGGGTGAGGGGGGCGTCGGAGAGGAGAGCGAACGGAGAGAGGGGGCCACTCTCTGAACCACACCACCCCCCCCCCCACCGCCCAGGGGCCTGGCGTGTCTGGTTCCCCTCAGAGTCTTTCTCGCGTGTCTCTGGACGGCGCTCCTGTCCTGGAGGGTGGAGGTGGTAGGAGGAGCTGGAGGGTGGTGGTGGTGGTGCTGCTGCGGGGGTGGGGGAGGAGGGTGGAGGTCTACTTGTACAGGCTCATGGTGGGGCTCTGGTACATGCACATGTAGGCGTCACAGAGCAGCCGGCGGGCCTGGCCCTGGATGCTCTTGGGGTCCAGGGCGTGCAGCTCCTCTGGGCTCATCTTCAGGTAGGCCTCCACCTCCGGACACGCAGACACCTGGGGGATGTTGAAGCCGTTCTGACCACCTGGACGCACACACACACACACACACACACACACACACACACACACACACACACACACAAACGCCCAGACACACACACACACACACGCGCAAACGCCCAGACACACACACACGCAAACACCCAGACACACACACACGCAAACACCCAGACACACGCAAACGCCCAGACACAGACAAAATAATAATATCATACTTAGCTGTATTATATAAGTAAAAATACAGATATTTGAAGATTTCTTATTTCATGTTTTTGTATCTGCACAGAGCAGGAATGGGATGGGTTGCTGGAAAATAACTAATACATTCAAATTCATCTCCACGTTATCACAAAATTATAACATTTTTGTATTCAGAAAGAAACCACTTTTCCTTTCTAAAGTACTGTACTGGTAAAGTTATTTTTATGTAATGTAATACATTTTTGTTACTTTATTTTAAACATATTTACCATATTACACAACGGACGAAAAAGATAATCTCGTCCTCACAATGAAATGCGGCCTGCATATGTTCAGTGTGTGCTTTGAACTTCACTTTACACGCCCTCCAGTTCCCCGCCACCGCCACCCCGCTCCAAGTCATGCTGCCTCACGTGGCAGCCCCCATAACCCCCCCACACACACACACACACACACACACACACACACACACACACACACACACACACACACACACACACACACACACACACACACACACACACACACACACACACACACACACACACACACACACAGCGTTCGCCAGCTCCGGCGTGACGGGCGCAGGAAGCGATGGGTCTCCACCTACCATCGCGGTCGGCCATGCTGTCGAAGAACAGCCAGGCCGAGTCGGCGGCGCCGTACTTGACGAAGGCCACGTAGTGGCTGGTCTCGATGCACAGCACGGCGAACAGCTCCATCCGCTGGCGAGGGAAGCTGCCCTGCCGCCCCTGGCCCTCCTGCAGCTCCTTGGGGACCGACAGCTTGCCGTGACGGTGGCTCTTCCTCTTGGGGTGCAGGTGGACCTTGGGGGGGCGGGGGCGGGCGCACACACACACACACACACACACACACACACACACACACACACACACACCATCTCTGGGATTAAACCGTGTGAGGGAAGCAAATTCGAATGCAGACGCTTTTTTGTGTCATTTGTTTATTAATGGAATTAAATTGACAGCAGAATATTACCGTGCCATAATAAATAAAGCTAATAATACATTTCAGCAGATATTGTGTAAAATAAAAATGTGGAAACATTTAAAAGGGCAAAGGGATTATTAAGGGTTTATGACAAATACATCTGTCGAAGATTGTCCTAAAAAACGATCCTGTGGTTAAGTGATGAGTAAATTGGCTAACAATAAATAGTGATAAGTACAGAGCCTAGACTGTCTGTTTAGTCTGGTCTGTTGAGTAAAACTAAGTTGTTAACATCTGCAAACAAAATCTGCATGTTCCATTTTAACTTGGTAAGAACAGAATTGTGAAACGTATTGCTGTTTAAAGGTTTGTGTATTCACCTCGTAAACATCAAGAGGCACAGAAACAACAACAGCACAAGATAATAGTACACAGGACTCCGTTAACAGACCGTTGTGTGAAACTAAACCGATCTCCTCTCACATGAGAAGAGTTATTCCTTGGAGTTTGGCACCACCAAGTGGCCGAGTGCGGCGCATCGGCTGCCTGTAACTATCTGTGACACTGCGGCGCCCTCTGTCTTTCATACCTGGGTATTGCACTTGTCACAGAACTGTTTGATCTTCCCGGCAGTGATGTCTCCATCTTCGTAACACTCGCGGCACTCGTGGAGGGCCAGACCTCCGCAGATACGGCATTCCCTGGGGGCTGGAGCACATGAAACACAGCGTTAGGTCAGTCTGGCTGTGAAACACACAGCATTAGGCCAGTCTGGCTGTGAAACACACAGCGTTAGGTCAGTCTGGCTGTGAAACACACAGCGTTAGGTCAGTCTGGCTGTGAAACACACAGCGTTAGGCTAGTCTTGCTGTGACTCTGGAGGACCGCGCTTTGAAAACACTTCTGGCCCCTGCAGACGGGGGGCCAGGATGAGAGAGCTGCCTCATCAGGGAGGAGCTGCACTGACACCTCAATGGAGGATTGCTGGTCAGGTAATCACACACACACACACACACACACACACACACACACACACACACACACACACACACACACACACACACACACACACACACACACACACACACACACACACACACACACACACACACACACACACACACACACACACCTTTCTCCTTGTGAACTTCAATGTCAGTATGAAGAATCAGTAACGACGGGACAGGACAGAAACTGAGTGATCTTACTGTCTTCAAGTAGGTCTGTGATGTCCAGCTCCAGTGAAGGGAAGATCTTGTTGAACATTTTGAAGTCCTTCCCAAAGCGGGGCATCTGGATGATGAGGCAGGAAGGAGCCTGGCCCGGGGAACGAGAGAGAGGAAGTCTTGTTAAGAAGTCCAAACATGTAGAGAACAGGCATCCCAATGAACAGCGCTCACTGCGGCCATGTGAAATATAGAAATCCCATTTTCAGGAACAATAGGGTTGGGCGATATCCCGATAGGACGGTGTATCACGGTTGTAAAATGTAACGACGTGTCCGTATCAATATCGTCTCAAAATAGGTCCATCGTTACAAGCGCTTACTTCTCCACCTGCCACTGATCTGGGGTCATGCTAACTGTCCGCTGTGGTCATCTGATGCTAGAGCATTTGACCTGACGCCAGCCAGTCAGTGGGACGTGCTGGAGCACGAGGCACGAGCCGCCGATAGTGAAGGCCCTACAATGGCAGCTAGTGTTACCACTGCGAGGTCCTACTGTGAACTATTCAACTAACCTACAGAGTAGAGTAAGATTACGGTTGGAGAACTCTCTTTATTCTCCGAAACGCGCAATGCGTGTTGGAGCATAAAGGCAGATATATGAATGACCTTTAGCAATCATTGAATTTGATTTGATGACTCTAAATCCTCAATTGAATGGCAGATCAAATTCTGTTCCCCCCCCCCCCCCCAAATTAGCCCTATCTTTATGGCTTTATTATTATTTTGTAACAGATCCTGCTTCATCTAGTCAAGCCTAATATTAAGGTGACATTAAGGTTATTATTTTGTAACAGATCTGGCTTCATCTAGTCAAGCCTAATATTAAGGTGACATTAAGGTTATTATTTTGTAACAGATCTGGCTTCATCTAGTCAAGCCTAATATTAAGGTGACATTAAGGTTATTATTTTGTAACAGATCCTGCTTCATCTAGTCAAGCCTAATATTAAGGTGACATTAAGGTTATTATTTTGTAACAGATCTGGCTTCATCTAGTCAAGCCTAATATTAAGGTGACATTAAGGTTATTATTTTGTAACAGATCCTGCTTCATCTAGTCAAGCCTAATATTAAGGTGACATTAAGGTTATTATTTTGTAACAGATCTGGCTTCATCTAGTCAAGCCTAATATTAAGGTGACATTAAGGTTATTATTTTGTAACAGATCCTGCTTCATCTAGTCAAGCCTAATATTAAGGTGACATTAAGGTTATTATTTTGTGACAGATCTGGCTTCATCTAGTCAAGGGAACCCACGTTTTTCTTTTAAGAAGACCATCACCTCAGCAAACTTGAGGTCGCTGTTGATGAAGGACCACTCCAGGAGCTGCTGGCTGGTGGGGACCCCGACCTTGTCCCTCTTGTCCATGAAGATCTGGTAGAAGTAGCAGTCCTGGACCTTCTGCCCGGCCGACCTGCGGGGCACACCGTCACCGGGCTCTTTAGAGAGGTTCTACAGGAACATCTCATGGTCGCTGCACCATAACCTCTCTAGAATAGGCCCCCCACTTCAATGGCCGACAACCACAGTTTAATTATGAGACACGCGGAGGCTCTGCATCTTCTGACGACTCATGTTGAATCAAATGTGGGCATTTGTCACTAGCGCCATGAGTGCAACAGTTAGGACAAGGTATGGCAATAGCAGTCAAAGACAGCCATACCCCATCGAGATGCCCCGTTTGCCCACTGACCTCAGCTTGAGGAGGGGATCCACCCTCAGTATGTGATGGAAGAGGATGTTGAGAAACTCTTCCGGGTCTGAAATACATAAATCGGTTAATACATCTTAAATGTGATCGATTAGCACGTCACGTTCAAGTCAGTTGGCCTTCGATATGTAAATAAAAAATAAAATCATAGATGGAAAGGTTGACTGCTATTGAATAATTTGTATTCATCGTTTGTATCCGTCACCTTTCTCTTCCGACGTGAACCCAGACGCTGCTTCCATCTTCTCCAGGATCCTCCTCAGCTTCATCACCTTAGTGGCACACACGTAGCCGTGTCTGCAACACACACACACACTGTAAGTAACACACACAGCAGTGTTGTAACACACACACTGTAAGTAACACACGTAGCCGTGTCTGCAACACACACACACTGTAAGTAACACACATAGCCGTGTTGCAACACACACACACTGTAAGTAACACACACTGTAAGTAACACACACAGCAGTGTTGTAACACACACACTGTAAGTAACACACATAGCCGTGTCTGCAACACACACACACTGTAAGTAACACACATAGCCGTGTTGCAACACACACACACTGTAAGTAACACACATTGTGTCTGCAACACACACACACTAAGTAACACACAGCAGTGTTGCAACACATATACATTGTAAGTAACACACATAGCAGTGTTGCAACACACAAACACTGTAAGCAACACACATAGCCATGTCTGCAACACACACCGTGAATAACACACAGCTGTGTTTGAGAGACATACTGAGACCTTAAGCCCCACACATTAGACATATTTGCAGGACAAGACTATTATTACTAGTATTTAAGTAAGAAAATAGACATGTCTGCAAGACATAAAGAGCATTTCCATACTGACACAAACATCCTGACTCGCGTTTGCTGTAGGGAAAATGAGATTAAACATTCCATTTTCCAGACCATGTCTTAATCCAGACATAAGGGGAGATTTATTTTCCATAATGGACAATAGATGTCTGTTGGGCCAGCTGCACTCTATGTGGGATTAATTAACTCATGCTACAGTAAAACACACGATCTGCGATTCCCCATGACAGCAGGAAAGGCTGTTAGCCTGTAATCCACTGTGCTCTACTGGTTCCCACAGGGGTAAATGAGTGTGCCTGAATTAGAATAAATCATTATGGGAGGGTCATGCAAGGTCATATACGCCCTTACAATAAGATATATGTATATATCATAGAGTAGTTAAAAGGTTCTTTAGGTGAGATTTAACAATCATTATTTGAGGGTAATGGGATAGAAATGCCACAGCCATCCATCAGCTACTGGTGAGTGAAATGCACTGTGAGAATATCTGTTTCAGAATGTCTGCACCTGCCTCTGCAGGAGACTACTTCGACTTTGGACCTCTCCCAGGTCAATTCTGACCAATCAGGGCCTCTCACCTGCAGCGGCGTTAAAAGCAGCAGCGCAGACTCACATGCGCAGCGGGTTGACTATCTCGGTGCGTAGCAGCTCCTGCGTCTCGCGGTAAAACTCCACGTCGGTCTTGGAGCGTGGCCTCAGCAGCACCGTATCCAGCACCGAGCTGAAGGAGAACAGACTGGGGAGGGGGGGGGGGGGGGGGGGGGGGGGGGGCCGAGACGGAGGTACTTCAACACCCACGGCTTCACTGGAGCGTCAACAACACCAGCTAATGACGCTTGGGCTACACGAAGGAAACACCTGACACCGCCAGGCGACTTGTGCTTCCTTCAACAGGACACGCATGTAACCTAGCGGTCACTTTTCCATTTCAAGTTACATCTCTTCCATTCATTCAAACCCATCTCTCAGCACGCACGAGGACAAATAAAACATCCGTCTGCCTCATTCAGGCAGAAATGGGAAGGGTGCTGGGTTGGGTGGAAGATCCTTTTCACACTGCATAGAAGACGCACAGCTATAGCCCAGAGGCGCTTACAATTACTAAAATGAAATGTAATATTTTAGGAAGCGTTGTCATTCTTTTGCTATTTTTGTGTATTGCTTTCGCAAGAGATATCAATACCCATATTCCTCAAGCATTTCACAGAACACATCCCCAACAAGTCTGAGCGGCCATTCTTACGCCTAAACAGACACTGATTGGATGTCAACAAAAAACAAAGTAGACTTCGGAGAACCCATGCATCTGGAACTTCGCTTTGCATTCCTCTGCATCCGTCTACAATGAAGAATGGAACCCTGGTCCACTTCCTGTTTCCTCTGCTAGTTTTAAAACACAGAGGAGAAGAGAAGAGCGAGGGGAGAGAGGGAGAGAGGGGGGTGAGAGAGGGCTGACGGAGGACCCACCAGAAGAGGGTGGAGTCCAGGTAGCAGGAGTTGTAGTGGCCCTGGATCCCCTTCTTCTTGCCCACCATGACGTCCAGGCCATCGTGCTCGGTGCGGGGGGGCGTGTTCTCGTGGACCACCTCACTCAGGTACCCTCCGAAGGCTGCATCAGGAGACAAGGTGGGCTCAGTGATCAGGACCTACGGGGTTTATCTTGGAAGCTCAGCACGTTTGATCAATTGTGTTCTTTTTTCTTTCCTTGTTCCTTTTGCTAATTTACTTTATTTACGGTGTTTAAATGTCTTTATGCTATTACTTAAGAGCTGTTTTTTTGCAAACTGCTTTGTAAAGTGCGTTGGAACGCAGTGCAAGACACAAAGTTTTTGCTTTCATTATTTTGCAAAACATCTGAATTAAAAAAAAAAGTAAAAAATTAAGTAAGAAATTTGTCTTTACTGACATTACATTACAAAAGTGAAACGAGTTGGAAAGAGACAGTTTGATATTAAACCTCATTCAACACATTATAAAACATTTTTTATTAACTATGCAAAAATGTAATATGACTTTAGGGCTACGTCATAATTGTGCAATACTGAGAAATTAGGATCCTGAACCGGACTTGTATTTTTTTTTTTAAATCTATTTCAGAGTAAGTGTCAAGTCAGCAGTCAAAGTTACATTTCTGTCTTCTTCTTCTTCTTCTAATGTAAAACAACAACTACCGTGAAGCATCCCTGCTTAAGAAGGGATGACAGCCCGAGACGAACCGGAAGAACACACACAGGTGTGTGTGTGTGTGTGTGTGTGTGTGTGTGTGTGTGTGTGTGTGTGTGTGTGTGTGTGTGTGTGTGTGTGTGTGTGTGTGTGTGTGTGTGTGTGTGTGTGTGTGTGTGTGTGTGTGTGTGTGTGTGTGTGTGTGTGTGTGTGTGTGTGTGTGTGCTCACCGATGGAGTTGCAGCGCTCGATGGGGTTGGAGGAGTGGTGTAGCGAGGGGAAGCGCGAGTCCGGCCGGCAGCACTTGAGCTTGACAAACAGCGCCTTCTTGGGGGGGCAGGTGAAGTAGCGGGTGCCCTTGAAGGTGCCGTCCGTGCAGCCCACGCACTCCTCCTCCTGGGGGGGGCGACGACAGTGACTCACCATCACACTACAGGGTGGGTCTTATGGGCGTTACACACGGCTTACGCATTATGTATACGTATGCAGTGGCACATGCTGACCAGCCCCTGGATGAACCCTGACCCAGGATCCGAAAGCATTTACTCACGCCTTTAACGCTAGGGACGGAGAGGGATTCGACTTCGCATCACACTTCACTTTCGATAACGATGTTTGGCTTCTAACGATTATGAAAACACGATAAATCGAGATAAAACGATTACTGTGGCCGCGACGATGCTCTAGTTTTGTCTTGTGTTCTACATCCAGCGCGAGTCCTCATGTTAAATAATCGTGATCTTAATAATGACCAAAATGGTCGTCACTGGGATCTTTGCCTTAAATCGGGAAGCCCTAATTCCTGTCAGAATTCCAATACTTGGAACATCAGGTTAGCGCACAAAAACGACCCGTCCCTATACAAAACATTATTTCATGCATGTGAGTGAATAAGTAGCATTGCCTCCGTTACGTGCAGAATTGTCCAAAAACCCTTGAGAACATTTTTCAAAAATAAAAATAGAGACTCCAGTAGCTACAGAGGGAACCGCCAGTACTAAACAGAGCACCGCTGGACTCACCAACTCCAAGCCAGCTAGGGGCTCCAGCAGGCCGGGGGGCAGCCCCACCCAGCGGATCACCCCGCACAGAGGGGGGTTTTCCTTCACCTCCACCAGGGAGCCCACCTCCAGGCCGGGCTGGCCGCGGGGTGGCGTGGAGGGCCGCGGGGAGGGCGGGGCTCCCGTGGATTGCGGAGGCGGCGGCAGATCGGGCTGCTCCCCCATCACCGACTGGACCGACAGGGAGTTGGGCCCCTGGCTTATGCTGCCGTTGGGCCCCGGCTTGCGGTTCAGGCTGAAGGGCAGCGAGTGGAACTTGTTGTCGCTGGACAGAGAGCCGGGCGCTGGCACCCTGGTGGGCGGCGAGGCCTGGCTGAAGTCAGGGGGCGTGTCCGTGAGAGACTTGGCAGGGTCCTCTCCGACTGGTGGGGGGGATAGAAAACCAAGAGAAGAGTCAGACGTTAAATATCCCTGGACCGGCCTGAGGTGTGTTGAGGTTTGTCTAGGTGTATACTACGGCAGAATGAAGAGACTTCATGGATCGGCTTCATGGACATCGACACAAAACCACAGCAGAGCTTCACGACACCAAGGTAAGGAAATGATGATGAAAAAAAGAAATGAAATCCCCATCACTAAACGAAAAGTAAAAAGCTGATTTCTGAGCCGGATGGAAGTGATGAATGACGATGAATGAGAAAATAATAACCATTAATGTGGAACCAAAGAAGCAACACCCCGTGGGAACGATGGAACCAGGTTCCTCTCCGGTAACACTGACACACACACACACACACACACACACACACCCACATAGCTTGCATACGCTACAGATGAATCCTCAGTGAAATACAGACAAACACATACATTTGATCACTTGCTAAATTTTTGTTACTTGATTTGTTAGAGGGTATATGGACCGCTTTCTTTGCATGTGCCTTTAATATAGCTCATATAAAGAAAAGGTACTGCATGGTTTATAATGCACTGCATATAGCTTGGGAGTTCTAATCCATCTCATCGTTGAGAGTGGGGTCTACATTGCAACGTTCTTGCGTTTTGACCTTTACAGAAGAGAACTGCATGTCCATTATCGCCTCTAACAAAGCAAAACTCAGTCCTTTTGATTTCAATGGCGATACAGGCAACTGACGATAGCAGGATGACGTACTGACCACACCACTTGAGACGTCAACACAAGACAAAGGCTTTTACTAATGACACTGACGAAGGTTTGGCGCTCCACATTTCGAGACTTTCGTCGATGCACAGCACGTCACAAATGTATAGTCTTTTGACACGTAACCGCTTTGCCTGAGATGCGAAGATAAAGACAAGCCGTGTGAAAAGCAGGCGAACATTCTTAAAAGCCTTTGGGTGGAGATGAGGACAGCGCCCCCTGAGAAGCTCCATGCAGGTGGATGCTTACTGTGGATGGACATGAATGACTGGATCCTGATAGGAGGGTCCTGATAGCAAGCTACTGGGTCATTGTGCACTTTGAGAACCTTACGTCGTCCCACTTATGTATTTTCTGGTCTTCTACCAATTTCTACTGTATTAAGTCGGTTTCTCCAAAATGTGGCCCAAAACACCCATGTCGCACAGCATTACGGATTTGCATTTGTTATGTTGGGTATAGGGCTTGTACATCAGAATGCATCATGGGATTTTTTGTTGCCGATACTCCGCCCGCCATTTTGAGAGTACTCTAGAGAGTTGCAGTAATGTGAAATCCTTAATAAACGTAAATATACCGTATCCTAGGCTAATCAAAACTCTGTTTTGCCACGTCTCCCATGAGAAACACTGTGGCAGTTTAAAACAACAAAGTCACCCCATAATGACATGAAATAATTTCATGATTAAATACTAAACAATGACCAAAACACTATTACAACCATTAACATTATTAATGCTCCTATACTTCCAAAATGGAGGCGGTCATCGCGATGTGACGTCACGATGTACAAGCCCCGTTCCCTAGGTGAGTCAGGTGACGGGCAACGCTGAACCAACAACATTCGATATTTTAAATGTTCAGCAACAAGGGAATTTCTTCGTATGACCAGGAGCTTGCTGTCAAGACAACTACACCGCGTGGACAAGTGAACGTCTCAGGTCCGCTTTTACCTTCGTCAATGTACCATGTGCTTTTGGATTTGGGCTGGCAAGGGGTGTCAACAGAGCTGCCATTTAAAGTATAGTAAAACTCAGACTTGCTTCTACTGCCACACTGGTGACCTAATCCTGCAAACAACACACGTAAATGTAGAGACAAATAAATAAATACACAAGTTAATAAATCGAATGTGTATGCTGGCGTCACATCAGACCGGATGACAAAAAAGAGAGGTAAAAAAAAGAAAAGGAAAGGAAAGGATGGCGGATTAAAAGATGAAGAAAGTGATCAGTGATTAAACACATTTTGATAGTTGCAATGCACTTATATTTAAACACAACCTCATTCCCTTTCATTGATATCAATAACACAATCAAACAGGAAATGGATTGAAGCTCATTATCATAGGTGGGTGAGAAAAAAAAATAAAAAGTTCAAAAGGATTTTGCAATGTACAACCTTAAAAAACACTACTGAGATTACATTACAAGTGAAACGAGTGGGGAAGAGACCGTTTGATATTTAACATCATGCAACACATTATAAAAACGTAGCGAAATAATTAACTATGCAAATTCTTTTTGCATAGTCAGTCTTTTGGGCTACGTCATGATTGTGCAATATCGAGAAATTAGGATCCTGAACCAGACTTTTTAAATTCTAGTTCAGCATAGGAAGTGCTCACACCAGTCAGGTCAGCAGCCAAAGTTGTACTACCGTTATACTTCTGTGACATTTCCGTGACATTTCCGTGAAATCAGCCGTGCAGTACCTTTGCTCTTTGCTCTGCTTTGGCCAGAGGAGGACTTGTCACTGCTGCCGCCTTTGGGGGCGAAACTGTGCTTTTGCAGCCTTTGGTCCTGCATGGAATATTCTGCACAGCCGAGAAATACAGCCCCGTTATGGCCCATTCACACTGAATCAGGCGCCAGTTCAACCATTCATTTGAACGGGGGGGGGGGGGCGTTTAAGCTGCGGCGGTGGGGGCCGGCCCGCGGCGAAACCTTCAAACAGAATCAACGTTTGGAGAAACGCAACCCGACGTCACGCTGCGGCGGCCAATCGCGCAAGCCGGCGATCGGACCGGGACACGCCCCACGTGACCGACGACCTCGTTTGCCGTGCAACGTTAGCGTGGCGGCGACGCCCGCTGTTCGCCGAGCGACGGCGGGGACGGAAGAGCGAGCGACCCGACGCCGTGTTGTCCTCTCCAGAGCCGTGCGGCCCTGCCGTGAAGGAGTGGGTTTAAGGTCCCAACACGACGTCACGGAAATGGGCCCCGGAGTCACACTCCCACATCGCCGCGGTACAACGCCGCAACGCCTGATTCAGTGTGAATGGGCCCCGTTAAGAGAGAGACACACACACACACACACACACACACACACACACACACACACACACACACACACACACACACACACACACACACACACACACACACACACACACACACACACACACACACACCCCTACCATCGAGTTTGATCTTACCCTGTATGATCTTACAGTATCGTCCATTTTATTAACCGAACTAATACATTTACATTATAATATATCAATGTTAATTTGTATATTTAGATGTATGCATTGTTGTTTCTAGTCTTAAGCAAAGAGGCACAAATATTTGAACTGTGACTTTTAAAACCGATTTGTCCAATATCGCATCAACCCACAGAATGAATTCATTAGCTTGCAATATTAAAGCTTCTGGAGTCAAACTAAGTTTGCCATTCTCAGCACCGTTCTCTCTTGAGGAAGATACACGTCGTCAGCCGAACACACAGTTGATATCTGTAATGATGATACTGAAGTTATTGCAAATTGGCACGGTTACAAAAAAATGAAATTAAAATGCACTCCGATCCCTCATTAAACAATAATGGAGGACCTCCACTTAGTCCCTGACCCGGGGACTTAAGGGAAGTCAAAAAACGGTACAAAACAAAAAGCTTTCTTTGGATTTGATTTCCTCCTTGTGCACCGTCAGAGAGGAGAGGCCGAGGCAAACATAAACAAATCCATACGCCGATGTGAGCAGAACAAAGAGCCTCAGAGCCGCTCTCTTGACTTTAAAAAAAAATAAAAAACACCAGCGAGCGGCCATCATCGCCACAAAGGCCCCCTGTTCTCTCGCTGGCTGCGCAAACGCAAACTCTCCACGCTCGTGTTCGCTCCAACACCGGCGCGGCCTGAGCTCCTTTCGGCATCAATCAATAGCACACGCTTTGACATCAAATGAATACGGTGCATCGATAGGCAATGGGATGGGGTGCTGGCTGGCTCACCTGGCATCACGTCACAGATGGGGACGAGGAGGGTGTGCTCCAGGCTGGCGAAATTACACAGCAGCTTCCCCTTAAACACGCCGTCCCAGTCCCCGATGGGATTGTCCTGAAAGGGCATGCGACAACTTTATGACCCACGGCAGCCGGTCCACATCTTGCAGAAATACCATACTGTTTGGGTTTTGACCCAATCAGAATAATGAAGAAAATAAAAAAAAATAACCATCAAAATTGACTAAATCCAGCAAAAAAAAAGAAAACGCTATATAAATATATAGACCCGCAGCTCAACTCCACCATGCAAGCTCCGTTATAAACGCGGCCCACTGAGGTTGTCGGTCAACGCTGCTCTGGTGCGATGCCTCTCTACGGTCAGGGCAAGCTAACGGAGGACGGTCGTTGGTGCCACTGGCGGAGGCAGGGAGAGGCTGGGAGCGGAGTGAGGCAGAGCAGTGGGCTACTCCTCGCCCAGCTGCTGGCCTTCTGCCACGCTGTTGGGTCATAGCTAGCGCTGAGACTATACCTCACACACACACACACACCGCGTGACTCGCCTTTCTCTGGATGGCAGAGATGTAATGAGAAGGCTACTGCTGCTGCTACTGCTGCTGCTGTTATTGTTGCTATCGCTACTGCTCACTATCGTCAGTCTCCGTCAAATGCCTCAGCTATGTTTGCCTCCTCCGATGGCTACGTTCCCAAGCCCTGTTGGAACGAGTGACTGCGGATATCAGCAGCTCGCAAACACAGACGTAGAAGAAGAGCCTGGAGGAGTAGGCTGCTGCTCAGAGAAATATGATGTGTAAACAGGACAGGGATTTCCCTAACCAACGTATTTATGACTTTTACATTAACATAATCTACCTTTATTCCGGCATGGGTAAAAAACAAATCCATATCTTCCCAAAGGTCAAGAATATCATTATGTAAAGCAGTGGGAGCCATTAAGCTGCATATTTAATCGATGGGTTTATCACTTCCAGTTTAACCAGTAGGCATTTGCCATAACTCGTCCATCGCTTACTGCTGATCCGCTCTTACCATGTCGACGCCCACGTAGTAGCCCAAGCTCTCGTTGTCAGGCAACAGGTCACAGAAGATGATGGTTCCCCTCTCAGGCCCCTCCCTGGTCTGAACCAGGACCCTGGAGTTGATGCCCAGGGGCGGGTAGTCCTGCTCCTCTTCCACCAGGGTGACGTGGTCCACCTCCAGCTCCCCATGCTCCTCTTCCTCGTCCTCCCACAACTCCAGCTTGTCCAGGGCCACAAACACGCCACACTCATCCTCACAGCGGAACAGCTGGCGGCCCTGGTAGGAGCCCTCCGTGAAGCCCTGGCCACGCCCTTCCTCCTGGGGCAGAACGAGGACAGAGAAGAGGGGAGAGTGAGAGGTAGAATAGGATGCCGGGAGAAGGAGATAGAGTGGGAGAGAGAGAGGAGAGGGAGAGAGGGAGAGGGACGCAGCCAGCCAGGAGATGTAAATATTATCGTTGTAAAAGAGGAGGTCTAAATTAAGCTGCTTGGTCAGCAATCTGCAGGAGAGGGAAGACATCATCAGATTACTGAGGGCTTCTGATTGATTGTCGCAGTGGGCCTCTAAAAAAAAGTATATATATATATATATAGACACACACACCTTCTGCCAATGAGTTGCAGAATTTTTGCAAGAGTAATATAATTCAATAGTCTCTTGCAGAGATGAACACAAATATGTATTTGGTAGGATAGTACAACTTAATAAAAAGCTTGCTTACTTATATGGGAATAACATAATTCTCTATATTTACTATATTGGTTAGCGCTACGCTGAGGGGCACAACTCCACAGCTACTAAGAAGGGATGCATCAACCACTGAAGGAATGAATACCGAGTGACGGTCAGAATGTCTGTCCTCCTTCGGTCAGTGTGGGTAGCCCACGGTCGGGACTGTGGATAAATGCAGCGTTGTGTTGGGAATGAGAAGCCCTTTGTATGCGACCACGTTCCCCACGTTATAACAGAAGATGCTGCATGGCAGAGGACAACCACAAGATGGGTAGGTGGGCTGGCATTTGATAAGTTACAATGCAATTATCCAACAGCTATTCTACTAATCGTGTCAAGAGTGACAGGAGTAGCGCCTGGTTGAAATTTCTATTTTGTATCTTTAGTTTTAGTCAAAATAGTAAAATTAAAAAATTAAAAAAAGGGAAATACATATATTATTTTAAAGAAAATTGCTATTGTAAATAGCATAAAAAATGTCAGTCTAATTCGAAATCCAACTTCAAAATCTAACTGAAATGTTTTGGAATCCCTTCTGTTGGAACCACAACGCTGACCAGGTCGCCCTGGGACATGCAGCACCCAGAAGAAGCCCCTTCTCACCAGCAGCTCCACTCCGAACCAGACCCCCGAGATGGCCCTGTCGGGGAGCAGCGACCCCTTGAAGCGCACCACCCCGGGCAGCGGGTCGTCGCCCGTGCGCAGCTGGACGTGCACCTTGGAGCCGCAGTCGATGACGCGGGCGCGCTCCAGCCGCGGGTTGTTGCACAGCAGGGCGTAGCGCTCCTCGCAGTTGGTGATGGGGAACAGCATCTCGGCCAGCTTCTCGTCCAGCTCCAGGACGTCCCGCTCGTCCAGGCTCAGCACCACGTTGGTCTGGTCCAGGATGCGCAGGCTCTTCTTGCCCTTGCTGGGGGGCAGCGTGCGGCCCAGGTTGTTGCGCTCCTGGCAGGCCTGGCCGAGGCTGCCGCGGGGGATCCGCAGGGTCTTCTGGGGAGGCTTCTCCACCACGCACTCCGTCACCACCATGTAGAAGCGCCAGTCCTCCCTGAAGCCAGCGCTGGGCTTCTCCTGGCTCCACAGGGCAGAGCTCATGGCTGCATGCTCCACGTCGGGTCTAAGGCCGAGGCGAGCCGGACCTGGGGTCTGGAGGGGAGGGAAACCCTTTAGACCGACCACTCTGGCAGAGGACAACAGCCATAAACTTCATTGGAGGTTTTTGGCTTTTGTTTATAAAGTCTTTAGGCCAAATCACACAAAATACTCCCATTAACGCTATGATTGTTTTCAGACTAATGTGTAAATCATTATTTATTTATTTTAATAAAATGGTTTGCTAAATAACAGAATGCAACTGTAGGCCTTAATTAAGTAGGTGCACAGCGACCTACAGTAGCCGTGCCTACTCTACTGCGCAGACTAGCGTTAATGTACTCAGCCTTTCAGTCCCAAACTGTTGTCTTCCTTCTTCCTGTAGCCCCATCGATTCCCACATCCTATTAGCCATTTCCCTATTACCTCTGTATTTTAACTAGGTTTTGCCAGAACACCACTAACGCCATTAACTGCCACATTAAACATTAAAAACATTATATGGCAATGGTTATCGTTAATTCCCCACACAAGAAAGGTATCTTTGTTATAACCGTGACCTCCAGCATAAGGTCATTAAGGAACTGTAGCTGCCACACTATCAAATAAAATAATTTATTTAACACTAGGCCTATATCCAATGACAGGATGAACACCAAAATAAAGAAAGCAGTGGAAACAAACAGGTCTTGATGCTTGTTGCCACTTCCAAAATGTACTATGAATACCTAAAATGGACCAATATGTAGGATTATTTGTACTGTATGCTGGCATCAGGGAGTGTCTCCCTCAAATATGATGAGTATGCATGTTTTCGTGAATACTATTTTGACTTGTATTCTTTGCTTGTATTCTGTTCTCTTTCTCATATTACCTTGAGATACGACAGCAATAGTAACGGCAACAATTTTCCCCAGGATCAATAAGGAAATCTGATTCTGAATGATACCTCTAATACAGGTTGCTGTGGCGATGGTGGTGATGAGACCACCCCAAAGATGACATATCTTTTATTTGCCCTACAATCTAAACCTGGCATTGTACAGCGTGTTTGGTTTAGGTTTGAAAATGAAAGTACTGTTAATATTAAGGGAGATGCAGGGACCAGATGACAAGATAATGAGGTAAACAATTACCTTGTTCGACCAGCCATACCAAGAACGACAGTGGCGTACACACACACACACACACACACACACACACACACACACACACACACACACACACACACACACACACACACACACACACACACAGCATATCAAAGCAGGGTAAATGGCTTCCCACACAGTGAGGGGAAACTGTCCACCATTTACATTATAATGAGCGTTTCATCCCAACAACTAACACGTAAAGGTGTCAACGTTTCAACTGACAGCCATCACAACAATGGCATCTGTTACGAGATGCCAGCTGTGGCCTTCCAGGGATAAGGGTAGCTAGCTAAACATTGAACGCAGCATGACACTCACGTCGGAGCTGGATAGCACTCACCTCACGCGTGGTTCAGTTCAGACACACGTTAGAAACCACCGCAGTGTGCATGATGCATGGATCATCCCAGTGTCACGCTGAAGAAACCCGTCTCACGTTAGATGGTGCTGGTGGTTAGCTGGCAGGCTAGCTAGCAGCTACACACACAGTGGCTGTAGCAGGCTAGCGACAGGCTAGCGAGCAGCTACACACACACAGGGTAGCTGTAGCAGGCTAGCTAGCAGCTACACGCAGAGTAGTTGTAGCAGGCTAGCGAGCAGCTACACACACACACAGAGTAGCTGTAGCAGGCTAGCTAGCAGCTACACGCAGAGTAGCTGCAGCAGGCTAGCTCCAGCAGGCTAGCGCCGGACTGGCGGATCCACTGTATGCAGGCAGGCTGCCTCCCAATAGAGACATATAATCCACGTCAAGCGAAACGTGCACAACACCACATGTGTATCGATTAACAGTCGACGATGTGCGAGACGACGACTCGACTGGACCTAGGGTGGGACGTGTCTGTGGCACGTCGTCTCTCAGCACTGGCGAGTGACTTGTGTCTCGGTGTGGCCGGTCTGGTTGTCGGGGCGTCTGCGACTACGCACCAGCGCGGGGGTTTCCCCATCGCTCAGATCGCTAGCTGGCGGAGTGCGTTAAACCCTGTAGTGCGCGGGGGCTTTTTGGGCATCGCTCACGTGTGTTTCATGTCATGCGGCCATGAGGTGGGAACTCCAGAACCAAATCAACCGTAATTGCAGGCACATCATTTGCCTGCGAGTGAGAAGCGCAGTGTTCAGTGTCTGTTCGAGTCACTTATGGGCGGAACGATGTGATAGTATCGATGGGTAGTATTGATTAAACTGGGGTCATAAATGCTACCAATCAATGTCAACTAGCAACTTTGTCATGGAGGTTAAATAGGTTGAACGAAACGTTGTTGTAGAAACTCCTGGCAATCCTCTTGTATATAATCAAACTACATGGAGATGGGTGTGTAATGGAAAAACACAGGGTTTCATCACTTGAAGCCCAAACGCAGGGCCAATGATGCTGTTGCCAGGAGCAACGCGGTGGTTCAGCTGGGATCTCTGCTCCGTTGCCTCTACTGCGGGGTTGCTTGGTAAAAGCAGCAAGGGAAAACGACTCAACTAAGTTGTATTGATTGATTATTGTATAATAATGTCTCAACGTCCTAGTTTGTTCTATAACCTCTGTCTATGTGCAAAATTTAGCGCAATTACGCTTTCGCTAGTGCTAGCAACCCCAGGCTTGTTGATGAAAAGGTTACAGTTCTAATATCGATCTAATGGCAGAAAATTGGCCAAATTGTTGCAGTTTTACGGCATAACCACTAGATAGAGCTATTGCCCTAATGCAGGGTCAGACATTGGCGTCAGATAAAACATCTATTAAAAACATTAGTAGGACCTAATTATTTAAAACTAATCAATTTTGTTAATTAGTTCATATTTGTAGCTTTGCTGTAACATCATACTTAAAAGTGATTAAAGGACCTTGACGGGTGGTTTGTCTGGGAGAGCACAGTTTAGACCTTGTCTTGCTTGACTTGAATAATCGTTATCTTTGGAATATGTGGTTAAATCAGTTATGGAACAGAATTGTTAATAAATGAAGATCTTTGTATTTGTTCATCTCATCTGGACATTACATTTTCTCAAGTTATATAAGCGTCTAATATATAACCAGTCAGCCCAAGAGTGATTCAGACAAAGGAAGAACAATGGACATCGTAGTCACAGCAATTATTATCTTTAATTTAAAAAAAGTTGTATGGTTGGTTCCACATTTCTGATATATAACAGACATTCCTCTTCCCAGAGGAATACAAGATACTTTTAACACCAGCTTATACTAACATTATGCACGTTAGGATTTATCCATGTCCTCAACTTACGTGATTAATGGTGTACAACAGATGAGGTAACACCTGTCTGGAATTAATGAATTGGCCATTTTGTGATGTTCTCATACAGCTGCCATTCTGCAGTGTATACGTTCCATGTCGGATCATCTGGCTTCCAGCTTCAAAAGTTGACATATCCACAAGGGTTACGGTGACAGCCATGTCATGTTGTTGTGGCCCATGTAAACTTTCAATTAAAGCAATACGAAAGTAATACTGTATCTGCAACAATAACAGGGATTTTGACAAGCGGGGACCCTTTGGTGTGGCTTGATAACATGAGCAACATGTCGATGCCTAGAAAGCCAAAGATGACGGGATAATGTTTACTCTTCAGCCACGGAACCCACGTACGTTGGCTAACTCTTGGCTTGACATGCGGCTTTTGTGGACATGAAAGTAAGTTCTGCCTCGTATGGAAATTGTAAGTGGCTATGTACTGTCGTTACACTCCAGTATCACAGTTTGTTGCCTGCCCGGCCATGTGCATTTTTTTTAATATGAACTTCAAATTCAGAAAATGACCCTGACCCGGCAAAATCAGACCCTCTTACTAATAATGACAATAATAAGACGAGTAACTCATTGCAATGTGGTATGATCACTTAAGAGAGCGAGAGAGAGAGAGAGAGAGAGAACCATTTTATCCCTTTCCGTTACATCTTTGTTTGCTTTGTTGTTGTTCTCATCATCTTCGTATCCTTCTCACTGTCTTCTCACTGGACTGTTACCTTGCGTCTGTCAGAAATGGCGCCTTGGTAGACCGGCATTTCATGACCCTCTCTCCGCCTACTATCCAACCACCTCTGCTCTGTTTCAGATCTGCTGCCTTGAGACGTCTGCAGAGGTCAACTCCGGAATCAGAAATAGAAAGTTGTCCGAAGAAGAGGAATCAGTCCGGGACGCTTTGAGGCAGATCGGGGCGTGTCCCCGCGGCGTTCCGGCACGCATGTGCGTGTCGTCGGGAGGGAGGGAGATTAAAGCGTACCTCGGAGGGTCCCCTCCCGTGTTTGTGGGAGCGGCAAGGTCCTATGAAGGAGCCCGCTCTCCAGCGGCTCCCCAGGGGGGGCCAGGGCGCCGCGCTCTAGGTTAGCGCGGGATCCCCATCCCCTGCTGGGCGCGGTCTGAGATGGGTCCTACTTGTTGGACATTCATTATCAAACTCTGTTTGCTCCTTTCATCTGCGGCTCTCTGCAGCACTGGACGTAAACTACAGAGACACCTTGCAGCTTGACATCTCTTCATTCACTCCGTACCTTAACCAGCATGCTGCCACATCAAAGAGCCGGGGCTGTCTTTGATGTTACAAAAAGAAAGGGCGCCAATGATCTACTAAAAACCCATGCAAGTTTCAGGAGCTGGCTCTGAGTCGTTCGCCAGTCTCCAGAAGTCCACAGACAGTTTCCAGAAATCCAATCCACAGGTAAGCATGGAAAAGGTAGACTTGTTCAGTCCGTTCCTAAGACCAGAACATTGAACTTTGGATCCCAGGCTTGGACCTCCAAAGGAGGTCCAAGCCACATGTAAATCTGGAATGTGTCCACATGTAATCTTCCACATGTAAATCTGGAATGTGTAATCTGTAAAACAAAAACATAAAATGTGTGAAATTACATCTACAGTCCTAGCTAAAACAGTAAACGCTTGCAGCACTGATCGATTGAAAGTCATACCAATTAACTAAGGCCCAACCACAAACATTACAGCGATAGTTCACACATGTTTTAAGTATAGAGATGGCATATCAATATGGTTCACTACTTTCTAACGTTATCCGCGTAGCTATAGCTGTCCAATGGCTAGTCCAATGACCTTGTCTAAAATTAATGAATTCAGACTTTCCTGTTACCAAAGTGTAGCCGTGAACAGTCTTTAGTCGTTGCCCACACCAATGACCCCTTTGCCATATTGAAGTAAACTACTGTGGCATGCTGCCTATGGGAATACTGTTAAACACTGTAAATGTGGTACAGTGTTTTCCATGTGGTATAGCACATGGAAAAAAAGGTTTAAAGGCGGTCTCTTTAACACAGGTATATACACAGACATATGGCATACAACACACACACACACACACACACACACACACACACACACACAGTCTGTGCAAGAGCCCATCTGGCATCAATCTAAACCAGTTGTTTCAGCTTTTATCCAATGTTGCAGCGATTTGCATTGTTCCTCTCTTTCTGTTTCATGTGTCTTTGGCATTTCTGCTCCGGCAAATGTTAACAGCAAATCTTGCGCATTAGGCGAGGAATCAAAATGGATTGTTTTCGGGGGGTGTGCTGATGCTGCATTTAGTCCTGAACATCACAGACTGGTGACGCACTGGAGTGTGGACAAACTGCCTCTGATCAAGTGTGCACCGATGATGTCGATGACTCAAACAGAAACGTTTTTTGTTCAACGGAGACCAATGATTCATAAAAATCTTACTGTCATTGAAGTAAGGTATCCATTAAATACGTCTCAAACCAAACAGTTTTCCATGGAATCTGGGGTATTTTCAGTTGTGACGCCGTGTTTGCAGCAATGGGACCTGCTGTCTGAGCAAAAACATTGCCCCGGCCTTGAGCTGTTGACTGCCTGCACACAGCAAACACCGGTTCACCACAGGGAACCCGTTTGCCTACACTGCATACAGCATCATGTCCACGCGGCTTTAGGCAATCTGCAAGCAAACATAGCTGTGGAATAGTTAACATTTGACATAGCAACACCTGCGGGTGCCACTGGAGGGGCGAGCAAGCTAATGATAGCTCTATTATCGCAGGGCTCACCTGACTGTAATGCCAACTGACTTGTAAGAAAGAGTCCTGTGTGAGGTTACATGAGAGGGAGGGAGGGTGGGTGGGTGGGTGGGTGGGGGGGCACAGGAAGTGGAGGCAGGATGGCTCCCCCGTAACTGAAATGGAGGCCGGCTGCTTTATCCTGATACCACTGATAAAGTGGCTCAAGTATCCTTGAGCCACTTTATCCTGTGCCAGATGCACCTCACCATACCCTAAACCTTGAGCACAGAACAAACACAAAGAACGAGATAATCTTCAAATATTACAAATATCAAACATTAATTGCGAAAAAAGTGTCTGCTGAGTGTATACATAGTAGCCTTACATTTTGATCCAAACAAATGTTAATCTATTATTCATTTCCTAGTCTAGCACCTTGCCTGTTTGTGTATTATTGCTCAATAAATTGTAGTGGGTTTGATTATATTTAGAGTTTTAAGATGTGTTTCTTTTGGAAAAGTAAAAACACGGATTGTGTTGTTCTGCTTAAATTGTGTGACGTTAAAGGTATGTTGACATTTAAACTTTATAAGAATATGTTTGCAATTGTCGCACAAATATGAGAAAATATGTTCCAATAGTCTAACAAACTGGTTTGGTTTGGTTTTAACAAAACTCAGAACACTGAACACATTATGTTTATGATCTACAACTTTAGTTCATGTTTTGTTTTTGTTCCATCGAAGAAAAGACTCCTAGTCCTAATAAAGCAACTTGTTAACTCAACAAATAAATACAATACAATAAATACAATGTCAAATAAATACATACAAAACTGCAAACCCTACAAAAAAGACATTACCCAGCCTTCGATGTGAAGGACCAGGCTTTGTGTTTATGATCCAGATGATAGGGAAAGGGCAAATGGGCTGAATCGCTATAAACTTCACAGCAGCATGTTTAATGGGATTGAGAGATTGTCCATGACAAGTCAGTCCTAAACAATTGTCAATTTACCAGATGTACTAAGTGAGTGGAGAGCAAATGTCGACAGAGGAAAGTGACATTTACTGCGAATGATTACTGGGTCAGCCATTTTGAACTCAAGCCCTTTTGGCAGCTTGTTTCCAAATTCAGTGGACTTGACAATAATTGGAGTGCTTTATTTTTATCCTTCTCCCCACACATAAAAAGACAGCTATGCCTAATTAGCTCTAATGGTCTTTTTTCCTCTGTCTTTTCATGCTCTTGTAGGCACAAGCCGGCATATTCTGATCATTTGCACTATCCAAAGTGAATCTGCTTTGAAGTTCTGACAAACTGTAAGAAAAGGGGCAATGCTTATCCTGCATGAAAACATTTTCAAAGCCCATAAATTCACTGGAACAAATGTACATTATCGTTGGATTTGCTATTTTTTTCCTCCCCTCCTGCTCCTGTATTTGCAATAGACTACCTCATGCCCTTCTCATTAACAGCGTTTAGCATCTCGCCACTACAGACGCTCGCCCCCTGCTGGGCCAAGCCCTACACTTCAAAGCGCTCTGCCTATCTGCTCAAAATAAAGCCAAAAAAACATGTTATGGCAGCCTCTCATTTCCCCATATTTATGTAAATACTGGCAAGAACGCGGTTTATTCCTCACCAACAGGAGGAATAGTCTGTAACCCACCCTGTTATCCCAATAACACAACATGCAGTTACAGAAAATGTAATGAGGCCTGCCGAAGCCTTTGAAGGATCTCTAATCGATCTAATCAACACATCAATCACTTCCAAGGACAATTAACCCCTTGTCCCTGACTTCCCCTGAAGAAAATCATCACTACCTCGAGTCAATGATCTACACCAGTAAGTCTTAAGTGAATGCAGGTTTGCGGCAACAAATTGACCTCATTTACATGCTTCTACTTAGCCAGCCATAACATTCACAACAACCGTGTGTTTACCAAAGAGCGTAATTGTGAATAATTAAAACGGGCTTAAGCTGATAGAAAGCGACCCTCAACTGAGTAGACCCCCTAAACAACTATTCTGTCCCATGCCTCACTACAGCCACACCACAACCTCCCCCCCCCCCCCCCCCCCCCCCCCCCCCCCCCCCCCCCTCCATTCATTCCCCTGGAAGGCCGCTAATCATTTACCCCTGTGTACTCAGAAGATTTCCTAAAAATGCCAGCGGAAACAAAACAAAAAAATGCAGCCATTCATCTTCAAGACAGAGTGAAGGATGTTCACTGTGAGTAAGGGAGAAGCACGGCATATTTCATCCCCAAGTACCGCCGTGGTGTGTGGCAGCGCAGCTCCCGTGGCGTTCGCTGCCCGCTAGTTCTTCTTAGTGTAATGTGCGTGCGGGGTCTCAGCAGGCCCATCGCGGAGTAATTGCTCATTGTAATTGCTGTAAAACAGTGGGAAGTGTTCCCTCATAAATGATGCATTCACCGCTGGCACAGCAACTTACTAACCCACTGGCCTCCACAGATTGCCCCACTCCTGGACAGCGGCGCAATCAATCAAGAGCTCAACGGCGGAGCAGGTGGTGTTTGCTGAGAGAGGTGATCTGGAAGGCTGGAGGGACGCAGGAGAGGACTTTGGTCTTTTAACCTGGGTGACTTTATTTGGTCTCGTATTGAATCACGGTCAAACGAACACTTCAAATATATGTGTGGATGGACAGATGGAAGAATGGACGACGGCAGGACAGACAAAAACCATGTCTACTTTTTGTAGCCATGGGGGACCGGAAAACGTGGTTGTTTTTCGACCGTCGGTGAAAAGGAGACGATCGAACGAGTACTGTCCATTTCTTGCAGTTAGTCGTGACGTTTCGATGTTTAGCAGAAAACCAGACAAACCCAGACAAGCGGTCGGAGTATAGCGTGCGTCTTTCTAGGTTTCTGATGTGTCCCGCAGCAGGGGGTCCGGGCGTGACGGATACTTCTGCGAGCACATAACGAATAAAGGGAAGCGGACACAATAGCCGCCAGATGCCACATGCGCGCGGGATGAAGCGGCTTGTCACGGCGATAGCGGTATCACTGGCTTCCCGGGCACTTCTATTTAACATTTCTGCATCTGAGACGGCCAGGGAGCAGACCACTCGGGGTTCTGGCCCGGACCCAGATAAGCTTCTGAGGATGAAAGAGGGTGTGCATGTAGAGTGTGGCGTCAAGGAACAGCTGCGGGCAGGGAGATTCGCGGAGCTTGTGTGGCTCCGTGGGTGGGAGGGATGCAATCACAAACGCACACACGCACACAAAATGCACATATGCACACGCACACACACACACACACACACACACACACACGTGCACACACACACATACGCACGCACACACATACGCACACACACACACACGCACACGCAGACACGCACACCAGGTCTCTTTACATCAATGCCTCATTTGCAGATTACCTCATGGAAGGGACTCTCACAAAGCCACATCGTTTGAATGAGCAGTATTTCATTTTCAGCTCCATTGTGCTGCTCAAAACACACAAGGCACAGATAGTAAGAGCTTTGTAGTTTTGTCATGTAACTTTGGTTAGGGTGACACACTCACACACACACACACACACACACACAGACCCACACCAGACACACACTTACATTCAATTAGTATCCATTATATTTGACTAAGACATGTATATGATGATATATTTATATGTAGGCCTATATCTAAGTTATATGGCTAAATACATATGGCTAACTCCTAAGAGCGATTTAGCCACCATGTGTTGAGTAGTGATCACTTGAGGGTGGATGGCCAGTTCTCCTCAACATCAGCTATCAATTATGACTAAACCTCAACAACAACAACAACAACAACAACAACACAATCACGTGCTTCGTGTGTAATGCAAAAACGACAAAGAGGATCGTTACGGAAAAGTGAAGCGGCGCTTACAAGATGGAAACAACCATCAGAACGGGAAAGGGAAGTAAACGCTTCACTGGCGGTTGTGTAGCGCCCAACGCCGTCAGCCACACGCTGCAGGGGGGGGGCGCACACCGTCGCACCAGACCACCCTGAGACCACCGGGCTGACCACCATGGGCAGCCCTCCCAAGTCCTCTGTCCATCCCACTCGGGAGTGGGGTCAGGCGCTGGTGTCGACACCCGGAATACTTTGTGGGCGGGCGGGGGGGGGTGGGTGGGGGGGGGGGGGGGGTTGAAAAACATTGACAAAAGGAGTTATGGTGCTGCGTGGCGCAGGCCATGAGCAGCCGGAGTGAGACGGTGTGAGGTGGGGAAGGCTGCGGTATGCGAGGTGCAGCTGTGTTGCCGGCCTCTCCCCCCCCCCCCCCCCCCCCCCCCCCCCGGGGGGGAACGGGCCGCTGGCTGACAGGGTCCCACGGGACGTCCCGTCTGCCTGGTGCCTCTGGTTAAAAGACAGCCTGCAGCTGTGAGAATACACCGCGGGGGGGGGGGGGGGGGGGGGGATTCCAGGACAGGCCTGGCGTTCACTGCATTCCCTGCGGGTCCAGAACAGACAGAATCACACTAAACTGCACCGCCGCACTAGCCTCTGGTGCAATGTGTTCAGTTTGGACAGCCATGCTCCACTTGTTGTTCTTATACTGTGGGCTTCAGTGGTGCTCAGGAATCCATTCCCACCAGATATGTTTGGTGCTGACCCGCTAACTCGCTCGTGACGTATTGTTGTCGGCTTCTTAAACGGTTTCTGTCCATCCCTTGGGTAGTCGGGGGCAAATGCGGGCAGCACCAGAGGCAAACGCAGGTTGCCGTTGTGTGACGTGCGCGACGGGACCCACGAGAAGCAGGGAGAAAGCGGTGTGTGCGCGCGCCAAAAAAACGAAATCTTTCCAATACCTTCAAAAGGCACAAGAAAGCACCAGGGTTCCTCCGTGGCGTTAACACACCTGCGGTCTCTAGTACACCCTCTCCACCCCCAGGTCTTTCACGCTCACACCACAGCGAACCTCCGTCAGCTTATATATATATATATATATACACAGTTTGACCTCACATCGGGTCGAAGGGAGCCTCATATCGCTCATCAGGAACACGAGGATGTTGGCGGTGGTTGTCTTAGATGGATCAAAGACGCGGCCAGAACTGGGAACGCTGTTCCAGAAAGGGGAAAGCACGGGCAGAGACGGTGGCAGAGACAGGGGCAGACAGGGGGGCAGAGAGAGGGGAGAGACAGGGGGTGGAGACAGGGGGTAGAGACGGGGGAGAGACAGGGGGGCAGACAGGGGGGCAGAGAGAGGGGGTAGAGACGGGGGAGAGACAGGGGGGCAGACAGGGGGGCAGAGACAGGGGGTGGAGACAGGGGGTAGAGACAGGGGGTGGAGACAGGGGGTGGAGACAGGGGGTAGAGACGGGGGAGAGACAGGGGGGCAGACAGGGGGGCAGAGACAGGGGGTGGAGACAGGGGGGCAGAGACAGGGGGTGGAGACAGGGGGGCAGAGACAGGGGCAGACAGGGGGGCAGAGAGAGGGGGGCAGACAGGGGCAGAGACAGGGGGTGGAGACAGGGGGGAGAGACAGGGGGTGGAGACAGGGGGGAGAGACAGGGGGTGGAGACAGGGGGTAGAGACAGGGGGTAGAGACGGGGTAGAGACAGGGGGTTGAGACAGGGGGTAGAGACAGGGGGTGGAGACAGGGGGTAGAGACAGGGGGTAGAGACGGGGTAGAGACAGGGGGTTGAGACAGGGGGGAGAGACAGGGGGTGGAGACAGGGGGTAGAGACGGGGTAGAGACAGGGGGTGGAGACAGGGGGTAGAGACAGGGGGTGGAGACAGGGGGTAGAGACAGGGTAGTGAGTTATGGGTCTGGTGGTTGTGGGGAGGCGGCCACCACCGGTCACCCAGCACCACCGGAGGAATGGGACAGCTGCAGCCTATGGTCCCCTCCAAGCGGTACACGTCACAGACACAGAGGCTGGTTGGCTGAGCGCTGCGGGGGGACGGGGACGGGGACGGGGGGGGGGGGGGGGAACGGAGGGGGACACATAGCCCCTGACAGCTGGGAGGCACGGCGGACACAGGACGGTCATCTGAAGCCAGCCGAGTGACAGCAGCGGTACGAGAGGAGAGGGGCGGGGCCACAGAAGAGCAGGAGGCCCAGCGCGCTCTGATAGGTCGGTTGGCCGAAGCGCACCGACCAATCGTGTCTTCTTGAATAGGTCTTTCGTTTTAATGAGAAGGGATCATTTTGGACGGTGGTGGACGGTCAAGCTGGTGTTTTCATAGGGTTTTATACACTTGGTTACGGGGCAAAGACTTTAAAATTTGGACCTCGCCATTCATTGGTTTACACGAGAGCGTTTTGAGGGTGTTGATTTGAGTTCTACAGACCGCGCCATCTTTTGAAATGTTTGCAATGAGCAGCGGAGACAATATCATTAATATTCAATCCTTGATAACTTTTTAATGAAATAAAACCGTCAAACGGGAACTCTCAAAATACATAATATAGGGATGAACTAACCACTGAGATCTTAACCGAACGAAGTAATGAGTATTGGCTTTGTATTGCGAGAATAAACCACCTATAGGCTGTTATAGGAACTACATGTTGACTCTACAGTGAACCACCTATAGGCCGTTAGAGGAACTACATGTTAGTCCCTTCTTGTTTGCAAAGGAACATTGAGCTTTTAATAAATAAATTGCCTGAACACAGTATCTTGAACAGAATTTTTTTTTTGTTCGAAGCAACACGGTGCGGTTTTTGTATACATTGTTCTAAATATTGCAATAAACGGGCCATTGTTTTAAATGCTTAGTCATTTTAGTCATACAGATTCATCTTCAGTAAAGATCTATATGCACACACAATGAAAACAGATTTCAGAGTTCGGAGTCAGACCATATATTATTAAGTATTATAAGGCTATTCATCATGAATCCTAATGCAGAACACAAAGCCTAGCACATAACATCTTATATAAATATCCAGATTATAATACATACATGTTTAATATTTGCCTTTTGCAATATGCACTGCCAATGACACCCATGTAATTTTACAAGGTACTTTTCCTTGCACTGAGCTTCCCTGTTATAATAAAAGTGCCATTGGTACAGCTGAGTCTTGCTGTTACATAGAGAGCTGAACGATTGAGTTACAAGACATCATTTCTGGCAGGCTGTGATTTAGTTCTAGTATCGCCACAGCATTGACCATTTCTAGTCTGTAGTGGTCAGTTTTTACTGTATCTACAACAATGACGATCATATGATGTGTTTTACAATATTCTTTTCAAAATGACACTGCTAGTGGTCTTACAAAATGTGACCTGTGAAAGAAATAAAAGCATAAAATTGTAAATACAAAACATTGTCAATATTGTCACATTGTCAATAAAGCTTATCCATTTTATAACAACTGTACATAACATATGTACAAAATATGTTTGCTACCAAATTAAAGGAACTTTTTAGCACTTATATACTGCAGATTGAGCTTGGCATTTCCTCTTTAACAAAAAAGGTATTTTCAAAGGAACACAATTAGAGGTAGCAGCAGATTTGCGATTTCTCAAACAAAGAAAAAAAAACTTAATTGTTAGTTTCATTTTTGCTTTTTCAGGGAATCTGGGGTCATATGTTCTTAATATATAGTTTAGCTTCAATACCTGTCTGACACACTTCCAATACTACTGCACCTTTAAACAGGCTTCAAGTGGTTTTTAAACAGTGGCACAGGTATCAGAACACAAACAAGATTCCTTCACCTCATGTATGCACACACACATACAGTCTCACACACACACATACAGTCTCACACACACACATACAGTCTCTCTCTCTCTCACAGACACACACACACACACACACACACACACACACACACACACAAATAATTGTGCACGCTAACATGCACACCAGCAGTCATAATGTCACACAACACTCGAGACACACTGTGCCCATGTTCACCTAGTATATTCCTTCATATTAGTTGTCCTATGTACATCAGTCTCTTAATCATCTTCCTCTTCTCCTCTAATATTCCATCCATTACACACAACTTGACTCCTGGGTCTGAAATGACAGTGTGTTTGGGTTTGGAGCGATCCAGTTCAGATCAGTTCTGGCTTCTGGTTCTGGGTACACAAGCAGGGCAGAGGAACCAGAGCAGTAAGGTCAGACGGTCTGACTGGGTTTGGAGTCTCAATAGATCACCGAAGTGCGATCCTGGGTCCCCTTCCACCGGCGGTGTGGTGTGAAATAATGACATATAAATATATGTCAAAAATCCACACTGAACTTAACACTTCAAATACACGCGATGTGTTGAACATCAATTGTTTAGGAGTCCTATGGAAGCGTTTGGAGCTGCACGGCCAAAAAGGTATCACCTAGCTTAACGCCTCGCATTCAACTCTTGGCTTTGATGCAGGACGCACATCTGCACCTGAGTCTGAGTTTGTTAGAAAATAAATGTTTCAAAATATATATTATGTTGACAAAAACACATCACTGACCACCCTGTAGCATTCGACACAGTTGGAGATATATTACAAAAACATTTAGAAACGGGAACTATGCAACAAATCCAACAACGTCATGAAACCGGAACGGGTCCAGTCGTCCCAAACGGAGCGTGACAACATTTCGGTGGTCTACTCTACACAACCCCCCACCCCCCCCCCCCCCCCCCGGAAGGCGGCCGGAAGTGACACGCCCCTGGCCACGTGCGTCCCAGACCGCGCCTCTCCCCAACACTGGATACCAGCATCCCCCTTCCCTGAGATCCAATCTGACCTCCCCAGAGTTCCTGCTGGTCTCTCTCCCCAAAGGCCGGCTCCACGGTCCATCCCTGCGGCGCTACCTGCTACAGTCCTGGCTGTCTGACGTCGGACCCCTGGGCACCAGTCTGCGTCGGTCTGTGGCCCCGCCCAGGGCTGCGCGCTAGGCCAGGCCTCAGAGGGCGTGCGGCTTGGGACGCCTCAGGACTGGTAGAAGTGGTGGTAGTGGTGGTGGTGTTCGTGGTGGTGGTGGTGCTCGTGCCGCTGCACCACCTGCGACAGCCCTCCGTCGTAGAGCAGCGCGCCGGGCAGATCCCTCGCCTGCTCCTTGTTCACCACGGGCCCCGGGGCCACGGCGGGGCCCATCGCCCGGTAGCCCTGGCCCTCCTTGGCCCGCTGCTTGTGCTTGCGGTAGGGGGCGGCGGACTGGTGAGGGGCGGCCGGGCCGGTCAGCGCCGGGGCGGGGGGAGCGCAGCGGCTCCTCATCACCCGGCCCCCGGCGCCGGGCTGGGCGGGGGGCGTGCGGCCCTGGGTCTTGGGGGAGCGGAGGCCGTGCTTCCCCGGGTCCTGGCCTCGGAGCCGGGCGGGGCAGGGGCTCTCCGGTATGGGGGGCTCCGTGGGGGTCTGGGAGCGCCGGTGGTGGGGGGGGTAGGAGTGGCCGTTCTGGGGCTCGTGGGAGCGGGAGCGCGTCTGGTTGGTGGGCCGCGTCTGGCTGGGCTCTGGCTTGGGGGGCTCTGTGTTGGTGGCTGAGGAGGAGGAGATACAGGAGTAAAACGCTTCAATCACGACTATTGTTATTACTATTATTACATTGCAGTTCGGTGTTACAAAGCACCAGCAAGTACAGTAAGAAACGGATGACCACACTCCACTTTACACGAAAACATTTCCAAATCCACCGTTCCTTCTTTCTGTGGACACTAAAGTTATTCAAATCTACAGCAAGCAAACCAGAATAAAAACACCCCCAGAAAGCTGTTACGCATGAATTGCTCGGCCAGCTGCTCACTAATAACCCTCCGCTGGAAAGCCCCGTCGTGCTCTTGGCAGCGGCGCGCGCACGCTGCTAACGCTACCAGACAAGATGAGTGCATCTCTGTTAGCAGCACACTCAACAGGGCCACGCATTAAAATAATCACCCCGTCATCGCTGACGGGCAGATCAAGGCGGCTCCTTACAAAAAGGCCGCACTGTGGACGAGCGCAGCCTCGAACACTTGACGTATTGTGGCCGCCCCGGCCCAGATGTTGGTTCTGGCCCGCCTCACAATGGGCTCGCAGTTCCACCGTTGGCTCTAAACAGGTGCCGCGGTAATTAGGGGACCCTGGAGGATCATCAAAGATGACACTCTCTCACACTCTCTCCCTCTCTCTCCCTCTCCCTCTCCCTCCCTCCCTCCCTCCCTCTCCCTCCCTCCCTCCGACTCTCCCTCTCCCTCCCTCTCCCTCCCTCTCCCTCCCTCCCTCTCTCCCTCCCTCCCTCTCCCTCCCTCTCCCTCTCTCTCTCTCTCTCTCCCTCCCTCCCTCCCTCCCTCCCTCCCTCCCACTCACCGGTCCCAAAGCGTGAGGTGTAGTTCTCGATGCCTGCGAGGTCCAGGTAGTGGTTCCTCCGCTCCAGGTTCTCGTCCACGCAGTGGGGCTGGCCGCCGGGACGGGCGGGGCCGGTGGGCGGGGCCGGCTGGGCGTGGTGGTCGGCGTGCTGGCGCCGGTGGGCATGGGGGGGTGCGGTGGTTCTGGTCAGGCGGCAGCGCTGGCCGGCCGAGTGCTCACTGAGCCGCACTACGAGGGCGCTGGGGAGGGCAGGCCGGGCACAGCAGCCGCTGCCCACGACGGGCCGTCTGTGAGACACACGGGGGGGGGGGGGGGGGAGAGGGTGAGCAGGTAAAGGTTTGTCTTGACTTGCAACAACAAGCCTGGGAATTAAAGGGAGGGGTTTTATGACCGCAGTGAGTTCACTCTTCAGCGTGTTAGGGGTTGGTTTCCAGTAAGGACTCCTCATGGAGTTCATTTCCATGTGTGGATCATGTTGAAGGAGAACTTGCCTTATGAGAGCTCTGGACTTCTTGTCCTCACTCTTGGGATCTTCTATACACTTGTCGCTTTTCTGTCGGGTGTGGGGCACTTCTGTGTGTGTGAGAGGGAGAGAGCGAGCGAGAAAGGGGAGGGGGGTTGAGGGAGAGAGCGAGAGAAAGCGAGGGAGAGAAGGCTATTATCAAAGAGTGCTCCACAGAGCAGCCACACTGAACACATTAACCCAGTCTCACAAGCCTCACAAGAACCTTTGTTCTTGGGCTTTTACTTTGAAGATCTATAGGCGAGGAAAAACAACAATGCTTCATTTATTCTATTTTTTACTCCAGGTCTCACATGACACTGTAATGAGAAAGAATGAGAAAGAGAGAGTAAGAAAACAGTCACTGCAACACAAATAGTTTATTAAGCGTGCTAGATCTGAAGTGGTTTGAAATGAGCATGAAGAGATCCAGACATATTTCAAAGCTAGCACCTTTTGAATCGGTTCATGGATATGAATAGCCAAAACAACCGAAGGCAAACGCGCCAATATTCTCTATTAAAAAGAAAACAAAATAAAAACTATATATATATAACGTTTAAATATAACCTCTTTTTACCCCCTTGTTTACCAAGCCAGTCAGTTTGAAAGCTTAAGTTGAACATAAGCTATATTTCTCTGACAGCTCGGAGCAAGAGGGTGGGGGGGGGGGTGGGGGGGGGGGCAAGAAGAGAGCGAGAAACGGGAACTTTGGAGAAAATAAAAGTAGCTGTTATCAGAAAAGACTCGAGTCATCGCTCAAGGTTTCTTTCTGTGTATTTGAAGACGAGACTTGTGGGGGGGGGGGGGGTGGAGGTGTGTGTGTGTGTGTGTGTGTGTGTGTGTGTGTGTGTGTGTGTGGAGGGGGGGGGGGTGTGTGTGTCTCACGGCACTGTCAAAGCCCGCCATCATTAAAAATGAACCCCATTGAGCGGGAGGAAGGGGGCGATGGCGGTAGCGGCGCGGAAGAAAGCCCTTGACGGGCCTAAAGCAGCCGCCTTCATGCGTGACAATAAACACAACTAAGGGCTGAGCTGACGGCGCCTGGCACACAGGAGGGAAGCTCTCACCGCGCTCGCTCTCATTCGCTCTCATTCCTCCCCTCCCCTGCCCTCTCCGACTGATGCTGCTGCTTCTGTACCCGCCACACCCTGTTCCTTTACACCCCCCCCCCCCCCAATAACCCGCCCGGCCACGCCCAGCCACGCCCGCCGGCCCCGCCCACCTTTAACGGTCCCGGCCTGCGCACAGCTCCTCCAGCGCTGGCTGGGGTCCGGAGCCACGGACAGCTTGACCCGGAGGGTCTTGCTGCTGCTGGGGGAGTGGTTGACCGAGGAGTCCACCACCTCGTAGATGGTGTGCAGCAGGCTGGTGATGTCCTGGAGAGAGAGAGACAGAGAGAGAGAGAGAGAGAGAGAGAGAGAGAGAGAGAGAGAGAGAGAGAGAGGAGAGGGAGAGGGAGAGGAGAGAGAGAGAGAGAGAGAGAGAGAGACAGAGAGAGAGAGAGGAGAGAGAGAGAGAGAGAGAGAGAGAGAGAGAGAGAGAGAGAGATGTACAGAGAGAGAGATAGAGAGAGAGAGAGATACAGATAGATAGACAAAGAGAGAGACACACATAGATAGACAGACAGAGAGAGATAGACAGACAGAGAGAGAGAGAGAGAGCAGAGAGAGAGAGAGAGAGAGAGAGAGAGAGCGAGAGAGAGAGAGAGAGAGAGAGAGAGAGAGAGAGAAGAGAGAGAGAGAGAGAGAGAAAGAGAGAGAGAGAGAAGAGAGAGAGAGAGAGAGAGGAAAGCAGAGAGCAGAGCACAGAGAGAGAGAGAGAGAGAGATGTACAGAGAGAGAGATAGAGAGAGAGAGAGATACAGATAGATAGACAAAGAGAGAGACACACATAGATAGACAGACAGAGAGAGATAGACAGACAGACAGACAGACAGACAGACAGACAGAGAGAGAGAGAGAGAGAGCAGAGAGAGAGAGCAGAGAGAGAGAGAGAGAGCAGAGAGAGAGAGAGCAGAGTAAGTCAGAAAAGGGAAGCTGATTTTAACAAAGACATCACTGGCAAACGCATTGCTGCTGATGTAGGAGCTAACCGCTCCCTTTGAGGCACATCTTAGTGTGTATCGAGTTCATTTTAACGACGTTTCTCCATTTAATTGAGTGTTTTTTGATGTATTTTGATACTGCTAGTGAATTGAAAGTTTTCCGGAAAGTAGTCCTACGATAGGAACTCCTAGGCTGTGATCTCATTCCAGACATTGACAGGATGTTCACCCTTACGCACATATGTCCCACAAATAGATCAATGAACTCAGCATCCGTCATCAGTGCTCTTTCAAGGGAACAGACCTTTGAGACAAAGCTCTGGTATTCTCGCTGTTCCCCCGCCCACCCCACCACCAAGTTTTAAGCGTGAGTGATCAGATCCCACATTTTGTCACTGAACTCACTCCTGTTATGACTCCACAACCCAGCCGTTCAGGACTCCAGTGAACACAAACGCACGGCAGTGGTGTAAGTTTGGCGTTCCAAGAGCGGAGATCAGAAAGGGCTGGTAAAGGGAAGTTATGAATTCATAAAACCAAACGTCTTGGCGGTAACAGAGGGGATGAGGCAGATGTCAGGCGCGCTCTGTTCACTCTCCCTCTTTGTTTTCAGATCCATCACTCAGAAGGCGCGCACACACAGATAAAAATACATCATATCATATATATCACATGTGCCTAGAGATCTCCCCCCCCCCCCCACCCCAAGGATGAGCAGGAGGAAGTTGCCTTGGAAAAGGGACGCCCTGATTGGCCGACTCCTCCTCCCCCCCCCCCCGTAACCCCGATTTTGGAGGAGCGGGAAGAGAACACGGATGGATGGATCTTGAGAGGTGTGCGTGCGCATGATGACATCCCCCACACTCGTGCAAAAGCACAAGCGTGCACCAACACCCCCGGTGCAGTGTGGACGGGCCCCGTCGCTTGGGGTCATGGTGAGGGCCCCAGCCTGGGGCCATGGTGAGGGCCCCAGCCTGGGGCCAGCACGGGGGAGGGAGAAGGGAGCGGACAGAGGTCAGACGAGATGAATCAGAGAAGGGGGAGCAGCGGTCGTAAAAAGGGGAGACACACCGTTTAATTTAACAGACAGTGAGGGAGGCAGCCGTGGCGGACACACAGATGGACGGATACGGCATGTGCGTTTGAGGGGAAGAAACAGAGGAGCCGAGGGGAGCGTAAAACTCAGACGAGCAGGGCTCCCAACTCTGCAGACGTGGAAGTGAAATATGAGTGGAGAAATGAGACCAAAATAAACAAGGGATTGTCAGAGGTATTTTTACATTTAAATGGCAAATTCAAGTAGGTCATCTATTCATGCCTCAAGGCACTCGCTATAGGCATTGGCTGGCTGTGAATTGTTCAACATGAGCATACAATTACATTTTTGTTCTCGTGCCTTTTGATTCAAATTTTAAGTTTTGTTTGGTACAACATCAAACAATGGATGCGATTCATTTAGCCTTACACAAATTACAATGTGACTGGTTTGAATGGGCTGGTGCAGGCAGTAACAATGTGAGTTCAATTCACTACTACCTCTCTCTCGTTCGACTTTTTTTCCACATTGGACGGTAGCAAAAGTCATTCCACAAGAGGTCTTTTGACGGCAAAAAAAAACAACCTTCACTCACAAAATCAGCCCCAAATCGTTCTGAAATTAGCTTGAGCTGTTTTCTTTTCGTTCTTTCTTCTGAGGCCAAAGATAAACATTCAAATGCGTAATTTCCTGTGCGTGCTATTCTGGATTGGAACATAAAGGATGATTATGTGTTCTCCTGGGACTAGTGCCACATACCATTTTCAGACATGTATGTCTGAACATACTTTCTGGCTCATTCTCTCCCTCCCCCCCCCCCCACCCCACCCCAAGTGTCTGAAGTAATGAAAAAATCCAAGAGAAGAAGGTTGTTATTCCCTGCTTTAAGCTTCCTTGTGTACTGTGGAGCCACAGGGAATACAAAAGAAAAAATGCCTGCAGAACCCCAGCAGATAAAGGGCCACTCACATCTCTTTAGGGCTTTAGAAGTAAGCGCTTGAGAAAGGTCTCAGATCGCTACGCTGTCCCCCCAAACCACCAGGTATCCCTCAGATCTGTGGTCCCCACAAACCACCAGGCATCCCTCAGATCTGTGGTCCCCACAAACCACTAGGCATCCATCAGATCTGTGGTCCCCACAAACCACCAGGCATCCCTCAGATCTGTGGTCCCCACAAACCACCAGGCATCCCTCAGATCTGTGGTCCCCACAAACCACCAGGCATCCCTCAGATCTGTGGTCCCCCCAAACCACCAGGCATCCCTCAGATCTGTGGTCCCCCCAAACCACCAGGCATCCCTCAGATCTGTGGTCCCCCCAAACCACCAGGCATCCCTCAGATCTGTGGTCCCCACAAACCACCAGGCATCCCTCAGATCTGTGGTCTCCACAAACCACCAGGCATCCCTCAGATCTGTGGTCCCCACAAACCACCAGGCATCCCTCAGATCTGTGGTCCCCACAAACCACCAGGCATCCCTCAGATCTGTGGTCCCCACAAACCACCAGGCATCCCTCAGATCTGTGGTCCCCACAAACCACCAGGCATCCCTCAGATCTATATTTACTTCATCAGGTGACTGGTTGCCTAGTTTAAGTTGGACATTAAAGATATTAAAGACCACATTGTGTGATGTGAATGGGGCATGAAAGTGGGATGGTTGTTACCTCTCTGGTGACTTTGCCATTGTTGTCAAAGTCGTAAAGGGTGAAGGTCCACTCCTGCCTGCTGTCCTCCTCCACGGACACAGCACACTCCAGCTCCTACACACACACAAACACACACATCAATACTAGGGAGTGTGTGTGTCTGTATGTGTACTTTAGTGTGTGTGTGGGTGTGTACGTGTGTGTGTGTGTGTGTACATGTATGTGTGTGTGTAGGTATATGTGTGTGTGTGTGTGTATGTATGTGTACTTTAGTGTGTGTGTGTGGGTGTGTACGTGTGTACATTTATGTGTGTGTGTACGTATATGTGTGTGTGTATGTATGTGTACTTTAGTGTGTGTGTGGGTGTGTACGCGCGTGTGTGTGTGTGTGTGTGTGTGTACATTTATGTGTGTGTGTACGTATACGTGTGTGTGTATGTATGTGTACTTTAGTGTGTGCGTGGGTGTGTACGTGTGTGTGTGTGTATGTATATGTGTGTGTGTGATGGGGGAGGCGGGGGTAGGGGTGAGGTAGTAAGTGTCATCATCTAAGTCGACTCTCACTTCAAACTGAAGCTGTTTGTGGGGCCCAGCGGGGGGTTGGCTGTCCTTCTCTTGAATCTTCTCCACACAGCAGCTGTCTGGCTTCTCCGGGGGTAGGGCCACTGCACCACACACACACACACACACACACACACACACACGCAAACACACACACACACACACACAAACACAGATACACACAGACACACACACATACGCACCCACACACACACACACACACACGCACACACACACACACATACGCACCCGCACACACACACACGCACCCGCACAGACACACACACACACATATACGCACCCGCACACAGACACACACACACACAGATACACACAAACACACACACATAAACATGCAACCACACACACACAGACACACACACACACAGACACACACACACACGCACACAAACACACACACACACACGCACACACACACACACACACACAAACACAGATACACACAGACACACACACATACGCACCCGCACACACACACACACACACACACGCACACACACACACACATACGCACCCGCACACACACACACGCACCCGCACAGACACACACATACACACACACACACATACGCACCCGCACACAGACACACAAACACACACATGCAACCACACACACAGACACACACACACACACACACACAGGCACATACAAACACAGATACACACAGACACACACACATACGCACCCGCACACACACACACACACACACACGCACACACACACACACATACGCACCCGCACACACACACACGCACCCGCACAGACACACACATACACACACACACACATACGCACCCGCACACAGACACACAAACACACACATGCAACCACACACACAGACACACACACACACACACACAGGCACATACAAACACATTCATGTACGCACGTAAATATACACACACACACACACACACACACACACCAGGGTAAGATAAAAGGGACAGCCTTAGGATGAATGAATGACCTGGGGATGTTACTTAACTTAAAGTGCTCTTTGTAGTGGTGCGCTTAGAGGTCCCAAGCCATCATTATTACCTTCGCTCTGTGTCATTATATTAGTTAGACTCTTTCTCTCCGGCTTTCTCTCACCATCTTAGGACCATCTGTGGCTTTCACATTCATGACAGCACTTACACCACATATTAAGGTGTGTTTATCTCCTTAGCTTCTTTAATGTACATATCTGATGCAGAGAGGAAGCCCCTAATACTACAGATTGGTGAGGATCTATGTATAATAAGGTATCTGTTTAGCGTGCAAACAAAAGATTCACTGTCAATGATACATTATACACTGAATGGGACAATTATTGAGACATCTTCAGAAACATTTTCCCAACAGTTTGGACAGAAAAAACATTGTCTACCCACATCTTAATTCATTAACAAACTGTATTCCCCCAGAAGAGTTATGTTCCAATAATACAATATGAACTTTATTTATCCTGTCCGATCAGCCCAAGAACACAAAAGTGTTGTTGAATACACGCTAATAAAACAGTCCTGCTATTTTTTGGGCAAGCTAACCACATTTAATACGCTTCAGGGTTGAAAGGAGGAGGAGGCGAGGAATAATGTCAAACATTGAGCAGAATGAAATAACACGCTAAGACCATGACAGGATATTAAATGCCACTCGAGAAAAAATGGCTTTGCAGGCCCGGCGAGGCAACATCAAAGGACCTACGCAGGGCCCCTCAGTCTGGGGCCCCCGCTGCAGCTGAACCCATAACTGTGATGAATGGCCCTCTCTCACTCGGCATTACCTCTCACACCAACAGTGCGGACCGGGCCCCGGGCTGGTTCCGTTGCGCCCCTGTGAAGCCACGGAAACCACACGAGGCCCTCAAAAACAATGATTCGCACGGTGATCGACGGCTCCCCCGGTAAAACTGAAGGATGTCAGTAGGAGAGGGCCAGCACCACACCTTTAGACCACTGACCTAGTTTGCCATTCGATAGCCAATCAGCCCTGAGGTACCCCTGAGGTACCCCTGTAAACCCTTTTCAACAATGCAAAACAATGCAAGACTGCCAACCAAGCCAGAACCTCCAGAATGCACCACTTCCTACTTCTGTTTATTCCAAGACCCAAGGGGATTAGGGATGAGGGAAGATTTCTTATCATTTGGCACGGCAGCTCACGGCACACGGGAAATACACCTCAGACGCAGTCAAGTTTCATTCACTCATCAGTTCATCACGAGTCCATCTGTCCACCAATCACAGGGACGGGAACACCATCACCCCCTTGGTGGCTGGGTGTGAGAGCAAATGGGGTTTGCATGTAGATGCGCGTGCACCAACACGCATAAACCCAGCCTCCACCCCCAACCGCCCAACCCCCCCCCCCCGCTACACTTTGAAGTTTAACTCTCAAACCTTTTGGAAGAGGATCAGACCGGCTGTAAAACAGAATCGCTAATTAATTAAGCCAAGTCAAATCCGAAACACTGTTTGTTGTGCTCGCCAACTGAGCAGACACAACAGCCCAATTTCTTTCCTCCTGATCCAAAACAGATCAAAGCAGACCTGTCCTATCCCTGGGTGGAGGCAAATGCCAAAAAATGAAAGGCACCGTCCCAGGGAGCTTTTACCAACTTTTGGTGAACATTGTGTGTGTGCGTGTGTGCGTGCTCGTGTGAGTGTGCGTGCGCTGTAGCATGCTGAATATGCTAGTGAGATGCTTATCGCCGGGGCTAATGAAATGCCGGGAGGAGAAACCGTAATCTAGCATCTCTCTCCTCCCCCGCTCGCTGACATTCCCATCACAGACATAAGCCTGCTCTTTATGAGAGGAACAGCCGCCAGGGGATTGGCTGAATTTCAGATCTGAAGGGAGGCAGGGGAGGGGCCAGTCATGGCCGACTCATGGTGTGTGTGTCAAGCCTGTTCCAATAGTGCCTCATTGAAACAAGCATGCGAGTACACACACACACACACACACACACACACACACACACAAAGGCCATTATAATGAACGGACTGCCATGCTGTTTGATATGCTTAAGGCAGAGACACAGACCGGATCAAGGACAATGGACTGTTTCAATTCCAAAAATAACTAGACTGATATCTACACCGGAAATGATATTGAGTTAATCTATCCGTCTTCTCACATAGCCAGAAAGCGTTAAGCCACTTTGTGGTAAGATTTAACGTCTGGAGACAGACAAATTCCATTTTTGGATCCGGCGACCAAATCGGTGTCTAGCTCGCTGATTGGACGGTTTCACTTCCCAGAACCCGCTCCCCAACATTCTCCAGCCTATGCAGCGCCTGGAGTAGAACCAGGAAGCAAGGAACACTGGCATTTTATTGCTTCACTGCAGAACTAAAACCCTTGCAGCCAAGCACGTCTGCTGCTTTATTAGGCAATGTTAAAGTTTATAGCATGATGGATGTTTAAGGAAACATTCCATTCTGGGGAATCTGAGGGGCTTCCATGCACAAAAATGTAGTCAGTTTAACAACCTTAATGACTTGTTTGAATTAATTGGCTAGTTTGCCAGCAGAGTTTGGCAAACGTTATCATTTTGTTTACATGTTCATGGTGTTATGTGTATATTGAAAGAGAATTGCAGCCTCATGTGAACATTCAAACTGTTGTTAACGTTTCGAACTGTTAGGTTTATGTTGAATAACTGTTTACTACACAGGCGTGTGGATGTTTTGGTCTTCAAAAAGGAATTCATCGATTCTTTTCACCAGTTGAGCCAGAAAAGGTCTTGGTTGTACCTGGTTCTCCAGGTGAAAAAAATCGTAATATCAAACTGAATTTAAATGAGGGTCATATGATGCATAAAAGCGATGGGGAAAGTCTAACATCTGGAGAGAAAAACGCCACCAAGTAATTTGATTTGCTTTTTTAATGCTCTTTTAATCCTCACAAACTTCGTTAGAAATTTCCCCTAAAGCCCTTTAGCACGGCTTTTATGTGCACTCGGTCATGTAACAAATCTCTTCTCTCTTCATTTCTTTAATGCTCTCTTTTTTAGACCTAAAAACTATGGAATGCTTCACTGCACTGCACTGTATTGAGATCGCTAGCATTCCAGTATCTATGTGTGACATGAGTAATTGATTCACGTGTCAGAGGAAATAATACATGATACAAATGCTGTGTAAATATATATCTATTTCAAACAAAGATGTGTAGCGATGGGGAGTGGGAGGGAGGGAGGGGGAGAGAGAGAGAGGATGGGAGGGAGGGAGGGAGGGAGGGAGGGAGGGAAAGGGAGGGGAGGGAGGGAGGGAGAGGGAAAGGGAGAGAGAGAGAGGGAGGGAGGGAGGGAGGGAGGGAGGGAGGGAGGGAGGGAGGGAGGGAGGGAGGGAGGGAGGGAGGGAGGGAGGGAGGGAGGGGGAGAAACGGTGTAACCACCATGGTATAGGTCTGGGCTGAAGAACAGGAGGCGAGGGTGATGCAGTGGATGAAGTTGGACTGCCTGACAACTCGCTGGGTCAGTCGTAGCCCACGAGCGTGTGCAGTACGCTCATGGCATGTATCGGTGGTATACGGGCTCTGCAGGCGGCTTACCTTCTAAACGGTAGTGCTCATCGCTGATCCCTTCTGCACAGGACTCATCCATAGAGTCCTGGAGGGAGGAGAGGAGAGGGGAGGAGAGAGGGGTGAGGGAGAGGAAAGAGAGGGAGGCAAAAGTATCAGTAAGCCATATAGTGGGGAAATACTTGAATGAATTACATAGAAACGAGAAACTGTGATGTGTAGAAGCTGGAGGTGAGGTCCGACGGCCGAAGGAGATATTTGTAGAGTTCAAATTACCCTGAGAAGTATAAATATATATGTAACCTAGTGTGGAACGTTAAAGCCACAGTTAACCTGGCGGATTGGAAAGAAACGGAGCGGGTGGGACTGGTTGGGACTGGTTGGGACTGGTTGGGACTGGTTGGGACTGGCTCTTGAAACCTGGACCTCGGAAAATAAGGATCCGCTTCACGCCTGACTCGCTAGGCTGTTTCTGTCGTATCGCAGGCAAGTACCCGATACATTGATAGTCTTTCCTTTCCCCGCTGTGCTCACCCAAGCAACCTACCACCCCCCACCCACCCCCCCCCCCCCCCCCCCCCCCCCCACACCCCCCCCCCCCCCCCCCCCCCTACACACTCACACACGGATACACACACGCACACGTGCAAAATGCACACACACACAGGCACACGCACACACTTGGCAGCCGTGCCTTCGAGTGAATACCTCCCAACCGGGGGGGGGGAGGACACGGGACTCCGAGGCCTGTCAGTGGAAAAGTGTGTCTCAGGTATCCCTCTGGCGCCGCCTCGCGACCCCGAAACCATTACTCTCAAGCCGACAAACACGCACCTGCACGCGCGTGCCACAGCTTCGTGGCCCAGGTCGCGCCGCACACACTCGATTGTCGCGCGCACACAAGGTCACAAGGAAATGTACGCACATGAACACCCCGCACTCGCGTAAAACACGGATCGTTGAATCAGTTTGACACCGAGAGATGCGGAGACGTAAAAAGAAATCGGCTGGAGTGATGCTTGAATGCATTGCAATGAGGGGTTTCCTCTCGTTACTAATTTAGACTTCACTGGCTGACTGGCTGACTGACTGACTGGCTGAGTGCCTCGATGGCTGACTGGCTGACTGAGTGCCTCGATGGCTGACTGACTGAGTGGATGATTGGCTGGCTGACAGACAGACTGACTGACTGACTGGCTGGCTGGCTGACTGACGGACTGGCTGACTGACTGGCTGCTGCTGGCTGGCTGACGGACTGGCTGACTGACTGGCTGGCTGACGGACTGAGTGGATGATTGGCTGGCTGACAGACAGACAGACTGACTGACTGACTGACTGCCTCGCTGGCTGACTGACTGAGTGGATGATTGGCTGGCTGACAGACAGACAGACTGACTGACTGACTGGCTGGCTGGCTGACTGACGGACTGATTGGCAGTGGGACTGATTGATCTATCTGGTGGTTTCCATCAAATACCCACCCCAGTCCTTTGATGTGTCATGTGAAAGCCCTGCATGTTAAATGTGACGTAACCCTGACTGAAAGAAAGATCTATAGAGCTGAGCATCTAGATCTGCAGCTGAGTGGTACCATTCCAGCTTGTGTTATCCTGATTCCCTGCTGAACCAACCGTTTGTTGTTGTTTGTTTGGATGTATGGAAGTATTGGAAGTGTGCATAATCAAGTATGCAGTGAAACAAATAACAGTCCACAAGAATTGAATTTATATTAGGTGTTTTTTGTAATTTACACAATATACAAAGATAGGACACAGTCACCCAAACTAATGTCTGAGTTGTAAGCTAAATTAACCCTAACCTTATGTAACATCAAAACTGATTTAAACTGCCCTACACATTACATCTTCATTGTACAAATATACGTATATTCTCATGAAAACCAGTCTGCTATATAGTTTGCTATAAGTTTCCTGATTCTTCACTGTATTGTTTATACAATAGATTAGCTGAATCTAATCTAAACGACTGTGTTCATCTGTCTGTGTGGGAAAGAGACTGCAAAGGTGTGGTAGAACGAAAAAGAAAGATAGATAAAAGATGATGTATAAAGTGTCATGCCGGTATTTCTGAGCACTTGAGAAACTTAGACGGGGCCTAACCAGCAGCACATCTAGGCTGGTTTGCGTCTGGTACAACTGCATGTTGTACAGAAAACTGTCCAGCTTAACGTACTGACGTTTTGACAGTCACTCAGCCTGAATATGTTTGAGGCTACAGGCCTCTCGCCACTATCTTGAAGCCATGTGATTGACATACCAAAGAAGGAACGCCGTAAGGAGAGCATAGTAACAAAGCAACCACGGCCCCTCACTGCAGAGAGAGAGAGAGGGCGTCACAAAAAAACATCACCCACAATCAACATTCCCCTGATGGTCACGATGGCCCACCTACTGGCAGCCCACAATAAGACAAATCTGAGCTGAACATGAAGCCTCTCTGTCCCCCTCTAAAACTCTCCTGATTCGGCCCCCAAGTGACCAAATGCACGTGGACACAAATGCCCATGTCACTCTGCAAACACAAATGCACGCAAATGTACGCACACACAGACACACAACCCTGAGTGCGTTTTTTGTTGTGTTTTGATGGAAGACCCAAAGTTATTGCGTGGGTAGACCAATACATGAGAATAGGGGAGGGAGGAATGTGCTAATTGGTTGTTGTCTCTGGTGATGGATGGCAGCTGTATTATTAGCGTGCTGGGGTTAGCGTTGGGAATTGCCCTGGCTAATGTTAACGGGGAAAGAAAACATCCCAAAAAGCTCAATGTGTTGAAAAACTGCCAACTTGAAGAAATTCTCCACAACCCCTGACCTCCACCCCTCATTCTCATCAAAAGCTCCAGATCCCTAAATGTCAGCTGGTATGTTTTGGAGAAGACAAACAAAGGAGAGAACGAGCTGGGAACGGTCTGGGATGTCGGTCTCACATCCTTTGTAGCTGTGGGCTCCAGAGAAAATGACCACAAATTCATATTCTCAAACAGATGGGGCAGACCTTCTATGAAACCACTCACGCACCAACAGGGATTATACATTTATAAAAATATTTACACAAGAATAAAGACTAACCAAACACTACATTCAAACTTCAGGGATGGCACGAAACACTGTGCCCAACACAAATGAGTCTGTGTGTAAGACAAGTGACATCATCGCCTGGTGCAATTTCATCCAATCAGGAAAACCAGTTGCAATAACTAGTTATCACCAGAGATGGTGCTGTCTCCAGGTTCGATTTTTATCCTTGGCACAGCATGGGAATAAAAAATACATTTCCCACACACTCCAATGCCCCACGTGCGAAACAGCTATTTACACTATCTGCTGGCACGCATTGGCTTTAAAGAGAAGACAAATCAACTGTGTAACAATTTGGTAATGAATCGGTAACTGTGGCTTTTCTGGTAACATGGTGACCACATTTAACGGGGAATATACTTCAGACAAAACCCTTTCAATCCGGGGGTTTTTTGTCATACGTTTTGTGTTCGTCTTCGTTCTATCTTGACTTTGTTAGTATGTTATGCTACAAAATGTGTATAACCATCGACCGGACGGTTACAGAGTCACCGAGCAAATCACAACAAACCAAACAAAAACCCACAACCTTCAAACCAGGCGCTGTGTGTGTGTGTCTATCAGCAAGATGTGTGCATGTCTCTCTCTCTCCCTCTCCCCCCCCCCACCCCCCCCCCCACCCCCCATGAAAGGGAACAATGAGACCGGGCTCTTTGTCCCTCTGAGGGCCTGCCGCGCTGCAGAAATGGGAGGTTTCCACGGCCACAGGAAGAATATTTGCCTGGCCGCAGGTTTATGGGGTTGGGCTGCGGAGGCCCATTCAGTCCTGTGAAAAAGAAGCTAATCCCCTCAGCCCCACTTGTGACTCCGGTGACACGGTTCAACCCCGGGCCACGCCCTCACTGGGGATCAATGGACACGGAGGTCCACAGGCTGCGCGTTCAACGCCTTTGACTGACTGCTCTTTTTAGATACGAGTGGCACACAGGGGATCTGTAAAGAACGCCCAGGGGTGTGTGTGTGTGTGTGTGTGTATGTGTGTGTGTGTGTGTGTCTGAGTGTGTGTGTGTGTGTGTGTGTGTGTGTGTGTGTGTGTGTGTGTGTGTGTGTGTGTGTATGTGTGTATGTGTGTGTGTGTGTGTGTGTGTGGGAGGGACTGAGGGGCCCTTTAGATGACACATGGTTGTTCAGTGTCACACAGGCACGCTTAAAGCAGAGCACATGGTCGTGGAAACACACCGCTGTTGAGGAAAGGATGACCTATTGGTGATGGGGTCGTCTTCTTTTCCACAATGACACTGTATCTCTTTGTCAACTTTTAACCTTTTACCAAAGTAAAAGCGGGGACAATCAAAAACTAAAAACGGTTGGCCAGAGGGCTAAGCTGCCATGTGTGGCGAGAGGGTATCTATCACCCTAAAGCTGAGGAAGTCAGCGCTGCAATGGAAGGGAACGTGTGGATGCATACTTCTAAGCTGTTCGGCAGGGGAAAGCAGTGAAAAGCATACACAACTCTCTTAATTATCATTGCAAAGAGTTTAACAACATGTTAAGGCCATATTTGGTCTGTGTTAAAAGGGACTAGAGACTTGGGTGATGAAGATTATAGATAGTTTGTTGTCGTTATCATCCACATGTTGTTTTTTTTGCTTTAGTGACGACAGAAATAAATTGTGAGTCCTCCAGCACAGCAACCAACAGACCAAACATTTTTTTTTTTTTTTGAGGATGAACAGAAATAAATTATTTTCTTACATCTTTATAGTAAGCCTTTTGGTTGTGTGATTGATTAAGAAGATCAAAGTATCCTCTTTTCTGAAAGGTCAACACGTGAATAAGACAATCAAGCACTCCATGCCATGGGTGTGTTTTAAAAGTTGGGGTCAAAGTTCAATTCTTTTTATTTTTAGCACAGCAGACTGGACCGCCCTCTCCACTGGGTTTGTCACGTAGTTGGAAGAAGTCTTAAAAAGCCATAGTCGGCCACACCAACAGGATATAGTTCATATCCCCACTAGCTAGCCTGCAACGCCATATTTGTGCACAGAGAACCGACAGATGCTATTCTCTGGCGTTCATCACCTTACATTTTCCCAATGTTTACGTTACGGCTTATGTTCCAAGCTCCAAATAAATACCACTATGTATTTATGAAAGTTAGCATGTACGTTGTTTATGATAGTTAGCATGTACGTTGTTTACGATAGTTAGCATGTAAGATATTTATGATAGTTAGCATGTAAGTATTGATGAAAGTTAGCAAATAAATATTTATGAAAGTTAGCGTGTAAGTATTGATGAAAGTTAGCGTGTAAGTATTGATGAAACAAGTTAGCGTGTAAGTATTGATGAAAGTTAGCATGTAAGTATTGATGAAAGTTAGCAAATAAATATTTATGAAAGTTAGCGTGTAAGTATTGATGAAAGTTAGCATGTAAGTATTGATGAAAGTTAGCAAATAAATATTTATGAAAGTTAGCGTGTAAGTATTGATGAAAGTTAGCGTTTAAGTATTGATGAAAGTTAGCATGTAAGTATTGATGAAAGTTAGCGTGTAAGTATTGATGAAAGTTAGCATTTTAGTATTGATGAAAGTTAGCATGTAAGTATTGATGAAAGTTAGCGTGTAAGTATTGATGAAAGTTAACGTGAGCGACGTCATGAAAACGACGAGTCAGCGGTGATCTTTAAAAAAACAAAACAGAAAGGCCTTCGGTACATAAACAAGTGTCTTTTGTTCAACACTCTGGACCCTCAAAAACAAACTTCCCAGACGTGATGTTTAATGTGCACTGGGAACCAGAGCATAATGTGCGTTTCTTTCAACCCCGGCCAGCTCCCTTCACAAGCTCTTTGGGGGGACTCTGAGACAGAGGGATGATGGATTGAACGCTCCAACTGTGTTTATTTCCAGGCTATTCACGTATGGACAAAGTGCCCTCTGCAGTATCCCATGTACATGCCTGTTTCTGCTAGGGACGTGTTTATTTTGGGACATTAAATGTACACGGCCAAGAACAGCCACATGTCAGTCGGCTTTTGTCATGCCAGCTACATGTTTAATGAATATGTACTTTTCTCTTCAAATGCTAAACTCAAGTTACACAAAGCAATAACAAGGTGCCAATATTATGTCTACTACGGCTTGTGGCAGGGTAGCTTATTACCAACTAACTAATGTATATAGATTAAATTCTATCTACACCTACAACAGGCATCTATGTCTCCCATTCAACAACACCCTTCCTTAGAGCATTCTATCGGGGATAATATTTAAACCACTGAACTCGTTGAGCCTGTATCATCACCAAACGGGCTCTAATTCAAGTGTCATAATCCATCGGCTTCTACAAAAGAGACGCAGATCGCGATGAAGTGCAACGCGAGGAGAACGTGATTATTTTTGGCAATGTTGCACTCCGGTGTCGACCCCCACATTAACCCTGGCACTGAAGACATGTTTGATTGGGCCAAGCAATTTCTTTCTTCCTTCCCAACCTCTTTTGGTATGTGACACCGACAGAGAGAGAGAGAGAGAGAGAGAGAGAGAGAGAGAGAGAGAGAGAGAGAGAGAGAGAGAGAGAGAGAGAGAGAGAGAGAGAGAGAGAGAGAGAGAGCAAAAAGTGTGGAGTGCAAGGGATCTGTGTTTATGCGTGACTGTGGTCAACTCCCACAAGGGTTTGACCCATGCCGTCTGCCTCTGCCACACCACACCTCACCACACAGGCAGTTAACATGGCCGACTACAGCTCCTCCTGGCTGCGCGCCAGGGAGCAAGGCAAAGCAGGCCGCAGGAGTAATGGCTACACAACTGGCTCTGGGGGGGGGGGAAAGCTCTGCTCATTGTGTCACACACACACACACACACACACACACACACACACACACACACACACACACACACAGAGAGAGAGAGAGAGACACAGGCATAGATACAGACAGAGACAGAGAGAGAGAGAGAGAGAGAGAGAGAGAGAGACAGGCAGAGATACAGACAGAGAGAGAGAGAGAGAGAGAGAGAGAGAGAGAGAGAGAGAGAGAGAGACACAGGCAGAGATACAGACAGAGAGAGAGACACAGGCAGAGATACAGACAGAGACAGAGAGAGAGAGACAGACAGAGGCAGAGAGAGAGAGGGAACTGCTGGCTCTCTTTCTGCTCCATGCAACGTCCTGGTTTGAAAGCTCATGTATCAAGAAAACCAAATGAGCTTTTTGTCTAAATGTAATGCCTGCAGTCAATGGTAGAACAGAGTAGAATATAATAGAATAGGACTTTATTGTCCAGCATGGGCCAGAAATGTGCTTTTGGCCTCACATCAGAGACAACAGTGCCATACAACAGTATGCATTCACACTCAATGACACATATCACATATGTGTCTTTCACTTCCAGCTTTATATCGGGGAGCTTATGTGAAATACTTTGAGGCATGGTTAAAAGAAAATACCAAAATGGGACATTGTCTTCTCATATTATCATTGGTTCGTAAAAGTCTGAGACCTGAAGGAATGATCAATGGGAAACAGGGCAACCATCCAAGCACCAGCATACATTGGTGGCAGGGTTGGCAACGACGTTGAAAGCCAAGAAGTCAAACAACAACAAAGAAGAAAAGCTATTTGCTCTGGAGCTGCAAATGAGCTTCTAGGGGTCGTGTTCCTCACACAAGACTCCCCCAGAAGAACGTAAGCTGAGATACTCAGGAGGCCGAGTCAAAGAGCCAACCAGCAGCGCTCTGGAATCTGGAAGATCCCTGCAGGATAAGGGATCAACAAAGCTTCCGTCCTGCTGACCCCTGAGCTGGCAAGGGCTTGGAAATTACATTTATAGAGAGAGAGAGCTTATATTTAGACAAACGTATAAGACAGAAGAGTAAATCCAAATCTGGGAGGTTTTTGTTTATTAATTAGAGATGCCAGGGACTCAGATATCGAGCTAAAGATATGGCTGTCTTGCATGTAGCTGTATTCAAATTCGGAGACTTTATATTCTGTGTTCCGTTTAGTCGTTTTAGTTCAAATCCCCATAAACTCAAATCAGCCTGTGTTCAGCCACCATGAGAATCAAACCCTCAATCTCCCCCCCCCCCATCTAACCAAAGTTAACCAAGCACGGTTTTCCCAGACATCTGAACCAGGCGTGATCAAGTGTCTCCATGAGTGGAGAACGATTCCCCCAGAAGCAGCAGATCTCTGAGGCGTGAGGTTTAACAGCAGGCCTGGTAGACATCTTCTCTACAGATTACAGTGAAGGTACAGAGGAGGGGGGGGTGTGTGTGTGTGTGTGGGGGGGGGGGGGGGGGGGGGGGGGGGGGGGGGGGGGGGGGGGGGGGGGGGGGGGGGGGGGGGGGGGGGGGGGATGGGGGGGTGAATTACATCCGTGTCTTTGGATCCGGCTGCGTGCCGGTTATGCTCTCTGAGTAAACGGTGTGCTGTCTGCATGTGCAGGACCTGAGGCGTTTGAGAAGCAGCCCGTCCAACTGGGCAGACCCTCTTAGCTCTGGCCCAGCGCACATGTCAGCCAGATACCGGCATGCGTGTGTATGTGCACTGCACAGCAGCGGGCACGGAGCCACACGCGCACACACACACACACACACACACACACACACACACACACACACACACATAGACGGACACGCACACACACACACACACATACACACATAGACGGACACGCACACACACACACACACACACACACACACATACACATAGACGGACACGCACACACACGCACACACACACACACACACACATAGACGGACACGCACACAACCACACACACACACATAGACGGACACGCACACACACACACACACACACACACACACACACACACACACATACATAGACGGACACGCACACACACACACACACACACACACACACATACACACATAGACAAACACGCACGCACGCACACACACACACACACACACACACACACACACACACACATACATACATAGAGACGGACACGCACACACACACACAGATGGACACACACAAATACAGACGGACACGCACGCACACAAACACACTCATACACATACAGATGGACACATAGACACACAGGCGCGCACACACACACACACATACAGACGGACACACACACCCACACACAAGCACATACAGATGGACACACACATACACACGCATGCATACACACGTGCGCACATGCACACAGACAGACAGACACACTATAAGAAGATGTGATGCATTCACGTTTTGTAAAATCTCATCTATGGCTCAATGGAGTTAATGTGTTTTTGCTTATCACAGTTCTGCAAGGGGCATGGTTAAATAGGGTGAATGCTCCTTTGTACAACGTGGCTGTTTGTGTGGCTATAAAAACTGAAAACAACCCAAAAAAAAACAGTTCAACGTGTACACCTGCAAGCAAGCTTGGCCCGGCGTCCTTTATTTTATTTATTTTCACAGCCCTATGAGCCGCTGCGTGATTGGCTGCTCTCCTTTTGTAGTCCGTTTGTGTGCAGCCACCAATCATTTCTGCTCTTTGGATTAACATAGCAAACACGACTGGTCACATTACCTCACCGACATCAAAGGCTGGCTCTGAAAAAGGCTCAGTGAAACATTAGCAGAGATTTACAGCTCTCTCGTCTCCGCTCGTCAGCTACACGGCGCAACCCCCCCCCTCCCCCCTCACCTCCCCCCTCCCTCCTCCCCCCTCCCTCCCTCCTCCCCCTCCCTCCCTCCGCCCCCCTCCCTCCCCCCCCCTCCCTCCCTCCCTCCCCTCCCCCCCCCCCACCCTCCCTCCTCCCGCCCCCCTCCCTCCCTCCCCCCCCTCCCCCCCTCCCCCCCTCCCTCCCCTCCGCCCCCTCCCTCCCTCGCCTCCCTCCCTCCCTCCCTCCCTCCCTCCCTCCCCCCCACCCTCCCTCCGCTGGCCTTTTTCCTCCGCTTCACGTGTGAAGTTGGCCAACGCTTTAACGAGGCATTTACTCAACTTCTACACCTGCAAAGATAAGCTCTAACGGGCCGGGCCGCTCGCCCGCGGGCGCAGTCCGTTTCTCAAGGCTCCCGCCGTTTATTAGCTTTGAAAAATATGTAACCCGAGCAATTAATATTTATCAGAGTGTTTATCAAAGCTTCCCCCCCCCCCCCCCCCCCCCCCCGGCCCGGAGAGGAGAGGAGGGGCCGTACATCAAGGTCTGACATCCTGAGAACCGAGCCGACGCTGGCAAGTTTGTTTTCATTGCGCAGGGAGGCGTTTTGTTCATGTCAATCTCCTTTTTACTTCCAAACCGCTTGTCAAGAGATGGGAGAACATGTGAGTGACTGGTTGTTCTGTAGCTTAACTTTAGGTAACCTTGTACATCCACAGCCAATAGAGGATTTCAACATCGAGTCAACAAAACAAAATGTACTAAACACACACTGTGGCTTTGAATTCATGCTGCCCTGGGTTGGTGGAGAATACAGAAAGCCTGCCAAGATCCACAAATGAACATGAATATAACTCTTATTTTGTGAGATGGGACAGGAAAGAAAGAGTTGGTGATGCAGAACAGTACCAACAGCTTGTGAGGTGAGCCATTTAAAGTTTTCTAACCAAAGAAGATGGTAGTTCATGCAGATTACAGAGCTTCCCCCCCCCCCCCCCGTGTGTGTGTGTGTGTGTGTGTGTGTGTGTGTGTGTGTGTGTGTGTGTGTGTGTGTGTGTGTGTGTGTGTGTGTGTGTGTGTGTGTGTGTGTGCGTGCGTGCATGTCTGTGTGTGCATTGGCCTGCCCGTGTGTGTGTGTGTGTGTGTGACACCTGGGTCGTTAATAAGGCAGTGGTACCACAGTGTGTGGATCATTAAAGAACTGTGTGACTGGATGGTTTCATGGGTTGGGCGCAGCAGAGCATGACAGAACCCAGGCTGGTCGCCTGACTATCCCACACTGAAGATAGTAAGCCAACGTGTTGACTAATTATAAACAGTGTATCCACATTTCATCACAGTCAAAAAGCATTTATGAAACATGTGGTCATTAAAATAACCCAGGTGAGTGTTAGAGCTCCCACACACACACACACACATACACACACACACACACACATACACACACACACACACACACACACACACACTCACACACAATGTAGCAAATACTGTGTAACTCAACTGTCTTATATCTTAAATCTTACCTGTATCTTATATCTTATATCTTACCTATATATCTTATATCTTAAATCTTACCTGTATATCTTAAATCTTACCTATATATCTTATATCTTAAATCTTACCTGTATATCTTAAATCTTACCTATATATCTTATATCTTACCTGTATATCTAATATCTTATATGGGTTATTTTATTTTTATCCTGAAGGAAATTGAGGAACCTGCATTTAACCATCACTAGCAGCACTAGGAGCATTTAACCATCACTAGGAGCATTTAACCATCACTCGGAGTGTTTAACCATCACTAGCAGGACTATGAGCATTTAACCATCACTAGTAGCACTAGGAGCATTTAACCATCACTAGGAGCATTTAACCCTCACTAGTAGGACTGGGAGCATTTAACCATCACTAGGAGCATTTAACCATCACTAGGAGCATTTAACCATCACTAGTAGGACTAGGAGCATTTAACCATCACTAGTAGCACTAGGAGCATTTAACCATCACTAGCAGCACTAGGAGCATTTAACCATCACTAGCAGCACTAGGAGTGTTTAACCATCACTAGCAGCACTAGGAGCATTTAACCATCACTAGCAGCACTAGGAGCATTTAACCATCACTAGCAGCACTAGGAGCATTTAACCATCACTAGCAGCACTAGGAGCATTTAACCATCACTAGCAGCACTAGGAGTGTTTAACCATCACTAGCAGCACTAGGAGCGTTTAACCATCACTAGCAGCACTAGGAGTGTTTAACCATCACTAGTAGGACTAGGAGCATTTAACCATCACTAGCAGCACTAGGAGCGTTTAACCATCACTAGCAGCACTAGGAGCGTTTAACCATCACTAGCAGCACTAGGAGCGTTTAACCATCACTAGCAGCACTAGGAGGGTTTAACCATCACTAGCAGCACTAGGAGCGTTTAACCATCACTAGCAGCACTAGGAGCATTTAACCATCACTAGCAGCACTAGGAGCATTTAACCATCACTAGCAGCACTAGGAGCATTTAACCATCACTAGCAGCACTAGGAGCATTTAACCATCACTAGCAGCACTATGAGTGTTTAACCATCACTAGCAGCACTAGGAGCGTTTAACCATCACTAGCAGCACTAGGAGTGTTTAACCATCACTAGTAGGACTAGGAGCATTTAACCATCACTAGCAGCACTAGGAGCGTTTAACCATCACTAGCAGCACTAGGAGCGTTTAACCATCACTAGCAGCACTAGGAGCGTTTAACCATCACTAGCAGCACTAGGAGCAGTGGGCAGCCACCGGGGACCAACTCCAGGGCTACTGCCTAGTGCCTAGGTCAAGGGCACCGGCAGGGGCGTTAACCTAACATGGATGTCTTTTTTGGTGTGGGAGGAAACCAACATGAACACGGGGAGAACATACAAACTCCACACAGAAAGGTCCGTCCCGCCTCCCGGGGTTTTGAACCAAGGACCTCCTTGCTGTGGGGCAAAGGAGCTAACCACTGTGCAACTGTGCCACCAACACACACACACACACACACACACACACACACACACACACACACACACACACACACACACACACACACACACACACACACACACACACACATCTCCATTTGTTCATATCTAAATGATGTCTAATTATAATTATGTAATTATGTCGACACCACCGCTGCTTTTGTCTTCATTCAGAACCACTTGCCTGGACCCGTCACACTGGCTGACACCTCACACTTCCCTGTGTGTGTGTGTGTGTGTGTGTGTGTGTGTGTGTGTGTGTGTGTGTGTGTGTGTGTGTGTGTGTGTGTGTGTGTGTGTGTGTGTGTGTGTGTGTGTGTGTGTGTGTGTGTGTGTGTGTGTGGAAGGGGCGGTTTGGAAAAGCTCAGACGTGTGTGTAGCAACCGCATCTCTACAGCTGGAAAGTCTGCCTGGACACCAAGGTGGCCGTACTCCCCCTCATGCCACACACACACACACACACACACACACACACACACACACTCCCAAATACAGCCAATACACACAAATACCCCCGACATAAACTCAGAAACACAAACTCATGCACAAGCATGTCTCCACACACACACAGACACACACACACACACACTCTTCTTTTCTCTCACACACACACACACACACACACACACACACACACACACACACACACCACACACACACACACACACACACACACACACACACACACACACACACATAGAATGGCCCCGGAGAAGACCATTTCCAGCCACAAGCCACCACCTCTAAACATACCTTACATCTGACCTTTTTAACTTCTGACTTAAACACTCCGTAATTACAGACAACTTTTCAACTCAGCGAGTAAACATGTCCGTGGAAATAGACACTTCAACTACTGTATACAAGCGCCCTGGTGCCAGCGGAATGCATCTATTCATAGCCATCTGGAATTAGAGGCTTGTGTCTCGTCGCATCGTTACGAGCTCACACAGTTAGTGTAAGTTACCCACACTTGTGCGCACGCACGCTTGGCAATGTGGCGCACGCACGCCCTGTGTGCGCCTGAACTTGCGCACGCATTTACACCACCCACGACGCGATTTACGCAGAATACTGAGACGACTGAGCCAGTACAAGAAGTAGGGGCTGCCAGCGTGCTACCTGTTTATAACTGACATGCAGAGACTTTGAAAGGACAAACGGTTGAAGGCAGTGGTGCACTAATTGGTTGTTTATCGCGGTAATGTTTCACCTGCAATGGATTCGTATTTGGATGCAGAAGCTCACACACGCGTGTGTGTGTGTGTGTGTGTGTTGTTGTTTCCGAGTGTGTGTGTATGCGTGCGTGCGTGCGTGTGTGTGCGTCAACGTGTTTTATTGTGAAATGTGCAGTACAACACATGGTCATTCTGCCCAATTAAATTCTTACGACAAGTCAGGAATTTGACTGCTATGTAGAAGTCGTTTTTTTTAAGGTAGTAAAAAACACAAATAAAATATGAACTACAATTTGAACGAGCGTGAGCGTGCGTCCGAGCGTGTCTGTGCGTGCGTGTGTCTGTGCGTGCGTGTGCGTGCCCGTGTGTGTGCGGTGCGCTGTGCATGTGTGTGAGGTTGACAGGCAGGCCCCATGGCCCTTCAGGGCCCCTGGGCTCCATTCAGGCCCTTCAGGGTGAGGTCCTCTTTGGCCCCGGGCACCTGTGGAGCGTAAACACACCGAGGGGGTGGGGGCCTTCCTTTCAGCACAGCCGCCCCTCTGTTTGGCTTTCCCCGCACCAAAAACATCCCCTAGCAGACAATCCAGACCTCCGCAGAACCCCGGCGCCAGGGGAAGAGCCCTGGGTCTCTCTGTCTGGACGGGGAACAATACGCTCCCCCCTCTGTTTACCTAAAGACCACATCCTCCACTCTGCTTTCCGCAGGTGGCGCTGCAGCCCCAGTGGGGCTCTCTCGCCCTGGGAGGATAAACACAACGCTGAGGCCCGAGGGGGCGGCGGAGACAGCCGCCGGTCTCGGGGTGTCTCTCAGAGTCCTGGGGTCCTTTGAACAGAGTCGATAAATAGAAAGGAGTGGTTGAGAGAGCCGTGCTGGGTCTCTGTGCCCGTCAACACATCCACAGAACAGAGCAAGGGAACATTCAGTGTGTACGCATGCGTGTGTATGCTTTATTTATTTTTGTCTGTGAGTGTGTGCGCGCACGTGTGTGTGTGTGTGTGTGTGTGTGTGTGTGTGTGTGTGTGTGTGTGTGTGTGTGTGTGTGTGTGTGTGTGTGTGTGTGTGTGTGTGTGTGTGTGTGTGTGTGTGTGTGTGTGTGGTCTGTGCATGCATGTGTTCTCTGGAGATTTTGCTGTAACAGCTTTATGCAGATGCTGATCTGATGCAATTTACAAGAGCCACTTTGCATGCTCGGTCGAATTATTCAGCGCTTACTGCACGGGCCAAAGCACAGCCCGCAGGGGGACCCGATAAACAAACAAGAGAGAATGATTCAGGGTTCTAAACACTTAAACACCCACTCCAGCACAGCCTTTCAAGTGGGTGATTAAAGCAGGCTCTGGGCCGCCATGGGAGCTGGAGCTGGGTCCAGAATCACCCCTGGAGGATTGGCCCTCCTATCCCCAGACACAGTCCCTGCTCTGGGCTGCACTGGTACGATACTGGGTACCTCATACCTGGGTGAAATAGGGTATTGGGATCAGAGAATGACCCTGATTACGATCATTCATAATAATGATAATATTGCTTTGCAACAATGACCACCACAATTTCGGGTGACTCCAAAAAACCTCTGTGAACGCGTATTTATTCAAACAGCAGTGGCAGAAACGGAACAAGTGGAGTCGGTCCACCGCTACGCCTGTCCACTGACCGTTTCGCTCCCCTGTTTCCTTTAGCACCCAATATCATACGGAGCGCAGGTTTGAGGGTGCTGCTGGTCATGCTGATCAATGCAAGGCACAGCAGAGCTGGCTGAAGTCCTCATGACCCCACTGACTGAACACGTTCTCAAGCTCATGCCAAGGCTGGGTCTTTAAGAGCAGCACGGTGTGCAGCCAGCACAGAACATTTCTTGAACCCAAGCCCGTCTCACTTTGGGTGAGACGGGCTGTGTGCATTTGGACAGCAACCGGCAGGCCTACAGGCTATCTTCCATTTGATAAACAGACCATAACAGTTGGAGAAAATCACTGCCATTTCAGTGGGGAATAAGGTCTGCATTGCGATGTTTAAAAAACACACACTCGAAAACATCAAGCTCATCCTTGTACCGACGTCATCCTTCAATCCAAATTCAGAATTAGCATTTCGCACGCCACCACGACATTTCTCAAACGTCAACGCGACACTCACAGGCAGCAACCCGGCGAGGAGCTGAAGAGAGGAAGAGTCGGACAGTGAGCACATAATCTGGGGAAAACAAAGCACAATCCTCAGCCGCTAATCCCTCGGGATTCCAAACACATTCCCGCAGACGCCTTTGATCTCCGGAGTGCATCCGGACAGCCGACGCTAGACGCACAGCAATCACTCACACACACTCACACACACTCACACACACTCACACATACTCACACATACTCACACACACACACACTCACACACACACACACACACTTACGCATACTCTCACACACACACACTTACGCATACTCTCACACACACACACACACACACACACACACACACACACACACACACACACATACACACGCGCACACACACACACACACACACACACACACACACACACGCACGCGCGCTCGTACAGACGCACTCGCATACGTGTGCGTGCTGTAGCGCAGGCACCACTCCAAACCGCATGGCCAAATGCCCATACCTCGCATGCCCGCTGACTATATTTAACTGAGCATGCATATAAAACAAAGTGAGAGTTTGTTTCCAAATTGAGATGTCTAAAAAAGTGACAACTACATTTGCAAAACGACTCCCGGAAAAAACACCACCACATCACACAACAAGTAATAAATAACTCCTGACCTACTTACATTAGAAGGAATTCATTATTATTTACTTACTCACTATTATTTATTAAATATTCTCAACTAGTTTAGGACTAACTTTCCTAGACCTAGAAGTGCTAGACCAATTAAAGAAACAAAGGTGAGGAGTAGATCGAATAGCAAGAAAAAAGTAACAACATGGCCGACAAAGCAGACTCCATGTTCTGTCTCAGGCCAAGGTCTTTGACTCTTGTTTGTGCTTCAGACTGAGGGTTGATGTAGCCTGTGCACATGGACTGTGTCAGCCCATCACACGTTTTGTTCCAGAGACGCTTTGCCACGCCTCCAGTCTCAGCCAATGAGGTTCATCGCACAACCCCCTGCACTGGGCAGGAAAGAACATGCCATGTTTGATTCATTTATTTTTTGCGGTTTCCAACTAGAGGGGAAAGGACACTGAGCCTCTGCTGGGACACCGTCACACCACCAAAAGCCCTCGGCACACCATCAACGCACCAGCACGGCTCTTTCACAGAGGGGGTTGCCGGAAGGCACCGTTTCACCACAACAACAAAAACCTCGGACGTGTTGATTCCTGGTTCACATTGTGGTCCCCCCCCCCCCCCCCCCCCACCGGAGAAGCCCCCGCCGCTTAGAGCGGGCTGGCGTGACACTCGATCCATGGTGTGACACGGACGCCGCCCGCGAGCCCTGGAACCTCCCCACCCGGGGGCCACGTCACCACCCCCCCCCCCCCCCCCCCCCCCCCCTGTCCTTCCCATCTTCTCGTGGGAAAGGGGAGAGACAAGAACACGCGGGAACCTTCTGGAGCCAGGTGCTGCTTGCCCCCCCCCCCCCCCACCGCCACCACCAACCCAAAAGCCCTACCGAACCCCACAAGCCCCTACCCACCCCCACAAGTCCTACTCACCCCCAAAAGCCCTACCCACCCCCACAAGCCCTGCCCACCCCCAAAAGTCCTACCCACCCCCACGAGCCCCTACCCACCCCCACAAACCCTACCCACCCCCAAAAGTCCTACCCACCCCCACGAGCCCCTACCCACCCCCACAAACCCTACCCACCCCCAAAAGTCCTACCCACCCCCACGAGCCCAACCCACCCCCAAAAGTCCTACCCACCCCCACGAGCCCAACCCACCCCCACAAACTCTACCCACCCCCAAAAGTCCTACCCACCCCCACAAAACCTACCCACCCCCACAAGCCCAACCCACCCCCCACAAACCCTACCCACCCCCACAAGCCTAACCCACCCCCAAAAGTCCTACTCACCCCCAAAAGTCCTACCCACCCCCACAAGCCCCGACCCACCCCCAGCGCACAAAAGGCCAAGGCTTTTCTTTTCTTTGGAGTGTGGCCCCAAACTTCTCCCCACCCCCACCTCCTCCACCCCCCAAGCCTCTTCAAAAAAGCAGCAGCAGGCATGCGGTCCCCAGAGGTCTCACATGGGGGAGAGCCCGGTGGGAGTAGGGTGTGAGGGGGGGCAACATGAAGCACGCAGAGAGAGACACAGAGAGAGACAGACAGTGACAGAGAGACACAGAGAGAGACACAGAGACAGAGACACACAGAGAGAGACACAGAGACAGAGACACACAGAGACAGAGACAGAGACACACAGAGAGAGACACAGAGACAGAGACACACAGAGAGAGACACAGAGACAGAGACACACAGACACAGAGACAGAGACACACAGAGAGAGACACAGAGACAGAGACACACAGAGACAGAGACAGAGACACACAGAGAGAGACACAGAGACAGAGACACAGAGAGAGACACAGAGACACACAGAGAGACACAGAGACACACAGAGAGACACAGAGACAGAGACAGAGACAGAGACAGAGAGAGAGAGAGACACAGAGACAGAGACACACAGAGAGACACAGAGACAGAGAGAGACAGAGAGACAGAGAGAGAGAGAGACAGAGAGACAGAGAGACACAGAGAGAGAGAGAGAGAGACACACAGAGAGAGACACAGAGAGAGAGAGAGAGAGCAAGAGAGAGAGCGAGAGAGAGCGAGAGCGAGAGCGAGAGCGAGAGCGAGAGCGAGAGCGAGAGCGAGAGCGAGAGAGAGAGAGAGAGAGAGAGAGAGAGAGAGAGAGAGATTCAGAAAGAGTGCTTTCAGCTCCGAGACAGGGGCCCTTGGCTTAAAGGAGAGAAAGAGGCGCGACGGCGAAGGCGAGAAATGAATGGAGCGCGAGCCCGCCGTGTCTTTTATCAGCCTCAGCGTCTGAGGAACAGTGTGTTTAGAAGCTTTAGGCCTACTTCCACAAAAGCCAGAGAAACTTTCTAGTCACAGGGAAATATCAGAGTGCCGGTCTCCTACTGTGAAAAAAGGGGGTTGGGAGGACGGGATGTGGCGCGTCGTCAGATGATCGCTCGCCTTGTTGTCTAGGAGACCGTATCTGTTTAGACGGAAGCTCTTTGAGAAAAGAAACAGCCGAAAAAAAGAAATAAAGACCTGCGTTGCGGGCGCTTTTTAAGGTCGGGTTTGGTTTTTCTACTGGAAGAGGAGGAAGTGGGGGGGGGGTTGCTACATCAGGAGGGTGGAGGAGGAGCCCTGCGGGGGGGGGGGGGGGGGGGGGGGGGGGGGGGGGGGGGGGGGGGGGGGGAGGGAGGGTCACAGCTCGCACCTCTCTGCAGGAACCACTTGAAGTGTTCCCTCGTTTCTTCAGCCGCAGACGACCGCCACGTCAACTCAAGATCCAGATGGAGCAGGAAGGGAGACAGAGGACCGAAAGGAGAGAGGAAAGAAGAGGCAGGAAAGGGGGGATGATGGGGGGGGGGGGGGGGTACGCACGCTTTTAATAGCAGAAAGGAAGGAGGGCTTTGCCAGGATGAAAGACGAAAGAAGCTAAATCACCAATCACATCGTGGTACAAGACCAACCAAGGCCATCCCATGATGGAGCAAGCTATATATCTTGGGACAGAATATATACCAGCCCCACCAGACAGGAGCGTCCGAGAGACTCAGTTAGAAGAACAAAGTGTCAGGGGATCGCTGCAAAAATGGCAATCAGAAATTCAAACCGCAAGGTCACAGATGGTTGAAATCTTTGATGCTGTCCATGTCTCTCACGGCAACATGCGAGATATATTTACGGAGCAGGTGAGGACAACGTGGTGTGGACCGGAGAGAGCGTGTATCTGCTCGCCTAACCTGCCCCCCCCCCCCCCCCCCCAAGCCGTCACTGTCCGTACCTCTCAGTCTCTCACCATACTGCCCATATCACTAGAGGATTGCCCCAGTAACATGAGATAAATGACGCAAACTTGGTACTCTTGAGACTTCAATTCGTGAAATATTAAGTGTCTCCGTCTCTCCTTCATTGACTGGCCCTTTCATGCCAAAACACCCTGCGTCAAACCAGGGGTATTGAATTGACCAAACCAGAGTTTGTTCACAGCAAAAGCACTTTGCGGTCTTCATTCGTCCCCTTTTAGTGTTGTGCACCTGCATACTATGAGGAACGTGGACCAATCAATGTGGGGTTTAGTGATGATCAACATGGCAGACAATGCAAAATAAAATGTCCCGTCTCTTGGGTCAAGGTCGATGGCTCTAATGTGTGCATGCAAGTGTGGGTTGGTGTACCAGATAGTTATTCCATCACACCTTTTGTTGCAGAGAAGCTTTGACACACATCCAGTCCCAACCAATGAGGTTTGTTATTAAAAAAATAACCCTAAGTCTTCGCCTCTTCATAGCAAAGTGACTCTCTCTCTCTCCCCCCCCCTTCCCACCCAGATCCCAGGGTGGGTGACAGACCTACTTCAGATAACTCACGTTGACCCTTTCCAAACAATGGAAACACCTTTTCTTTCCCAGGTTAATGCTTCGGTGTGAAAAGGGGCATTAGTGTTAACCTTTCAGGACTCTGCCTACTCTCATCTCCTGCTGACAACCAGGAGGAGATGCGGATTGAGAGCATCCAGCAAATCCAAGCATGCTTAAGTTAACAAAACACACCAAATGATAGGAGTCATTTCCCCGTTTAGCCGTATACACATCATGATGAGGAATCGATTTATGTGAGTCCCTGCTGGGGACTCTCGAACCACGTTCTCCAATATAATTCATCTTGGAGAGGAACAACACATATACATAGCTATCTAACCATATATCTTCTACAGCTATGTACATATGTTGTTCGTATGGAGGAAGAACAACACATTTACATACGTAGCTATCTCAACGTGTATCCTCTACAGCTAGAACCCATCTAGGGCTAACAGCTCAGACTTCTCTGGCTTTTGCTTTCGTCGTTGTTTGGGTACGCCTTAGTGCGTAGTGTGACGGTAAAATATGTAGGCTAAAGCAAACTAGGGCTGGACTGAAATCTGAAACAAGCATTTTATAGCTAGTTTTCGGCTTGTGAATCATCTTATTTTGGAGGACAACTGATTTATTTAGTTGCACACGTATAAGTATGTGAGCCAATGAGCCAAATGCAAAAGTAAAACAAATGCCAAACTTCTTTGTGCTTTTTAGTGAATGAGATGTGAGGACTCAAATCTAGTCGACAGGACGCGACAGAAGAAAAACATCCAAATAAATATTGATATTGGAAAAAATATCTTTCCTCTTCTTTTATGTCCACTCCCCCATGGCTATGGAATCCATTAGACACACCAATTTGAATTATTTATGCCATAGTACTGCACATAAATCTTAATTGTGAATAGGGAAAACCATCAAACCCTTCAGTCGGGATTGTTTTTAAAGCAGGGCCAAGATTCTTTTCACACCCTCTTGGAAACAAAAACAAGGCTGTTATTGGAGGGGGGGGGGGGGGGGGGGGGGGGGGGGGGGGGGGTAAACATCTGGATAAATAACACTGTTTTTCAACAAGCGGAAAAAAAGAATTCCTACAGATGTGTTTTCAAACTTCCACACTCATGAATCTGAACCGGGACGAGGCTTTTCTCCGACAACCAAAAACAACAGCGGTGTGATTTAGGTCGACGACAATCCGTACTTCCAGCAACAATATGGAACTTGAAACACATTTTTCCAAGCTGTTTCCCATGGTGCTTTCCACGGCGCTAACTGACACCGTGCCTTTCCGTGCGCGGGGGGCCTCTGGTTACAAAATGAAGATGTTTATGAGTGGAGTGGACACACGTCAAGTTTAGCGACCTGGACAGCGTTGTGCGTGCAACAGCGCAAAGCCAGCGCCGACCCCCCCCCCCCCCCCCCAGCGACGCTTTCTGCTACACTCTCCTTCACTCGCACGTCACCTCCAACCGGAGTGGCCTGGAAGGGGCCGCCGTCGGTCATGTCCCACACTGACGGCCAGAGCAAATTCTAGCACCCCCCCCCCCCCCCCCCCCCCCACCCGGGGCACAACTATTAAAACCACATTGCAGCAGCGGCCACATCCGTGGTGTACTTTAGACCCCGACTTGGACCCTGATCAGAGGAGATTTGGCTGCGTGTAAAAGACGTGAGTGTCACTTATTGTAAGGTTCCAGCGAACACATATTCCCCATAGTCCCTTAATTACTCGTGCTGAACTACTGGTTTTCAAGTCGAGTGTGTGTGTGTGTGTGTGTGTGTGTGTGTGTGTGTGTGTGTGTGTGTGTGTGTGTGTGTGTGTGTGTGTGTGTGTGTGTGTGTGTGTGTGTGTGTGTGTGTGTGTGTGTGTGTGTGTGTGTTCACTCGTGTCGTTGCTCTGGCCCTCCCCGCTGCAGTGCCATGGGCATGTCCACTAACAGTGGATCTGTGGATCAGGGGTGGGAGTTGATCTTACATAAAGGAACTTTATGTAAAAAAATAGAAGAGGATGTCGTTAATTGTGGTCAGAACGCAATTAGGACATTGGAGTTGTGGATAAGGGATTAGCTATCAGATGGTTTACTTATTAATTTGCTCACAGGCCTGGTTCTTCAAACGTGGTGCGTTTGAGGAAAGCGTTGTAACCAAAGCGGCTTGCGGATACTCTGAAGTAATTCCAAAGGATTTCCGAAGTTGACAACAACAATCAGAACGCCAGAATACAAAATAGACATGACCTTCAGCTCTCAGCTAGTCACAATGCACCAAGTTCTGATCCAATAATACCAATAGCATTTGCCTAAAGTAGCCTGTTGCTCGCACTTTGACATTGACACATTTATTGTGTGGAATAATGTGTGGAAAATAGTACTTTTCATTCAGTTGGGGCGTTCTCAAATATATGGATGAGTTATGAGTTATGCAGGCATTTTAGTCAATTTCATGAAGTCCTTTTAGGGGCCGCTTGGTCAGTCATTCATCAAAAGAGTAGACATGATGACATCAACGATTGTCAAATAAATATGTTCTGTGATTAAATCAAAACGAATACGAGCACAAAGCGTTTCATTGCGTCTTCAAAGGCTTATTTATGTCCAAGGCGTCCGTGCGTCTCTCGGACGCAGCCTGCATTGACTTCCTTCGCGTGAAACCTATCCCCATGGATCGTCTACGCGTGTCAAATCGGAACATCTCGACTACAAACTCAAAAGAGCAAAAAGTTGACCAACGGAAACGACTGGCGCTCAGCTCCAGTGTATCACACGATGGCCCGGCAGATGGCTCTCTCTGTAACTTGGGTCAGATGCAATGTTTCACTGACCTAACATCAGTTAGTAAGTCATCATAAAACTCCTGCACTTACCCGAGGAGTCAACCCGCAGTTATTATTGTGGTGACAGCCGTGCTCCAGGCGCGATCCCGTGCAATAGTACTGCTGCTTTACGAGCCAGTCGTCGATTCCTTTCCTCGCCAAGCACGCATTGACTACAAAACTGTCGCCTGGAACAAAAGGTTACTCGTATTAAAATCCCCGATGTTTACGCGTCTGTGTAACACCTATATCTTTCTTACGCATAGCCTCGTTGTGAGTAATATAGGAGGCTGCTCTGTTTCAACCACTGGAGCTCTGAACTAAAGTGCCGCTTCGATTGCCCAAATTCTTAAACAAGAAATGATACAGTAACCTATATATATATATATATATATTTTAATATATATATTATATCGCTTACCTTCCGGACTCTCCCTTGGTTTACAGACGGCAGCTTTTCGAAGGAAACCCAAAATAAGGGAAAGGGAGAACACAATAAAAAAGGGTTACTCCAAAGTAACGCCGCACTCCGGCGCGCTCCAATCAACCACAGATGACATTTCTCCAAAGATTTCTTTTTTCAAACTTACCATGTTTCGAATGCAGTTTACCCATTTCTATTCATCGGGTTGTGATTCAAAGACAAACAGAAGAGTATAATCCAAAACCAGCGATATTTCCAACCACAAACGCCGTCCGTCCAGAAAGCAAGTCTGCGCTCAGTAGTACATCCTACGGCGAGAGAGCCAGAGAGTCTTTGATCAAGTCTCCCCCCTTCCCCCCCCCCCCCCCCCCCCCCCCCCACCTCCCCCCTCCCCCTGTTCTCTCTTCCAAGCGGACAGGAGGCGGTTACCAAAACCCGCACTTCAACCGCTCAAACAACATGATTGACACTTCGCCCAAGATTACACGAGGTGCTGGCATTTTTCTGCTTTATCGGGCCGACGCAGCACATGAAAGTAAACCGAAATTCCTTGAAGTCTCAAAACTTTGAGGAAAAAAGAGCAGCTGGCGCACTGTGAGCCCATAGCCAGAGTGCTCCATGTAGCTTCAGTGGCTAATCTGAATATTATGTATGAAATTCGGTGCCTCATCACAAATTGTTGTAAATTGGGAAAACTAGGCGAGCCTAAGATGCAGGAGGTAATGCTTTATTTAGGTTTCTAATTGTGTTCTCCACAACAAAAACCTCCACAACTTACACATTGTGCAGACACATTCTCCTAACAATTGTGTGCTATATGGGGCTGTGATTGTCAATATTTAACTATTATGAACGTATTCATATGACTTTAGAACAAGATAATAGTTTTTGCCCGCCAAATGTAAACCTTTACTCCTCTCTCTACAACAGGGAAATCATTTTAGGGTAAAATACAGTTACAAAAGAACCATCTGCCATGTACAGTAAAAGGTTTGTTTGCACACTTGCAGAGCGCGTTTATCGGGTTAAGACTAGATGATATCTTCAAATCATCATTATTGACATATTTCACATAAAATGGCGGCAGCCAAACAAGTAGATCAAAATAAATGGAAAGACAATGTGTTCAAATTATGCTGGATGGCAAAAAAAGTTCACTGGTTGGTCAAAGTCCAGACTGGAGACGGTGACTCTGATGACAGACAGACAGAACCGGTCCTTTTGGAGTGGATGGTTCCCTCGTGTCTAACAGTCATGGTTCCCAAATCGTTTGGGGCTTCTGTACAGTGAAGGCCGTGTTAATGTTGACAGGCCTGGTTTGCACCTCATGGGCCAATATGCCTACCAAATGCAAGGGACACACACAGATACACACACACACACACACACACACACACTATTCCCAGTTTTGAGTATCAAGAGTCCATCAGCTTGAACTAAAATATATTGTATACGTGTGATCGTACCATTTACTATCATCAACTGAACTATCCCGGTAACTACCTCTAGCATATGGTTGAGTAAGTCTAAGTATTCATATATTATGTGATGGAAATCAAGGTAAAAATAATGATTATCCGAAGATGGAAGATGTTGTAAAAGAAAACAGGAATTGCCAGTCTCACGTCATGCCCAGAGGATGCCTATGATGATGCAATGATGATGCAATTATTGGATTCAATTTACATGAACAACATTCAGGTTCAGCCCCATTAAGTCATCCAGTGGAGGCTTTCACAGTGAACGTGATCAGCTGCCAGAGAAAAACAAGGACACTGAGGCTCGAACACAGACCACTTTGCCCTTGAGTGAAACTCCCTAACCAGTACGGCATCCTGCGTTAGTAACCTGTCTGCAGCAGCAGCAGCAGCGGTAGCATGCAGCTAGCTGCACTGCATGACCTGTATACCACACGTAGCACTGAGTATTCTGTAAGCGCAGCCGGTCTGCTGAGGTCCTGCACCGAGTTACCAAGACGCTGATTCACATATAAAACAGCTCTCGGTGTGATGCAGCCATGTTGTTCCACCGGGTATACGTCCGCGTCTCTGCACAAACGTGACAGCATCACACTGGACGCACGTCCCCTGGAAAAGCCTCCCGTCTGCGCTAAACAGCGGTTTCCGCGTCCCGAGCCTTTCGTCACATGTCGCACCGACAGGAATCGGGCTCCACTTTGAACTGCCGTGCCACAGACACGCAGATGAGCTTGTTATTATAGCCGCTCAGCTGACTTCGCTGGCGAAGAAGGCCTGTCCCTCTGACACACTTCCTGTCCTTTGATGAGGCCAGCGGAGAGATGGCTTCGCGGGGCCGACTTCGCAGCTTCCCCTTTGATGCGTGTGAGAGAGGAGGAGGCGGCGGTGGTGCTGGTGCTGGTGGTGGTTGGTCGGGTCGGGGGTGGGGGTGGGGGTGTAAAGCCAGAATTCCAATCTCATGCCCACGGACCCCAGAACCTCCAGCCAAACAATCCCGCTCTCCAGAGATGCAAGAGGCGCACCCTGCGCGAGAGACATTTCATCAAACCAAACAAGGAGGCGAGTCACAACAATAAAGAGACGGCAAGGCTGGGAAAGTAGATCAGTGAGGCTCTGGCTGCCTTTTTATTTGTATCTGACTCTGAGGGATCGGCACTCAAACACCTGCCTGATGGATGATCCGGTATTAACTGGCCCTGGCGGAAATCCTACCTTGGTGACCGGGCATGGCCCACTCCGCCATAACGCCCCCTGCTCCACTCTCCCTGGATACATGCATCACAGCGCGCTTTCAGCCTGCCAGATTCTGTTTTGTCTGTGTTTATGTCCATGTAACAATGTTAAGGGCCGATGCCTAGGGACCCCTTCACGGGGGGGGGGGTACGGCGCAGAGTGGAGGACGGCTGGGGGGGGGGGGGGGGTAGGAACACAGCTGCTAGGCGCTTAAAGCACACACGTGACTGTTGCCTTTATCTGCATGAACAAAAGGCCCTGCGTGTTGTAAAGGGGCAGAAGACAATCGTGATTGAAGCACAGTGTTGATTCCTGCAGCAGCGGTGACTCGGTGCATTGTCCCGGCCCAGTGTGTGATGTGTCGGGCCAGGGAAGTTCCGGCTGTCATGTATGCACCACTGAATATTATAAAGTCCTGAGCTATGTCCTATGTCAAATGTCAAACATATTTCATGAGCGCCATTTGCAAACACCTGTCATTCTGATGTATGTGTACTGCGTGTACATCTTTTTGTAATTTGCTGAGTTTAATATTAATCCGCATTAATTCTTTAAACACTGCTAGAAACATTTAAGTAAAACACTTAACTGACTGCATTCCACTACTCTTACATAGCGAAGAAAATACCAACCCAGTTGAGACAGAATGGTATTTAGGTTTTTTCTTGCATGTCATGCCATAATTTGACAACATCAAATTAAAAAGTCACATTGCTTTTATGTAGCATGTCACGTAAAATAATAGGTCTGGGGACGTTTTATTACAGGAAAGAATATACTATCATGTACTCATTTGGAATTCATATTTTAACTAGTATTACAATGTTTCAGTTATGGGATGAAATTAAGTATTTTCTTTGCAGGAAAAGTTATAAAAGTTAAAAGTTATATAAAGACAAAATCCTGTTTTAGAAATGATCCGATTTGGTGAGGCAATTTATGCAAACCCTGAGCCTAACCTTTGAAGTGGACGATTAATTACATCCATGCTCCAGAAATGTGCTATTGCCTTGTAGCATATAACCTTTATATCCTACTCTAAGATTCCTTTTAATGTGTTGTGTGGCAGAGGATAGATTAAAAGGCAAACTTAACTTGACCTTAATCCCCCCCCAAAGCTCTTTTATGTGTTCTAAATGTGTTCAGAGGTGCAGGTGTGAAGGCGAAGATGATGTCTCCAGACCGAAACACATCAACGTGGCCACAAGGTGACCACGTTCATTTCTCCCGTGTCAGGAAAGCAAACATCCGCACAGAGCACTTAACAACCCATACCCCTCTCTGCTATCTGCACTCCGCACTGGGAGCTTTCTAAGGCTACGGGGGGGGTGCCGCCCCCCTCCAGAACGGGGACACAATTAGTGTATTCAGCCGAAAACAGTGGGGTTCCCCCTTTGATGTGGGGATCAAATGAAGGGCTGTGTGTTTTTGTCCAAAATGACAGGCTTGCCAGGTTTACTAATGGGCAGCTAATAGAAAGAGAGGTTTATGATGCTCATTAATTACACAGTCTGTTATGTGCTGGAAGAGGAGAATGGAGGTGGAAGGGGGGGGGGGCAAAAGGAGAGAAAAAGAGAGGGGGGGAGGGGTCATGAAGAAGAGGAGGAGCAAGAGGAGGAGGAGGGGGGCCGGGGGGGGGCACGGCAGCACTGTTTAAAAGGGGTAACTACGA
>JACYXH010000054.1:117500-270000 GCA_026745465.1 Lota lota
GTTGAAGGTTTCCCAGTAAGATAAGGCTGACAGAGTAATGTTGAAGGTTTCCCAGTAAGATAAGGCTGACAGACTAATGTTGAAGGTTTCCCAGTAAGCTAAGGCTGACAGAGTAATGTTGAAGGTTTCCCAGTAAGATAAGGCTGACAGAGTAATGTTGAAGGTTACCCAGTAAGATAAGGATGAGTTATCCTGGAGAAACGTAATATTGTCCGGACTAATTATTAACTGGCCTGTGTATAATTTATTTTATGAAGGACTAAAATATCAGATTCCATCAATTTGTTGTAGCACATAAACTGGCAGTTTCAATACAGTTAAGTTTGACCCACTGTGGGCGTTTCACATCCAAAAACTAAACTTCAACGCCAGTGGCCAGTTGATTTATTTATTGAATATATGAATAAACTATTGAATATACTTCCAAATGTGATTTTCTTTCAGCATATTTCACAACAACAGATGGATAAACCTCCATTAGATAACTTAGTTATCCAAAGCTATTCAAATTATTCAAATCATAGTATTCAAATTCAAACTGCCTGCAGCAGCTGAAGTATTCTCTGCATTTACAAATGTAAATATATAACTGACGGTTCGGTCTTACCAATATTTAACGACTCAATAGACAAATAATAATGGTATCCCTATTTCAATTCAAGGTTTTAGCAATTGGCTAAGGTTTTATTCATTCGCTCACATGACCAACCTAAACACAAGGGGCTGAGTTGATGGGAAATGGACAGTTTCATCGAGCTTCAACAGCCCTCGTGCACATCTCCCTCAAAGCGGATTGGCTTCAGTCGAACAGCATCCACTTTCCATGTGTTCCGGATGAAGCCCCCTGGACTCCACAGATGCTTACGCAAGCTATGAGAGGAAAGTGTTGCAACCCTACCTAAGGCGATTTCTCCAGTCTGTGTCAAATTGACTGAACACCCCCCCCCCCCCCCCCCCCCCCCCCCACCACCACTCTCGGACACTATTTAGGATACGTAACTCTCACTACGACTGCAATCAAACACTAACTACTGCTTTTGCAAAAATCAATGCATGATATTGCCCTTAGGTGAAACAGAATCCATGGAATACACCAGGTGTTTTTGAATATGAACGTAATGGATCCCAGTGGTGCATCATGAAGTTGTGGATACCGAGCACATCATGAAAGACAGATGGAGCGATCAGCGTGCAGATTGACAGCCGTGCAGCAGATGATGTACTTTTTCAGCTGCCATTTCCTTGGACTAACATTGGCACGAGCGTGTGCAAAAATGGTCCGATCTTTGCTGATCTCAAAAACGCTTTGACAAAAAACCTCCATTCAAACGCATCATGTCTCGATGAAGCTGTGTTTCTCTGGGCTGCTAAACTTTGTCCCAAGCAAACTAAGTTAGTAAGAGTAAGTAAGAGCGCAGGATGCATGCTGGCGCTGAGACAATCATCATCACAGGGACCTCAGCTTCCTGTGGAACAGAAAGAGAGAGGCAGAGAGAGAGAGACAGAGAGAGTGCGAGAGAGAGACACACAGCGAGAAAGAGTGAGAGAGAGAGCGACAGAGAGACAGAGAGAGAGAGACAGCGAGAGAGAGATAGACAGCGAGAGAGAGACAGAGAGATAGAGAGAGACAGAGAGAGTGCGAGAGAGAGAGACACACACAGAGAGAGAGTGAGAGAGAGACAGACAGAGAGAGCAAGAGAGAGACAGTGAGAGAGAGAAAGAGAGCGAGAGAGACAGCGAGAGAGACAGCGAGAGAGAGAGAGAGAGACAGCGAGAGACAGAGAGAGACAGTGAGAGACAGAGAGAGACAGTGAGAGACAGTGAGAGAGACAGTGAGAGAGAGAGAGAGAGAGAGAGACAGCGAGAGAGAGAGAGAGAGAGACAGTGAGAGACAGAGACAGAGAGAGAGAGAGAGAGAGAGAGAGACAGTGAGAGAGAGAGAGAGAGAGAGAGAGAGAGAGAGAGAGACAGTGAGAGACAGTGAGAGACAGCGAGAAAGCAAGAGAGACAGCGAGAGAGCCAGAGAGAGAGTGAGAGAGAGAGACAGCGAGAGAGAGTGAGAGAGAGAGACAGCGAGAGAGAGAGAGAGAGAGAGACAGTGAGAGACAGTGAGAGAGAGAGAGAGAGAGAGAGAGAGAGAGAGAGAGAGAGAGAGAGACAGAGAGAGACACAGACATAGACAGAGGGAGAGAGAGGTACAGAGAGACAAAGAGAGAGACACACATAGATAGACAGAGAGAGATAGACAGACATAGACAGAGAGAGAGAGACAGAGAGAGAGAGATACAGATAGATAGACAAAGAGAGAGACAGACAGACAGACAGACAGAGAGACAGACAGACAGACAGAGAGACAGACACAGAGAGAGATATACAGAGAGAGAGAGAGGGGGGGGGGGCCTGGCCTGCAGTCCAAAGGAGACTTCCTTTCCGAGGGTGTGCATGAGGGGGGGGTGCGGAGGAGGAGGAACTGGGGTGGGGCGTGGTGTTTGGTGATGTCATGTTGAAGGACGTCACGCATTACATCATGGAGAAAATAAATACCGTAAAGTAGAGCCTTTACGGACCAAGAATGAATGCATTTATTGACAGGAAATGTCGGGAGCTGTATAATCGTGGCGATTGTTCTTAACGTGCATACAAAATACCACTTAAGAAACCCAGGGAAATGACAGATTCACCCAGATGAGTCTCTCTGCCTTTCTGTCTGTCTGTCTGTCTGTCTGTCGAGGGAGTGCACTGGCACATAGGAACATGGAACATTTCAACCGTATATCTGGTGCAAGATCCCCCTCAAAAGAGTAATACAGATATTTCAGCACGTATGGAAATCTCACCTAGTGTGGGGCGAGCCATGTATATTTCCTACTACTTGCTTCTTACTTAACACATCATCTATCCACTCCCAAGACAAATCACTGCATTAAAACAAAATACATTAAGTTGTTAATAATACACTTTTCCCCCTCATATAGTTTATTCAGATACATCTTGAGGTATGAGTATGACAGAGTACGAGTATGCTAGAGTTCCAGTATGATAGAGTTCCAGTATGATAGAGTATGGTATGATAAAGTGTGAGTACCAGTATGATAGAGTATGGTATGATAAAGTGTGAGTACCAGTATGATAGAGTTCCAGTATGATAGAGTATGGTATGATAAAGTGTGAGTACCAGTATGATAGAGTACCAGTATGATAGAGTACCAGTATGGGTTCTCAGATGGAGGGTGCTCCGAGCGTTCTCCCTCTGCACGTCAAGAAGCCCATCTGGTGAGCGTATGGCCGTCATCACCATCGCAAATCTCAAGATGGATCTCGAGAAAGACACTCACCACTGCCACGTCATGCTGTTACATCACCTGTGAAAACACACCGGCTGAGTGGTTTCAGAAGTAGGGAGGGATACAGCCACTAATCCATGGTTTACCGGTTGTAATGGATTCCACTTGTTCCCTATCCAACTCAGGACCAGGCAGCCAGGCCTCATCCGGATACACTAGAGTACGATGGATAGGGTGCTGGGAGTGGAGAAAGGCAGGACTTTGTGACCTGTGATCTGTGGGAGTCAAATAGTCCTAAAGATTCCCATAAAAAGTTGTAAGACATGCATAAGCATGCATGTGTCGAGATCTTCCCTGTCGCGTTGTCGTTGTTATCTGATTTGATTTACCATTCATTTACAGACAGATCTTTTCTGAATGACACGTGACAAAAAGTACCAGCATGCACCTGAGCTGTTACAACTTATTTTATTGTATTATTACATTCAAATTTAGTATTTTATCTTCTATTGTCTGAGATACTTCATTGTCTCAAACACTTGACTGAGCTCCATGGTGGTGTGATTTTAAATGTGTTTTCTTAGTCTACTTTACAAATGCAGCTCAATCCACGCGTTTAGAAAAGACAAGAAGGTTAAGATGGCGTGAATGAGATTTACAGTCCTTGGAATTCATTTCTTTAAGTTGGCCTTGGAGAAGCTGTGTATCCATTTTGTAAATGTGCTATTTATCATCTATGTACGAATGCCAAATAAAAATCCAGGGGTTTAAATATCAGAATCAGACAGCATCTCACTAAATCTGCTGTTCTTCACCTTCTTGACTTTGCTATTCTCACATCCTGCTAATGTCCAGACCATAACATGTCCGCCCAATAGTAGCGGCCAATGTTAAAAGCTTGTTAAATATGTCTGCATTCACCCCCCCCCCCCCCCCCCCCCCAACAGACCGTGTGGTGGTCAGCGTCCGCGTCCGTGCGTTTTCTCCCCACACTCCCAGGTTGTTCCTCAGGAGGGGCTTTTCACCATGAATCAAATCCTTTCCACGGAGGAGTGTGCGTCGCCGTAATTGGGAGCAGACCGAGGAGGCCCCTGCGTGCCTCGCCGGTGACGTCAGGCCTGGCCCTGGCGGAGGGAAACGGTGCGGTGAGCCAGAATGTCTGAGAGGGGCTGCCCCGGGTCCTGGGGCAGGTGGGCAGTCTGGGGGCCACCGAGGCTCACAGCCCCCTGGAGCAGCCAAAGAAGCCAGAGGCCTTCCAAACGTAACAACCCTCACGCTCGCTGGATGTCTGAATTAAAGGGCCGGTGTGATTCACACAATCCCTCGTTAAGCGTTCACTTTTTTCTGCTAGACAAACTTTCCCTTTTTGCTGACAGCAGGGCTTTGGCGAGAGGAATGTCCCATTGTGAAGGTTCAAACCCATTTCACGGCTGGCTTTTGCGTTAAGATGCCGTTACATTTAGTAATTAAACAGAGGCTTTTATACAAGGTGACTTAAAAGTTAGAATAATGAAATCAATCATGCAATCTGTTACTTTTTACTGGAGGTAAAAATGTATCACGGTGCTTCCCTCATTATTGACAGGCAATAAAGGACAAAAACAAATCTTTCTCAAATGTTTTACTTGATACCACTACTATAATAAGATCTATGAACGTGTGGAGGAATGGTTTCACCCTCCATTATCAAATTACTATGAGAGAGAGACATGTTAAGCCCTTTTTCATTTTAAGACTTGGCATGGGCTGCTCTTTCGTCATGCTTTGCTCCTTGAGGTACTCTGATCTAAAATGTAAATTCATCTCGTTAAGCGCTTTGCTCTCATCCTGGCACAGACAAATTGTGCCCACCCATTGCTGCCCTGACCCATTTCACCGCATGCAGGACATTTGCATGAAAGGACTGGAACTCAATGCCAAAATAAACATCAATTATAGCTGTCAAACACCGCCGCAAAACAGCTGCAGCTTTGAACAGCTCGACCAGCAGGCTTCAAAAGCCAGCCGTCTTTAAAGGGTTTCCTAACATATACCAAAGGCCAGGCTGCAATTAGCTCTGCCTACATTAAAACAGAAATCACCTCCACTAATTAACTCAGACAAGATATTTAGGGAACTTTATCACACCGTTGCGCGGATATTTTGTCCGCATGGGGTTTTCCAAGCAGTCAACGCATAAGCAGTTTCAAACTTTAAACTTCAATATGGAACAATCCTTGTAACAGAATTTTCAGTGTAATGCTCAAGCCTGATTTAAATTAGTTTCATTGTTAGTTTACCAGATTGGCAGTGGCTACGCTGTTATGCTGTGCTGCCGAGGTGAAAGTACATTTATGTTTTTATACCCCTTTGTCAAGGGGGCTTTGTCAGATTATAATAGTTCAATGCTTCGCTCCCTTTGTTCATTTGCTTGCATGGAGCTCTCATTGGCCAGCTGGCACAGAGGATTATCGCTTCAACACCAAACAAATATGACCTAGACAAACATCTACCTGGTGCTGCCTCTTCCATACGGCGTGAATGAATGGTAAAGACAATGATTTTGTTCTATGTAAAAACATCCAGACCACATCCAAACCAATGCAAGCATACATTGTTTAACAGGCAATGCGTGAATGCTGAATGGAAAAAAAAGTACCCTTCATCCTGATTGGTCAACACAGTCTCAGTGCACATGCATGTTGAGCCTATGGTTCATCAGTGCGTTTGCACAAATAGGGTGCACTGTGCAAGAAACCGGTGCTCTGGGGCCTCTCTCCAAACACCCAGAAAGCAAACACATTTGGCCTGGCCTGGCAGAAGGGAGAGTGCTAACAAGCACAACGTTTCACAAATTAACACCGAGCCATTACCGCCCGAAAGGGAAGGAAACAACAGCAGGCCGCTTTGATCCTACGACTTTGTGGGGCGGAATCCACTTCACAAAATGTTAATCTATACCTTCAACAGATTATCCCCCAGACCCCCCCCCCCCCCCCCCCCCGCCCCCACCCCCCATTCTCTCATGGCTCACCCACCTCTTCACATTTGAGACCAGTCTCAGATGGTCAAGGTTACTCTGACTCATTCAAACTGCTTTGAACCTTTGAAACCCCCCCCCTCTTAATTTTCCACAGAAAACAGATGAAACGCTTCCAACCGATTTTTATCATTGCAGGCCCTTCCTCTAGGATTCTGAGTAAAAGCTAAGCTGCATCAAGACAGCCAGGCCGGCTGACAGGCAGCCGAGCTGAAAGCGCGTTCTAATGCTGATGATCAGCTGGGGTGGCTTGCTTGCTAATGGCTTGCATTATTTTAAACAAGGCGCCGTGACGTACTCTTGGACAGCGACGTTCCTTTATTTCCTTTCAAGAAAAAGAATGGCCTTTCCATATGAATGTGTTTGCCTCTGGCCTCACGCTCAGACACGCCGACGGCCTGTTTCACACAGCGCTCGTTCTGACGTCTCTCTCTTCCTCCCCTATGGTCTTCTGAGGCCGTGGAAGGCCGGGGGCGCTCGCATGACTGTGAATGAATTGTCACCAGACGACCCCAGTGTGATTAAAGGGTTGGATAACCGGGGCCAAACGGAGAGAAGGGCGATGAGAGACGGCCCTTTGTTGACTTCCCGGCAGGGATCTCAACGGTGCGTTGCTGTTGGCCTCGGTGCTGTCAGCAGCCCCAGCGAAGGGAAAGCTTACCGCCACTTTTTCCAACTTTCCGCTGGGGATGTGTCAGCACTCTCAGCTTAGTTCAAACCTACAAACACGATTTATCTTCGGGAATCTGCATGAATGTGGTTTTCATCTCCTTTCACATCTTTGATAATACGAACCAGTGTAACCTGCTAATGATTCAAGCTTAGTGTGTCTGGCCAGTTGACCAGACTATCACTCAAAGATTTGGACTCAACACTTCACCGGGGATATTTATTTCACAATGATTTGCTTTAATGGAGCACTTTGTTATCCAGAAAATAACATCTGTTGGGAAGCCAAGTCCATTCCAGATTTGGGTTAAGGCCTAATTTGTGTAAGTAATCGAATGAGAGGCACCCTTCCCACAGGGTGTTTCACTGTCTCTTGGTTTCCCTAGCGAAGTCACTGCAAAGCTTTTCAACTTCCACATATTTCACGTAATATTTCACATAACATGCAGGGAAATCTGCAAAGAATTTAAACTTCTTCTTTTTTTATACTCCCCCATGGTCACATTTACACATTTGTGCCTAATGAAAAACCATTTGCTCTGCGTCTCACTTCTCTTTGGGATGCGTTCCCCGATGGTAATTAATTGATTCAAAGCACAACTCGTTGGGAATTACAACTGAAGAAGAAAATGAAAAGGGCTGCCAACATGTTCTGCATTAATAGTATAACCTTCTCGTGGACAAAAAGCAGAATTAGCTATGTTTTGCCGTGGAGACTGCTCATTAGGGGGAGAACGTGTTGAGGTATTACGAGGAATATCATGGCCTTGATATCGCCAGCGCAGCCACAATGGCGGACATGAAGAGGCTGCTTCCGCTCTCACTGAGGTGGTTCAATGTTGAAACTCTGAATGATTTGAATGTAAATAAGAATCCATTCAACATCTTTCTTTGATTCAAAGGAGGGAGGGGGGGGGGGGGGGGGAAACGTTAAAAGCTGTTTTATGCTAATGTCAAGCTTAATTGGCATTAGAAAAATTGCACTGGCATGCTGAGAGGCCTCCGAGATTAGCCAGAAGAGAAAGAACAAGATAAAGCCTTCAAAAGGCCTATTTCAGAGGAATTATAGCTTCCTTTGAACATCTTCCAAGTTTTAAATACATTAAAAGCCTGTTGGCATACATGGAAATTAAGCAGTACCAAAGTGTTCCAGAGAATTCATGGTGAATAACACAGAGGGTGTGTGGATGAAACGCTGGGGGTTGGGGGGGGGTCTGGGTCCTCTTTGCCCAGGATCTGTTGGCCAAGTGGCTTAGCCTGGATGAAAGGAACCTAGCGGCTAGCTTGGGGGCGCCCCTGGAGCCCGAGCCCCCTCAGCCGGGCCCAATAACCGGGTGCTGCAGTCCTACACAGAAGAGTCTGGTTCTCAGCAGTCGGCACCAGGGTTACCCCTCTGAGTCCACTGGTCATCGTGACCCGAACTGGCTCTGCTGGGATGTGCCGGATGGGTCTGGGCAGCCATTATGTTTGTCCTTCATCGGTGAATTTCTACTGGTTTGCGATTACGGTTTTGTTTGTAATATGGGAACCATCCCCTCTTAGAGGTTCCTGGCCCTAATTCACACGAAGGAAAGATTTCTAAAGTATACAATATTGTAATTTTACCAACAATATAAGCATGTTTAAAGAAAAAGGTCCCCCACATGTATATGGAAGTGCTAGCTATGGGAAACACACACTGAAGTGCGAAACCAGATCCTTTTCTCAGAATTTCATTGTATTTTCCTAATATCTACTTGGGTGTCCTTTTGACCCAGATGTCCAGGTCCCAGATGTTTCCTCAGAAACACCCAAGAGTAAATTCACCATATTAACGGCCGTGCTAATTGCCTTGAAACCAACTCTCTTTTGTTTCCTTTCGCAGCATCTGTCCGTCCTTCAAATAATGAAAAACAATTCCAGATCTGACCCCTGTCTGCACTCCCTGTGCATCCGTCGACCCCCCCCCCCACCCCCCCCCCCCAGGCGATCCAGAGGTGAACAAGCGAACAATGACCCCCACGGCGGACTCATCTCAACTACGATGCTGTAACTCATTCCAAGGGGTCCAGCTGTGTGTGAGCGATGACATCACACAGGGTCCTACATCAGGTGGTGTGTTCAAGTCCCCGTGGCGCTCCGTGTCTCCGCGACGCCCGAGGGCGACACCCGAGGGCGACACCCGAGGGCGGCAAGACGGAGGTCAGGGCGGAGGTCAGGGCGGAGGTCAGGGCGGAGGTCAGGGCGCTCCCAACCCCGTTCTAATTCTGGGCAGGAAAACGACGGCAAAGCGACAAGCTTGTGAGTGTACAGAGGGAAGGCGTTCCCCTTTCAGACGGCGACCTCTTGGCCTTTCTTTGACACTGTACACTCCTTTGGGACGGATTCGCAGTTCATGAAATACAAGTTGGTTTGGCGAGCGGGGAGTTCAAGAGTTGTGGCTGATTTTACTGTAATGGACCATCTCCTTCACAAATGTTTATCAAATGCATTCCACGTAAGGCTTTTTAACTCAACGATGAAAGTATATGGTCTATATTATAACACTTGACAACCATATAATTCATTATTTAGCTGACTCGTCCGATCCGTATTTGTTATATAAATCAGAGGAAAGCCTTCCAGGGAAAATCTTTTGAAGAGCTGATCATATTCCCATACAAAGTCGAAGTCGTGGTAAGTGTTTATTGCATCGGTTCCAGTTGTTGAAACGACCTGACGACAGACCACCAATGTCCGCCGTGCTCTTGTGTTTTCGGACCGTGTATGATCAAAAACGTGGTCAGGACGACTCCGGCTCGGAGGGGATTTACATCGCAAGGAGATCTTCAAACTTGAAAAGCTCTGAAGAACTTCATTCAGAGTTAAGAAGATTTAGATCAAAAGGTTAGAAAACATTCAAAGGGACGACCCTCAAAAAAAACCTCACAGCCCTCACACTAAAGTTGCAAGTTCACAGTCCTAGAGGGCCACGGTCCATTCCTCCACATCCTTGGAGAGATGAAAGACAAGATTGTCTGCTTGCTTTGATTAGGGCTCAGGCCCCGACAAAGTCTAAAGAATGCCTGGCCAATGTTAGCTTTCTGAAACCTCAAAGTTCCTTAGGCCAGCAGCTGCTCCTTGCACCCATTAGATCGGAGCTAGCAAGGGGAACCGGTGCAATGTTGATTACTTTGTCTTGCTGAGGGTGCTGAGCTACAGCTCTGTCGTGTTGCTGACATGACAGACATATTTTTGCGTTGGAATGTGCCATTGAATTTGAATTGGCCTCTGAAAAGTAAAAGTTGGTTAGACACTAGAAATTTGAGATGGTTTAGCTTCTGTGTTAGATTGAGATAGTTTTGATTTCCCCGGCCCTCCCCAATGACTACCGTATAGCCCTGCAAAACTTAACCTGACCTGAAAGACATCATGTGCATTAATGTGGTAAAATGACCATAGGTTTGAGAAGCCAAGCAGAAGATAACACATTGAATCTAATCACAGCAAACAACACAAAACACACAGATGTCTTGTAAAGTATTCCCTAACAGTTGCAGAACTATGCGACTTTTTCAATAGTTAAATTGAGTTTATGTCTGCTGATTGTCCACTAACTTCTTCCTCTTGGATGTAATTGATCACAAACGTTTTCTTCTTGATGATGATAATTCAAGACAGGAGGTCAAGAATGAGAAAGAAATAAACATTGTATATTTTTTTACAAATGAAGATCTGAGCTCTCCGCTATGGAAAGACGTTCTAAAGCCCATGTGTCTAGCAGAACGCTCGGCCACGTGTTTCGAGAACATATGCTGTGCAACGTCTCAGTTCAGTCGGTTTTGATTCCGGCTCTGGGAGAGAAACTCGACATTTCTGAAATTCCACAGCTTTAGATCAGCCTGACAAGAGAATCTGTTTGAAATGAATCTTTCAAACAGCTTCCAAAAGACAGAGTTGAAAGCTCTGGATTGTTCTCTTTTTTCACGCGGCTCTCAAAGTCCTTCACTGGGAAGGTTTTTGAGAATTAACTTCAGAAAATTATCCGTGCAAACAAAGACAAGGAACAATATTCAATCACTGGCCACAAAGGCTGCTCTGTGGTGGTGCATGTTTCAGACTTCAAATAACAACTCAATAAAAAGAACTTTAATTGCCACCACTCTTCGTCTCCCCAACTACCGCAAACAATGACAAAATCGTGGGTATGATAATTATTCAACAGAAACAGAAACATTAGTGGCGTACCCCATGAGCACACTGTGTGAGTCGGTGTGCAGTCTGACCGCCACAGTGCTATCAGAGAGCCCCCCGCTTCCTATGCTCTGGGCCCCCCAAGACCACGGTCATCTGCTGAAGGAAGGCAGGGGGGGGGGGGGGGGGTGACCAAAGAGAGCCGACCTTTGAACTACAGCCCCACCGCACTGGAACACGCGCTGATGTTTCTCCCAGCGCTAATTAACTGAGCGGTCCGTTAGCGATGTCTTTCAGCAGGCAGGGCTTTGCTGCCCGTGTGGTGTTACCTCGCCGTCCCGGAGGGCCAGGATCCAGACCGCCTCGCCGCAGCCCGAGTGTTGCTGTTATTCAGGCGTACGTTCAAACCACTCTGCCCATGGAACAAGACGGCCCCACCACCACCACCACCACACCCCCCACACCCTCCCCAGTAGAAATGAAAGAATCCAGAAATGGAGAGTTTAATTTATGAGCAGTGGAGACTTTTTTTCCAAACGTGTGTGTGTGTGTGTGTGTGTGTGTGTGTGTGTGTGTGTGTGTGTGTGTGTGTGTGTGTGTGTGTGTGTGTGTGTGTGTGTGTGTGTGTGTGTGTGTGTGTGTGTGTGTGTGTGCGCACACATGTGCATGCATGCAGAGCCATCCAACCTGGCTTTGGACAGCTCCTAGGTATTAACCCCAGGAGTTGTCTGAGTAGCCCGCCATGCAATGTATTTTCCCTTTTTTTACATCCACAAGCGGCTCTTCTTCCACTTCAGAAATAAACCCACACGCCATACTTCCATTCTTGTCCTGTAAGCAGCCCATACGTTAGCTCAAACACACGGACGCAAACGCATCTGCACTGAGCTGGCCGATGCGTACCTTGGTTTCCTGTGGCTCTACTCTGATCCGCTCTCGTCCCACCGATCCCAGTTCAGAGGAAGGGTAAGGGTTGTGTTCTGAAGGGCCACAGTGCCACCGCGTCGGCCGGTCCCGGGGCTAGCCGGAGGTGTTGATGTACGAGAGGGATGTGAGAGCATTTCAAGCGGGCGAGGGAAAGGGCATGGAACCTTAAGGGAGCAGATAGCAGCAGCACTTTAGCATAGCAGATGACAGATGAACCGCCACAAAGGTCTTATGGGTCACGCTCGTCCGGTCCACTACTTTGCTCTGTTGTTGCGCCACAACAAAGAACCCAATTCATTAGAAGTGCAACAGGAACCAGCCGTTTCAAATTAATACGCTAAATGAACAGCTCTATCTAGCTATTGTTCTGCTGTCATGTGACGACATTATATGAAAGGTATATTTATCGACTCAACACTCACTCGACACTTTTGACTGCATGTGTCGCGGTGAACACAGTTTAGTTTAGTGTTTGTTCGTTTTGAATATTGTCCGTTGGTTTGTTTATGTCCTTTTATCCCGACATTACTATTTACTATTTAGCAGACGCTTTTATCCATAGTGACTCCCAAGCTATTTCAGATACGGTTAGGCAGCTTGGAAAGAATGTCAATCTGGGATAGGCTGAGTACAGAGAGGACAGGATAGGCTGAGGACAGGATAGGCTGAGGACAGAGAGGACAGGATAGGCTGATGACAGAGAAGACAGGATAGGCTGAGGACAGGATAGGCTGATGACAGAGAGGACAGGATAGGCTGAGGACAGAGAGGACAGGATATGCTGAGGACAGAGAGGACAGGATAGGCTGATGACAGAGAGGATAAGACAGGCTGAGGACAGGATAGGCTGAGGACAGGACAGGCTGAGGACAGGATAGGCTGAGGACGGAGTGAATGGAAGTCGTCTGGGAGTCAACCATTCTAGCCACTACACACACACACACACACACACACACACACACACACACACACACACACACACACACACACACACACACACACACACACACACACACACACACACACACACACACACACACACACACACACAGGTTCTGTAGTTCTCCCTGGCCTAGTGATCTGCACTTTTGGTTCCACAGTTGATGTTCCATGGTGGCTAACCAGCTAGATAGAAATATGGAAATGATGGAAAGATGGATACTGGTTACTGGTCAGGGCCTGATTTTGACTTTTGTTTTCACTCTTTCAGTCAGAAGGCGTAGGCCACTCCTGCTTGCATTCTTTTAAAACATTCCTTGTGTACTACTACTTGTGTAAACCTTTGTTCCACATTTAGAGAATTTCTCTTTTCTGATTTTGATTAGTTTACTATGCATGTCATGAGTGGTTTTGTGTCTGATTAAAACAACAGGTGGGAGTTTTACTCGTTCGGTGTGTTAAACAGAGTTCAAAAGTACTTGTTTGTGTGTGCATAGTCTCCAATGTTGATTCAAATAATAAGGGAAACACTTTTACATAACTGGGCTCAGTTGGATGTCAATTGAGTCAATTGAGTCCAAAGGATCAACGGAGCAAAATGCAAGCCTCCCAACACTTGCCCGTGTCTATCTGCATAGATGACACCGATTTTCAGATAAAGGACCACCAATATCGAAACGTTCAATAAGTTCTATTTTAATAAAGTCATGGCAGGGTGAGCTGAATTCATGTGAACATTTGTGTGGGCCTGAGGCGAGACACATTTCATATCATTACTATTGCTGCAAAGATGGACTATTGTTTGGATACAACATTGTACGAGTAAATGCACATGAGTAAATTACTGAATTAAAGAAATAAGAATTATTGCTCTCAACTTTATATATACCATGATCAATCTAATCTATTTTGAAGGGAGGGAAATATATGGCCTAGAAATGTGCAATATGGTTCTATTGGTTTCTCTGGCAATAGGCACATGTTCTGTTTATTGTGTATAGTGTGGTATCGTATGGACATTGAAGGTGCTTTCTAAGCCTCTTTTTAATCCAGGGCAAAAACAAAAAACCGAAAGCATCTGACAAAGTTTGGTAGCAATTAGGGGAGTGATGCTTTGAATAGCCACATTTCACAAAACAGACCTATATATCAAAGTCAGGGCATTGAGTGGAACTTGTGTAATGAATCAAAGATCCACCAGCGAGTTCCAATGGGAACCATCTGCACGGCATGGCCTCTCTCCCTCCATGTGCACTAGCCCTCTGTGGGACTGCACCGTATGGAAGGCATCTGGGGATCAGGGCAGGGCCCCGGGTCAAATGGAATGCACCCATAATTAGCCCTCATATGGGTGTCATTTTAGCATAGCAACAACTAGAAATACACGAGAGGCTCCATCCGTCTGTGAAGTCGAGGAACGCGGGCGTACTGTGGAAGAAGAGGAAGAATGAGCGCTGGTTTCCTTTGTTTTGGGTTTTTTTGTTGTCTACTGTGAGAATGACTTGGTGTTGCGGGCGGACTCTGAGTATTCCCGAGTATTCCCTGGTGGACATTCCTGGGAAATCCTCAAACGGAGCAGCAATTGGTCTCGGGTCTCTACACAGCATTCAGGCGAGTGCTTTATGACGTGCAATGTTTAGGGTGAAAGATATGAATGGGCCTGCAGGCCTTTGTGTGGAAATCAGAGCAAACTGATTTAAGCCTCGACAGGTGTCCCCAGACACTCCCAGAGTCACGGATTCGAGAGAGAGAGAGAGAGAGAGAGAGAGAGGGGGGTGGGACGGGGGGGGGGTGTGACTTTGTGGAAAGAGAGAGGCTTCCTCCAGATGAGGTGCCAGACCGAGAGACACGTTCGTCTGGGACGGAGACGCAGATGCTCGGGGACAGAGCGATGAAGAGACTAAAGGAGGGACAGGCGTCACAAACACAGGCTCACAGTAATCTGTGTGTGTGTGTGTGTGTGTGTGTGTGTGTGTGTGTGTGTGTAACACAGAGAGTGAGAGAGAGAGAGAGAGAGAGAGAGAGAGAGAGAGAGAGAGAGAGAGAGAGAGAGAGAGAGAGAGAGAGAGAGAGAGAGAGAGACAGCGAGAGAGAGAGAGAGCGAGAGAGACAGCGAGAGAGACAGCGAGAGAGACAGCGAGAAAGAGAGAGAGAGACACAGCGAGAGAGAGAGAGAGAGACAGCGAGAGAGACAGCGAGAGAGAGAGACAGCGAGAGAGAGAGACAGCGAGAGAGAGAGACAGCGAGAGAGAGAGAGTGTGGGCATGTATCTCTGACATTTAGCCACCCTAGCCAACCCTCCATTGGCTCGCTGCTCATAGCCTGCAACATGCCCCCGGGCCAGGGGGAGCACAATGGCGCCCTTCTCTTAAGCAGCATCAAAAGGCCAGATGAAAACAGCCACATGATGGCGTTCCCCTCAGAAGTGTAAAAACACAAATGTAACATGTGAATATGTCTCTGCTGGCGCTCCGGGTCCCGGCGTACAGCCTTTAAACAAATTGGCCTTGTTCAACCGCACGCACGCACACGCACACACACCCACACACACTCCACTGCATAGCCAGAATAGGATTGGACGTTGGGAGAGATGGCGCAAGATAAACAAATGGGAGCAACAAATGCATAGGATCAAAACAAGAGAGTCTTTATAGGCCGAGCGTCTTTTACATCTCATGCCGGGCTGTTGGATAACAAAGATACGAGATGAAGGCACACTGGATATGTAAATAACATTACTCTGTGTGGAATACAGAGACAGAGCTTGAGCAAGGGAGGCACAACAAGGGGGAAATAATGCCCAATTAAAGGTTCAACACAGCCTCTGGCGCGGCACAAGAAAGCAACCGGCAAAGTTTCAACTTAGGAAGCATTGAGCTAACCTTTTATCTGCCGTATAAATAGAATGAATCAGGAATACTCTTTGGATGCCTTGTGTGTGTGAATCCTGCCCTACAAAGATTCCAAAGTCACAGCTTTCACAAGCTGTTAAGCATTGATGTTAAGCTAAGTTAAGGCTTAACATCAAGCTAATGATTAGGTCTCAGATTTGATTGTGACAAGAACGACAGGAGTACCAGAGAGTGAATAGTGAAGGGGAATTTCTCCGTTCAACTCCTCCTGCTGGGAGGCACGGTCAGCCAGCCTGACTGGTGCTTCTTAGAGCCGTACAAGTTAATTATCTTTCAGCGTGACAGGTATGATTACACAAAGAAACGCACTCTGGACCGACCGATTCCCAGGTCACCGACACCCAAATTGCTTGCAAGAACAAAAGCCTAAACGCACCCTAACTGACATCAAACTGCGCAATTAACTCGTAGCCTCAGACCTTGTTCACACCAGGTATTAAAGCGCGCCTGAGACGAAGCAGATATACCCGCTCAGGAGTAAAGGCAGGATCTTCCGTTGCTCCTGGTCCTTTGAGTGTCAATGTCATCATTAAAACACTTTGCAACCGACTTCTGTCATAACTTTCCCAGTGTGTTTTTAGCCCTTTTTTTTTTTACGTCTGTGCCAGTCGAAGGTGCAACAAACAGCCTACAACATACGCGCCAATCAAACATAGAGCTATTTGTCTATAGAGATAGAGCAATGTTTGGAAGTGCTATCTAACCACAAATGATTACTGGGGACACATCCACCTGCTTTGTTTGAGTCAATGGTAGACATAGAGAGATCCCATTAACTGCATTCACCAGTCAGCCTGAAATGGGTTAGATTAAGTTACACTGTGAAATGTCACCAGCAGGTAATTTCGACGGAAATCTCCCGAGTTTCAAAGGAAACCCGTGCGCCCACACGTAACACGACTGGCCATCTTTCTTTTGACTTTAAACAGAATTGTGTTGAAAAGAGGATCCATTACACACGGAATTCCAGTCCAATTTGGCTTCAAAAGGCGGTAAAAGAGCTCATTCTGCGGGCCCTGCTCTCTCTCTTGACTACGAGATGGGCTGAGAAAGAGAGGTTAGTCACGGCTGCTTATCGCACAACCGAATGAGCACGGGATTAAAAGATCAAAGGCTGAGTTGGTTTAATATTATAGAAAATGTAAGCTCCTTTCGTGGATGCATTTTAACCCCCCCCCCCTTAACCTTTTATCCACGCAGAATACTCAGATCAAAATGCTTCAATTTCATATTAATTTCATCCAACGTCCGAGGCGTAATTTATGCCCACACCTCTCTTACTTCCAAAGCGAGTTTTGATGTGAGAGGCTACTGATCTCTTTTTCAAACCTTTAAGACCTTCAAGTCAGCTCCCTGTTGATTGGGCGCGTCTTCAAGTCCGTCTGAAATAAACACATAACTGAATTTCAAGGGACCTTTGAAGTGCGGCAAAGCTGAGAGCCGAAGACACTAGCAAGCAGGGTTGGACAGCTGCGCTCGAGACACAAGGCAGTAAGCTCTCGGTTTACACGCGTGTGGTTTCAGCATTAGCACACTAAGACAAACAAGTCGGAGTTTGAAAACGTTCAGTGAGACCGAGGACCGTCGAACAACGCATGTCAGGAACGAACGAACACACACACACACGCACACACACACACACACGCACACACACACACACACGCACACACACACACACACACACACGCACACGCACACACGCACGCACACACACACATGCGCGCACACACACACATGCGCGCACACACACACATGCGCGCGCACACACACACACACGCCTTTAGTGAACTTGTTATTCTACAACGGGACCACACTGCAAAGAAAGGCAGAACTTTGCAGCACATCAAACGGTCAAACATCAAACTCGATGAGGCCAAATCTATCGGACGATCCACAAACATTTGGCACGCCCCCTTTTCTCCCGAGATTAATCTTTTAGGAATCACAGACATGAACTCCAAGTGGCATCTAAATGCTGTCCTGTCAGCTTGTATACACCAGGCCTCTAGTGGTCTGCACGCCAATCTGGCATGTCCAATCTGGCCAGATTGGCCAGATTGGCAGATGGGGTTGCACGTGAGGAGTGTGGAGCCTGAATGTGGCCCCAAGATGGTGAGTACTGTGCAGTATTCTATGTTCGTTCACGTGGGAAACATGTTTGTATTGCCTAGAAACAGGATACGGCCACCTGAAATCCAAACAAAGAGCAAAGATATTGAGATATTATAAGGTGTTAATAAAATATTATGCATTTTTGTTAAAAGCATTTTAGCATAAATTAAAGGGGTTTATCACTCTTCTGAGCTATGTCACTTGTTGTTTTTTTCTTTGGATACATCCCTCATCTACGTTGGTCTTATCGAGATAAGGATCAGACTAAAGGTCACGGTTCTCCAAGTAACTGATCTCCGATCAGTTGTCACGGCACAGAGAAACCATTTAGACCTGAGGGCAGGAGAGGGCGCTGACAATAATGAATTCAAAGCAAACACTATAGTTGATAATACAGCAAATTCACACAATCCTGTGCACTTTTATGGCAAATCTATTGTATCGTTGTTCATGGTTCATCTCTGTACGAAAAAGGAGATCATAATGGCATAGTAATCCAAACAGAAATAGTAGCGACCACATTGTGCTAGTTGCAATCACTTGTGGTGGTTCTGCCCATGTCTGTTTGTGGGTCCATTTCGAGAGGCCTGTTGCAAATGAGGAAGGGGAACAGGCGAGAGAGACAGGCCTGGCTGGAGACCATTACAGCTTGTTAGTCCCTCAAGCCTGGGGCCTGTCGCAGGGCCCCCTCGGCAGAGGAACCTCCTGTCAGAGGGGAAGAAGGGTGGAGGGAGGAAGGAGGAGAGGAGAAGGCAGAGAGGGCGGTGAGAGGGGACGGGAGGCGGGCGAAGCGGGGGTGTACGAACGGAGTCCTTGCCACTTACTCGGGTCCCAGGAGACATCCCACCAGATCTGCGAGTCTCATTTACATCCGCCCGATCCCCGAGGCCATTAGGCAGTTTAGCGAGGAAGCGGCTGCTGAAATATACATGTGTTTCGGTGTCTGCGCCGCATACCGCGGCTCTTGCCGATCGGCCCCGCAAATCGATTCAATATTTAAATCATGGGTTGCGTCATGCGTTTGATGTGCGCGTCTTAACGAGCTCCGTCTCTCATTACAGACGCGGCGGTGGTGAACGTGGACTGGGGGAGGCTGTTTACTGTCGGAGAAGGGGAGCGATGTGTCGAAATGATCTCTGCGTGTGTCGAAATGATCCGACGAGACAATTTTCCATTGAGTAGCCGTCTGCGCGGTGGTGGGCTCGCTGTTACGCGCTGATCAGCCAGTCTCTTTTATTTCTCGAGCAGTTCCTGTTTGCTGGCATTGACTTTCTGTCAGAATCTCATCCTGTTCTTATTTCCAACGGGCGCTGCTCAGTGGTTTCCAATCAGATGTCACAGTGGGGAATGTGTGTTATATAAAAAGTGATAGCGGGATATCAAAGAAGGCTGACTGGATCTGTGGGCAGCCATGGCAACCAAAGAACATGATCTTTAAATGTGTGTATTTAGGCCTTCAATACCGTGTTTGGGTTGGTTTATAGTGGCATTAGGAAGAGATCATTTGATGTAGCACTTGATGATGCATGCAACCACACACTTTAACGATACCATTTAAATATGGTTTTTTAGATATTGTACATATTTTGTAGTAAATGAATACGTTTTCTTTTTCTGTCTTTGTCCTTATGATGACGAGACAAGTCATCTAGTATAGTGCACAGCACAAACAAGCTGCTTTTAACACTTGATAGCCGTATGGCTCTGTGTACGGGTCGGTCTGGGTGCCACATTCATAGCATCCATATCAGCATGTGAGAAGAAGCGTTGCAGGTGAGAGGATGAACACACCATGCCAAACTCACTGCAGGCTCCTGGCGTCCAGTGGCTCCACTGTCTCTCAGGTGGCCCCCATCGACTCTGTCAAACCGAAGAGCGGAAACGTGGTCGACACTCCACATGAGCACCAACCTGCCGGTTCAGAGCGGTTCCAGTGCAAACAAAAGGTGTGAACGAAAAAGCATCCGAGTGTCTCACTGTTAAGCTAAGGAGCGCATGTGTGACTCAGGTTTCCCCCAGTGAAACTCCCTGTCAAGTGGTTTCTCCACAGCAACAGCTGGTGGTCTGGTTGTCAGAGACCTCCAAGTAAAAGGAGCGACGAACCAAATAACCAAACTGGGGCGATGCGGAACCCAACGCCCGGACACGCCGACACATGAGCGGACGACGAATGCTGACCATCTCGGTCATTAATCCGATGTTCCTGAAAACACTGTGCGTCGGGATTAACGTTCCCTCTCCCTCTCCATCTCTCTCCGCCATCCTAACTCCTCTCTCTCTCTCTCTCTCTCTCTCTCTCTCTCTCTCTCTCTCTCTCTCTCTCTCTCTCTCTCTCTCTCTCTCTCTCTCTCTCTCTCTCTCTCTCTCTCTCTCTCTCTCTCTCTCTCTCTCTCTCTCTCTCTCTCTCTCTCTCTCTCTCTCTCTCTCTCTCTCTCTCTCTCTCGAGTGACGGCGACTGCTCACCGTGTTAAACATTTTTTATGTTTATTTCAGAATCCATTGAAGAACGCCCTTTAAACATAACATCCAATACTATTAGAATCCTTATTCACGTACGTTTCTGTGAATAAGTACTGTTATCTGATCGCCATCCTCGTTAGTACTACTGTTATTGTCATCGTGATGACGGCTGCAGCACCATCCTCTCCCACTCTGACGCCTGACTGGAGCCCAGTGTTATTGGGCGTGGTGGACCGCCAGCAGGGGGCAGCGTCCCACCCTCCGCACCCTCTCAGTAGGGCTCCCCCGGGGCCCGGGAGCGGGGAGATTAAAACAAACAGGAGCTTAATCAGATAGGCCTTCGCTTCTCCCTACTTAGCTGCCGACAGAAGAAGCCCTCTCCAGGAAGGCAGCCTGGAATCAAAGCTTCCTCCTCGACACGTGCTGCTTTGCCGATCCATATCACAACAACAAAACCAGCAAACAATTATTTATTCCTTTTGATGTGGGTTTTGAAGTTCCCCCACCTCCTCCTCCGCCATGCTTCTGCCACTCCTGCCACTCCTACCTCTCTCTCTCTCTCTCTCTCTCTCTCTCTCTCTCTCTCTCTCTCTCTCTCTCTCTCTCTCTCTCTCTCTCTCTCTCTCTCTCTCTCTCTCTCTCTCTCTCTCTCTCTCTCTCTCTCTCTCTCTCTCTCTCTCTCTCTCTCTCTCTCTCTCTCTCTCTCTCTCTCTCTCTCTCTCTCTCTCTCTCTCTCTCTCTCTCCCCACGCCTCCAGCGCTGCATCACATCAGCGAGGAAACAAGGTCACGCAAGTTTCCCCAGATAGGGAGGCGTCTTTGAAGGAGAACGCCAACTTTCCTGCTGTCGCCCACCACCCTCTCAGGAGTGTGTGTGGGGGGGGGGGGGGGGGGGGGGGGGGGGGGGGGCTGTGGTTTGGCCAGTTGCCAATTGAGCTCCAAGGACGTTAGCAAGGCTAACAGGTGGTACAACGGTGACGCGTGGCTTCCCTCGAAACACTCATTCTGCATCTGTCTCCCCATGGTGGCGACACATCATACTATGTGTGCGGGCGTGTGTGTGTGCATGTTTGTGTGTGTGCGTGTGTGTGTGTGTGCACTTGTGTGTATGTGTGTGTGTGCGTGTGTGCATGTGTTTGTGTGTGTGCATGTGTGCATGTGTTTGTGTGTGTGCGTGTGTGTGTGTGCGCTTGTGCATGTGTGTGCGCTTGTGTGTATGTGTGTAAAACTTTTGTCATTGACAGTGCTCAAAAATCCACTCCAAACGTTGTTTAGTCTGAACCTGATTAGAAGTAAGAGTTGTTATGTCATCTCTATTTATCTCCAACAAAGTAAAAATAAACTATAAACCAGCAGTTATTACGATGAACACACATTTTTATGGTTTGTTTTTATAAGAGGCCCATTTGCTGACCACTTCTTCACACGAGATTAATTCGGATAACCTCTTGCCAAATCCAAACGTGTGTACTGAGTTAAACCGTACGGCGGTTTTTCTCCTCGATGTCGCAGCATCTGCTGGAGCAGTTGGATCGCTCTGCCGCCCCATCAAAAGCTCTGGCAGAGGGAGAAACTGCTCACCACCGCAGCCAGCAATCGTGTTTTTATCATTGTCTCAGGGTTTGTGATCCAGTAAGTGTGTTCATTTAGGGGGCTTGCAAAAGACAAAGCCAAATGCTTTTTTTGACAGGACCCATTTCGAATGCCTCTGTACACATCAGAGGAATTGTCTTCACAGCTGAATATCGTCCATTTGGACGTGCACGTGTTGAATGATGTGCAGTTCTGTCCCATGTTTGAGAGATAACTGCTCTCTCACAATTTAGTGAATAAGTAACTACATTTTGATTTAATTAATAAATGTTGCAATAAGTTATGTCAGAATAGTTAACCTTAATAATTTGAAGATTAATTCATGTCTGAACTGCTATCAAATGGGATATGGTGTTAAAGTCACAATGTGTAAGATTTAGTTCCTCCCAGTTAGTAACTGGGAAAACTAAACACCAGTGTTCTGTCCACTCTAACTGGCTGTGCAACTGTGTGACTAGCGTTGCTCGATTGGCTGGATGGCGTGAGTGGGAGGGGTTTAGCATGAGTGGGAGGGGTTTCGCATGAGTGGGAGGGGTTTCGTGTGAGTGGGAGGGGTTTAGGGTGAGTGGGAGGGGTTTTGGGAGTGTCAATAGTATGATTCTTGTAAACAAAGAGAGATGCATGGACTGGCCAGCATTTTTTTTGGGATAGTATATTAGTTATAGGATGTGATTTTATTGATAACATGGTTGAAATCACTATCAATCAGCATTGACTATGTCGGGGTTATTTTAAGCTACAAGCTAGTTGAAATTGAACACATTGCGACTTTAAAGTAGGCCAATATCATTATAGATATTATAAATATACAGGCTAATAATGTTATGTTTAATTGTGTTCAATTAAACTATATTCTCCAGCATTTGGGGTGTTGTTGCAAGGATAATTGTGTCTTACTTCAACAATAGCATCTATTTCTATGACTATAACTGTACTGCAATACAGAGCCCACAACGTCGTAATTATGTACACCATAAAATAATTGGACATTTAGATCATGTTCCCAAATGCCAATATCGAGCTTGTTAACCATTTCATTTTCAGTTTATGAGCCACTTTAATTTGCCATTTGGTCTGCCTTGTTCAAGTCGGCCTTTAATTAAACTCCAACTAATTACACAAGTCTTGAATGAGTGTCCTGTGTCCTGATGTCGGGGCAGCCCAGTGAAACCACCTGGGTGGCGTGTGGCAGGAGCAACTGCTCCAGGGACAAATAGAATATACAAGATCATACACACAGAGGTGGGGAGATCACAAGGTCTGCAGCATCTCTCTCATCCCACCGTTTCTCCTCGTGAGGAGGGAGGAGAGCTTTATGAGATGGAGGTGCTTCTAGCCGGCTCTAATTGGTGGTTTTATTGGACAACATGCACGTTTAACTGGGAGTTTGCGTCGGACAACTTGAAGACCCTAGTGATGTTTCATCTCACGACAAAGACGACACGTTTGCACCACGCCATCCGAGGCGTTTAATAACAGACTATTTCACTACGGTCGCATTATATATGATTTCCCTTTTATTTTCCTACTCCGTTCTCCCTAGCTTTCTTAGCAATAAAATCACTTGAAGTCACACTGCATGCACAAAGAAACACACAAAAAACGGTGTTGTTGCACAGCATGCAGAAATGGTAAAACCTCCTGTTTCTGTTAAGCTCATGCCAATTGGTCCCTTAGCTCTTGACTGAACATTAAAATGCCATTAATTTGCCTCTTAAATAATTACAAACACTTGTGCAAACAGGGTACCCTGCAGTACCCAACCATCCGCCCACACATCCATGTTCGTACACTCACCACTCACCCAACAAACACAACACATGACGGTTGTAAGGGGAAGTTAAATGTGGAAAGTACTTGGCATGCACTTTGGTCTTTTTGTGCGTCCACCAACCATACAAAATGAGATATTCATTTTGTGAGGGCTATACTTTGTTACACTTTTAAACTGCCGTGTTGCTGTCATCTTACACAGCACAAAATAAAGGCGCTCTTCCTGAGCAGCTTTGGGGAAGATCAAAGCGTCTTCACCTGAGAGTCGTCACCATGTCATGCAGAATGGATGTAGGTCGTACATTCACAGTGTCTCGGTGAATGGTGATAGCTGCGCACAATGTTCCAAGGTGTGTATGTGTGCGTGTGCTTCATGTGACTACATTGGCCAAGCTTAAAACATCCCCCAAAAGGGGCACTTAAAGCAATTTGAAAATGCAAAACATTTTGCATTTGCTTCAATGATTTGAAAACGACCCCGTTTCAGGAGTGGCGCCAAAGCCTCCGACCTTGTGGTGCGTTCTGTGCCGGCAAAACACAGCGGCTGTCGTCATCACCGGAGGAGGTCGGTAGCTCTGACAGGCCGACACAGTCCAGCGACTTGACAGAAAGCTACGGGGAAAACCGGGCTGTGCGGGAGAGGAGTCAGCCTATAGTCAGACATCAGCTAACTAATCCCTGGACTGTTGAGGCGGTGGTGGGTGGTGGGTGGTGGGTGGTGGCAGACTGGGAGTCGTCAGACTATGACTGATCCAGGAATGCTCCGCTGAACACCTCCATACCCCACGAAGCAACGCGCCCGAGATGCCTGCTGGAGTCTCTGGGGGCCCCTGTCCACAGCTCCCATCACACACACTGTCATGCGTGCACATGGTGGGGGTGGTGGTGGTGGTGGTGGTGGTGCGGGACAGTTTGATAGGGAGGGATGATTCGTACTTCTTTAGTCTGGGCTGGCTCTGGCAACACAATGTCAGAATCGAGACTAACTAGGAAAAAAGGCCCCCAGTTAAATTGTCACGGTTCCCAGCTGCAAACATCACCCAACGCCTTTCTTGACGGGGGTGTATTGGGGGTCTTTCATGTGAGATTCCGTCAGGCATGAATGCGTCTTCCAGAGACAGATGTGAACCTGTGCAGATGTCACTATAATGGGAGGCGGCTTCTGTGACAGGGGCAGGGGGTAAACAAATAAACCAATAAATAAGGAGTAAGATGTGACCAAGGCCCCTGGTTCTCTGATATATACTGTGTCTGACAGCAAGCACAAGGCCTGACTGACACATCAAAGCATCCACAAACCTAGGGTGGGGGTGGCATTTTCAGCTAAATACACCCCCATCCACCGCACCCCAAAAGGAAACTGCATGGAATCGCCACCCTTTGCCCATCCTTTCTGCTGTGGTAGCTAACGGTAGCCCGTACTTGTTGGCGGCCATATTGACTGACTTGAGTCACACTCAACAGGGGAAGGCAGCTTTGAAGCCCGCTCTTATTCTTGTGTGTTCCTATTTTGGTCTGGAGCACAAAAGATCAGACTCCACTGTTTATCCGTAGGTTCTCAGAAGAAAAGGAAAGGCAAAAAGGTTTCGTTTTCTTTTTTTTCAATCCCCTTTATCTGCCTTTCATTAGCGCCTCGCCCTCTTACCAGGGCGGCCGGCTGGGAGCCGGCCACTTTCTTCTGGCCTGTGATGTTCTGTAGATTACAGAGGGACTTTGAAGATGGGACTTTGAGGCACGTCGCCGGGCCTCAGACGGCCTCACGCCATCTGCCAGATCGACGGCAAAGCGGCGGAATGGGGCCGCCCTCCGCTGAGCCGTCTTTTTTGTCTTTTATGTGTCGCGTTTGGACGCCACGCGGCTGCCACACCTTTGTAATCTATTGGCCACGGTCTGCCGGGGACGACGGCTGGCGTGGCGCAGACAGCACGCACGCACACACACACACACACACGCACGCACGCGGGCGATCACACACGCACACGCACGCACGCGGGCGCACACACACACGCAGGCGCACACACGCGTCCTCACACACACACGCACGCACACACACGCACGCACACACACACGCGTCCTCACACACACATGCACGCACACACCCACACACGTCCTCACACAGGAAGGATGATACTTCCCTATCATGTGTCCTTCCTGTGGTCATCGGCCGGCAAATGACACCATTACTGCCCCCTCCCCCCACGGTGACATGTGATTTTCTTGGAACTGGTTGACAAGGGTCCCAGAAGATGATGCACGGGGTGCCTTCTTTTATCTGGTCTCTGTTTACCAGTAGAAAGTTCTGGTCGAAACTTTGGCTCGTTTATGAGCTTCAGCCGACGACGGAGTTCTCCGAAATGTCGAAGAACCATCCTGACAAAAGGATGTCTCGGGGTTGATCCGTATGAATCATAACTTGTTGTCTGAAACACGACGGCTCCTCTCTGAGTAAACCAGCAGCTGGAGGCAGACCGCAGGCCAGGTTCCCACCTCCTCCGTGGTGCCGGTATTGTACACTCTCCTTGAGTTAGCCAACATCGTCTCCCAGAGGCCATCGCTCACTCCATATGAACCATCAAACGGCTCAGGATCTGATGGAGAACCATCACCATGGGGCTTTTGAACGCGTCTCCCATGTGTATCCTCTCTCCCTCCTCCCCCCCCCCCCCCCCCCCCCCCCCCCCGAGACCACTGTCTTCAGAGGCTTAGGGAGAATAAAGGCTCTGATCGGTAGAAACCAGCGGTTGCTTCCCCCTCACCTGCCCCCCCCCCCGCCCCGCCCCGCCCCTCCCCGTCTTCCTCTCATCTTGTCACATCTTGTGTAACTAACGCACACACACAAGCATGTGCATGCACACACACACAGACACTCACTTTTGCACACTGTATAGACACACACAGTGGAATTCCATATGCATGTACCCATTCTTGCAGATAAACACATGCGCACACACACAAATATGAACATGACACGACACACACGCACGCACGCACACGCACACACACACACACACACAAACCCAAAAGCAAGCTTCCTTTAGATTCATAGGTCAGGAAAAAAAAAAGGATGTCTTCTTTTGTAATGGAGCTACGGAAAACAGAATAATATATTAAAGAGCTTAAAGCAGAGCGTAATGTTGAACTACAAAAAATCATTAGGCAAGCCCCCCATGAAATAAACATGAAAGTAATTGGATCAGACGAGCGCGTGGCTGACAATGGGGGGGGGGGGGGGGCAAGCAGCTGCTAATGACAACACATCTAACGGCTTCAGATGACTCCCGCGACACTTCAAACAGAGCCACGCAATCGCTTCCTCGCTCGCAAAAGTTCAACCAGAAATGTTTCGGAATTGCTTCGGTTGACTTTGGGGGCTGGTTACCGCTGGGTAACTGTACAGGGTAACTTTACTCACTGTCCGCCGCAGCCCGCGCATTTACTCCAGGGCTAGAGGATAGGGGTCAAGCAGGCCTCCAGCAGAAGACGCCTGGATGAAATAGCGTCAGAAGAAGCAAGGTGTTTAGGATGTCACAGAGGGAATGCAGAGGCGAAACGATGATGATCAAAGCAGCATGCAGGATGAGTGCGGGGGGGGGGGGATGAAATAAAAGGGGGGGGGGGCTTGTGGATAAAAATAGTGCCACCGCACACGTAACGCCTTGGCGTTGTCGTGGGGGATTGATGCTCAAAGGCTTAGAGAAAGGCAGGGGATAGGGAACGGATAGGGTGATATGACTGCCGTCTCCTCTTTGATGTTGCGGTTGGTTACATCTTTAAATCCCATTATGCCTTGACAGCTGTAGTGAGCTCCGAGCAGGACATCTGTCACATCCTTGCCCAGTGAGTGGCCTCTCTGACTATAGCGCCTGGTGACTCACTTCCCAGCGCCACCACTGTTTGTGTGTGGATGACGTAGGGCTTGGTCACTGGTCTTTAGAAGGGCATCAACACATGATGGGTACGGTGCCGCAGTGTGAGACAAGCCAGAGACGGTGCTAACCCAAACCTCCCACACAGAACACAAGTACTATGAGTTTTGGGTTGATTGCTTTGTTCATAACGCAGCGTTGGGGTGAAGTATTGACGAAAAGAAATGTCAGATACAACCGCATCAGAACAAGAAAGTCACAAAGGTTTGTGAAGATGAATGTGAAGATGGATGTGAAGATGTTTGTTAAGATGAATGAGAAGATGAATGAAGATGTATATGAAGATGAATGAGAAGATGGATGTGAAGATGTTTGTGAAGATGAATGAGAAGATTAATGAGAAGATGAATGAAGATGTATGTGAAGATGGATGTGAAGATGGATGTGAAGATGTTTGTTAAGATGAATGAGAAGATGAATGAAGATGTATGTGAAGATGAATGAGAAGATGGATGTGAAGTATGTGAAGATGGATGTGAAGATGTTTGTGAAGATGAATGAGAAGATGGATGTGAAGATGTTTGTTAAGATGAATGAGAAGATGAATGAAGATGTATGTGAAGATGAATGAGAAGATGGATGTGAAGTATGTGAAGATGGATGTGAAGATGTTTGTGAAGATGAATGAGAAGATGAATGAAGATGGATGTGAAGATGTATGAGAAGATGGATGTGAAGATGTTTGTGAAGATGAATGAGAAGATGAATGAGAAGATGAATGAGAAGATGAACACGACGTCGCTGGATGGATTCTGGGGAGAGGAAGCGGTGTCACATCGCTATGTCTCGGAGACAGAAACAGCATTTTAATTGGTGATTAGTGATGACCATGTGAGTTTGGGTTGCATTTACTCCGCTGCCTGTTTGGTCACACCATGCTCTATAGAGAGGAGCCATAAAAGCGTTTTGTGAACATCTGTTATCCACCCGTCGCAACGAGGCCTCTGAGCAGGAAGTGGTTTTCCTGGGACGCCTCTTTAATGTGGAAACCTCTCCGTCCCTTCAGTCCTTGTGTGGGCACAGAGGGTCAGGAAGTTCACCACATCTGCCCTTTGTTAGCAGTGTTCGGTGGAACCGGTGTCCGTCTCATCGCGAGATGTTCCCAGACCTCCACGGTGTGAGCAGATCCACGGCCGCAGGGGGACAGATGGATGGCGTCCCCCGGGACGGAGAGGAGGCTGCGATGGGACGGAGAGGAGGCTGCGATGGGACGGAGAGGAGGCTGATCACTCGACTGGGTGCAGACGGATCACTGCAGCGATACCCATCAGCGGTTATTTGCATCAGTATTTTATAGGGTTTTAGGGCGACCATATGGTCAAAATCATGGGTAGGAGCTGTCTGACAAAACAATCTGAAAGTACATTTTATCTTCTTCATTGTAGTAGGTAACAAGAATTCACGTAGGGATTATACCTTTATTTAAAAGAAAAAAGGCTCCAACAAATAAGCTGTGCCCTTCCATTGGTTAAGTTTCCATACTTCAATGCATATCCAAAAATCCAGTTTAATTCAATAATACTTCAAATATGTTTAACCAATTTTGTGTTTTTATGTTTGCATTGTTTGGAATAGCAGCTTTAATTTGATTGTGTTTGAAACTAATGAACTTGAATAATGCTATGCATTTGTTCTCTGGACCTTATAAATGCATGGCGAAGGGGTGAGAGTTCTTGACAAAGTGTTACAGCACTATGGGGTATTAGATAAGAAATAATATGGCTGTCAGAATAGTCTATTAACATACAGAAAGGAATGGCTGGAATGGTATTTAATCTATTTTTTCATACAATTTCTGCCGCCTTGTCTGCCTCTTCATAAAACCTGGAATGTGCTTATTAAATGCTGACTATCTTTCAACATGGATGTACATCCATGGTGATGTACATCTATCATTAATCACTTTGCTTTACTGGAACATTACAGTGAACGAGATGGGAAGCACATTTCTGCAGGCTAATCCAACACGCGCCATCCTCCATATGTCAGCATTGAAGGTGCTGTAGGTACGATTTAAGAGCTAGAATTAGAGTGTAAAACTCAAATTCCGCGAGCAAGCTGACCAACCGATCGCTACAGTGCTAGGTCTGTCTGTCTGTCTGTCTGTCTGTCTGTGTTCCTGAGAAAAGACACCAGGAAGACCTTGGCTGAGGAATGGTCCAGGACGGGGGCCCACAGTCCCAATTTGAGGCCCGACAGGATGGGGCCCCCAGGACCCTGAGATCCTCGGGGTCTGAGTTCTTGAAAAACCCTCCTCAGATGAGGTAACAGGGCACATTTTCCCTGGTCCCAGGAGGGGGGCCCGGTCCCAGACGTCTACCCTGGTCCCAGGACGGGGGCCCCCCAGAGGTTGAACCGACTTGTACTGACTGACTTTTTTTAGTAAGAGATGCCTGTTTGACATTGGTTTTTATTATTATTATATACTGTATTCGTTGGAGAAAAATGTAAGCCCTTGAAAGTGGGGTTTCGGGTGTAAATAGGTTGAGAACCTCTGATTTAGACTCTCATCCAATCACATTTGAGTTCCCTCGTAGGCCCGCTGCAAAGCCAAACACTACTGTGCGCGGTAAACAAACCGGTTGTGAAGTTGCACCATGGATATCGAATGCCACGATATCTAACGTTGCTATATTGAAATATATCAAATATTGCCACATAAAGCGACTATGGAGCTTCAATGGAGGCCTTGAAAACGATTTGCTGTTTTCGGATGCCGCAACGTTTTGTGTTACGCTTGTGGAAGTCATCCTCCACAGAGGATGGAGCGCAATCACTCAGCTAAAAGCACAAGGAGAAAGCTGAGCGGCTCGTTATGCGACAACATACCGCCACCCAGTGGTGGATTTGCAAATGACATGCTTGTCAGTAGCATTCAATATTTATACAATTATGGTAATAACTAGCTCAAATTGGAAGATTAAAGTGCTTATAGTAGTACGTCACATACTAATGTCATCTTTTTGATTGGTTGACTTTCAAATATCAGAAGTATATCAGAACATCAATCCATCCAGAGCCGTAGTCTCGCCAAGGAATCCACGAACAGCAGAATTACGCAGCAAACATCGTCCAATGTGTTGCCATTTGGCAGACTATTCCATGGACTACCGTCAGTGTTAAACTATCGAATCATAATCGTCTCTAGTTTCCAAAGTATACTCCCTAGACCTAGAGAAAGGTCCCAAACCGCCGGAAACAGGGTGACAAGCGTTTTAGAATAAGTCTTATAGACAAAGAGACTATAAGAAGTACCCAGTTTATTCGAGGATAACATGAGTTTACAAGACTGGGGGTGTAATGTCACATAAGCATGCTTTAATTGTTGACCCACCCACCAGATCCAGATTAAATATCTATACCAAATATATACCAAAATATATACCAAAATATAAATATACATTGTCACTAAATGTAGCAATGCAGTGGTGACTTAGTATCGCTTTTGATGTGAAAGTTATTGGGCTACGGATGCTATTCTCTTGATTTTAGTAAGCCCTTGTTTACTTACTGACTTACTCGGTGTGGGAGTTCCAACTCCGCCTGTCCAGCAGGTGGCGGTGATACGGAGCAGGGAGGCAGAACGCCCCGAAGTACTTCCGAAGGACAGAGATCACAAAGAAAGAAACACTCAGCGATCAAAACAGTAAACAATGGGAAAGAAACATAAAAAGCATAAGTCCGAAAAACACGGATACGAAGGTAAACCATCTTAAAGCGTGACTTGGGGTGTGACACTTGACATGTGTAGCATTAGCTAACCGGGGCTAACACCGTACCCATTGAAGCTTCACAGCACAGTCAACGCGATGGGTGCAGTTAGCTGCCGAGCTAGCCGAATGCCAGAAGCTAGCCAATTGTTGACGGAAACATTTGCCACACATTTATGCATGGCATTCGCTTCACATACACTAGGTTGAGATTTCTCTGCAAAATGTCCTTTACGTTTACAAGAAGTATTACAGGGGTTAACATTACTTCGTGGCCTAGCCGCCAGCGACTAAGGGTGTTCGCATTATTTTGACCTATTAGTCGCAATTGGACAGCCCTATTTGAAAATATATAATCTGCTTGTGTTAAATGGCGATAAACTCACCAATATTACAATTTACGACAGCTTGGGTCATCCTCTTTGTATCAGCATGCCGTTGGTTTCACCCAAAATATGAACGTTTATCACTTCAGAACGCTGGAATATTTGCACTAATGTCCTCTTAGTCGCTTGCGGCTAGTGGTTATTATAGTGGCTAACGCACACAGTACCTGTGTGTGTTGTGTAGAGCTGGGAGAGAGACCTCTGAAGCTGGTCTTGAAGGTAGCTGGGAATGAAGTGACGGCGGGAAGCTCGAGCCGGGACACGTTTTACGACGAGCAGTCAGCTGATTACGACAAACCCAGGGAGAAAAAGAAGAAGAAGAAAAAGGACAAGGAAAGGGTGGTTGGGTCCCCCGATGATGGGAAGAAAAAGGTGGGACTGATATGGCGCATCATTTTGTAAACGTACCATTTGTAATATATTTTGGTATCTATGTAGGACTACGCATATGCCAGAGTTCCCAGAAGCAATGGTCGTGTTTTTATTGATTTATCGTAGATGACAAAGAAGAGAAAAGCTCAAGATGCAGATGGAGACTGGGATGAACCAGAGCAGAACAGAACTCCAATCCGCTCCGAGCTGGATAAACTGGAACGTACGTGGAACATCGTTCTGCGAGAGTGTGCTGCACATTGTTGTTCCCAGTTCCACTCGCAATGTTTTTGATCCGGCATTCTTGTTGAGTGTGCTGTACATTGTTGTTCCCAGTTCCACTCGCAATGTTTTTGATCCGGCATTCTTGTTGAGTGTGCTGTACATTGTTGTTCCCAGTTCCACTCGCAATGTTTTTGATCCGGCATTCTTGTTCTTTTCAGAGAAAGAGCAGACACCTCTACAGGAGGCTTTGAACCAGCTCATCAGGCAGCTGCAGAGGTAGACCATGTACTGTATAGTGTGATCACCTGGGTTTTCCTGCATCACCTGTTGAGATTTACATTTTCAAGTTGTACCCGTTAGTGTCTTGTTTGCATGACCGCATCCGTTACATTTTGCACCATGACCTAAATATTGTGTGTCCGTGTTTCCTCTCCTGTAGGAAAGACCCGAGTGCGTTTTTCTCCTTCCCAGTGAATGATCTCATCGCTCCTGGCTACACCCGGGTCATCAAGCGGCCCATGGACTTCAGCTCTATGAAGGAGCGGGTGAAGACGGAGTGGTACCAATCGCTGGAGGAGCTGAAGGTACCTCCTGGTTTTCCCCACTAGCAGCACTGACTCTGTCTGCAGGGCCACCTTCACCACGAGAAAAGACTCACCTCAATTTGAGATGTATCTACCATCGTGTTTTAGAATGAATTATACTTCCTAACAAGTTCATGTTTGCGTGAATCGATCGAATACCAGCGTTGCTGTGCATTTTGGCGGTAAACAGCTGACTGACAAAGCCTCGGGTGTGTCTCTCCATGCAGACCGACTTCAGGGTCATGTGTGAAAACGCCATGATGTACAACAAGCCGGAGACCATCTACCACAAAGCTGCCAAGAAGCTGCTGCACTCCGGGATGAAGATCCTCAGCCCGGTACCACCTTCCCTCTAAACATGTCAATCATACTTGCAACAGATCAACAGCAGGGGGCAGCATATGTCTTCTCATAATGATATGATGCTCCTACATGTTTAGCACAGAGTTCTTCGTAGCCGGTTCGCTACGGGTCTTGTTCTTACAGACAATCTGATTAATGTCCCGCTTCAACGGCCTCAGTTGAAACCTTTTCAGAGCTGTATTCCTAACATGTGTGGTCCTCCTCCCAGGAGAGGCTCCAGAGCCTGAAGCAGAGCATCGAGTTCATGTCCGGGCTGGATCTGAACGCCATCAAGCCAGGGAAGACTGAGGAGGACGGGGGGGCCGGCCTGGACCAGAGCCGGGACGGGCCTGGAGCCTTCTACGCCAGCGAGAGCTCCCAGTCTCCCAGCACTCCCAGGTCCAGTACCATACACAGCTTCCCTGGTCCAGTACCATACACAACATCCCTGGTCCAGAACTATACACAGCCTCCCTGGTCCAGAACTATACACAGCCTCCCTGGTCCAGTACCATACACAGCTTCCCTGGTCCAGTACCATACACAACATCCCTGGTCCAGAACTATACACAGCCTCCCTGGTCCAGTACCATACACAGCCTCCCTGGTCCAGTACCATACACAGCCTCCCTGGTCCAGTACCATACACAGCTTCCCTGGTCCAGTACCATACACAGCTTCCCTGGTCCAGAACTATACACAGCTTCCCTGGTCCAGTACCATACACAACATCCCTGGTCCAGAACTATACACAGGCTCCCTGGTCCAGTACCATACACAGCTTCCCTGGTCCAGTACCATACACAGCTTCCCTGGTCCAGTACCATACACAGCCTCCCTGGTCCAGAACTATACACAGCCTCCCTGGTCCAGTACTAAACACAGCCTCCCTGGTCCAGTACTATACACAGCCTCCCTGGTCCAGAACTATACACAGCCTCCCTGGTCCAGTACGGTACACAGCCTCCCTGGTCCAGAATTATACACAGCCTCCCTGGTCCAGAACTATACACAGCCTCCCTGGTCCAGTACTATAATCAGAATCCCTGGTCCAGTACTATACACAGCCTCCCTGGTCCAGAACTATACACAGCCTCCCTGGTCCAGTACGGTACACAGCCTCCCTGGTCCAGAACTATACACAGCCTCCCTGGTCCAGAACTATACACAGCCTCCCTGGTCCAGTACCATACACAGCCTCCCTGGTCCAGAACTATACACAGCCTCCCCGGTCCAGAACTATACACAGCCTCCCTGGTCCAGAACTATACACAGCCTCCCTGGTCCAGTACTATACACAGCCTCCCTGGTCCAGAATTATACACAGCCTCCCTGGTCCAGAACTATACACAGCATCCCTGGTCCAGTACTATAATCAGAATCCCTGGTCCAGTACTATAATCAGCATCGCTCAAATTGCATCCCTGGTCCAAGGTGGGATCTTGTATTGCTGTTCTGTTCTCCTCTCTTAAGACCAGGATTTAGAATTATTTTATCTTCCATCACAGTTCTTCTTCAGACAAAACAACTTTTGCGTTACTGCCCCCATCGTCACCAAAGAAGCATACAAATGACAAAATCAATTCCCTCCAGTCAAGCGTGCCACAGTCAGCGCCCTGGAACGTGTCTCCGGGCGGGGCATGGGAGGAATGCCCCGCAGCATGCTGGCTCTTGCCTGCTTTCAGCCGTGCAGCGCTCTGACGCAGGGTCATTCTTTCAGTCAGGCCCACGCCCCCCACACCCTGCCATTCACAAGCCGGTGACACCGGTGAAGGAAAATAGTACGTTATTTAAAACGGTATCCACAGAAACTTTTAAAATGGCTTTTGGAAACGCTTTAGAAAGCCTCAGCGTGTCCACGACGTTGATGAAAGGAAGGTGACAGCTGGGTCTCTGGCGATGGCCTTGTGTTGGTTGTTACAGAAGCGCCCGGGTCTCGCTCCTCTGCCCGGGTCTGGTTCCAGTGCCCGGGTCTGGTTCCACTGCCCGGGTCTGGTTCCACTGCCCGGGTCTGGTTCCACTGCCCGGGTCTGGTTCCAGTGCCCGGGTCTGGTTCCACTGCCCGGGTCTGGTTCCACTGCCCGGGTCTGGTTCCACTGCCCGGGTCTGGTTCCGCTGCCCGGGTCTGGTTCCGCTGTCCGGGTCTGGTTCCACTGTCCGGGTCTGGTTCCACTGTCCGGGTCTGGTTCCACTGTCCGGGTCTGGTTCCACTGGCCTCCGTGTTTGGTTGGGTTTGCAGCGAGATGTAAAGGTGTGTTTTTATTCTCCTCAGCAGGCAGGACAAGGAGTCCAAGGAGGAGGTGCTGAAGGTAGAGAAGGAGCTGGAGGAGATCCGCAAAGCCGTGGAGGAGTCCGCCGGCAAGCTGACCGACCGATCGCTGCAGTGCCAGGTCTGTGTGTGTGTGAGTGTGTTTCTGTGTGTGAACGTGCGTGTCTGTCTGTGAGTGTGTGTGTGTGTTTCTGTGTCTGAGCCTGCGTGTCTGTGAGTGTGTGTGTCTGTGTCTGTCTGTCTGTGAGACTGTGTGTCTGTGTCTGAGAGCGTGCCTGTGTGTGTCTGTGTGTGTGTGTCTGTGTGTAAAGGCTCTGATGTACTAATATGATATCAATATTGTAATTTAAAGGCACTTTGTTATTCCACTCCTCAAACGGCCCGTGTCTGTCCTGTGCTCACATGTTTGCAGTGAGTGTGTGTTTCCCAACGGTCTCGTGATGATGAAATCCCTTCAGCAAATTCTCTGCGGTGTTCCCCCCCCCCCCACCCAGACCTTACTGTTAAGTCACAGAGCATAAATCAATCTTCACCACGTCCACTCCTCCCTAGACCCAATGTCATAGTTTCAGGAAACAGCTGCCACTTCACAAAGCAATGGATCTCTCCCCCCCCCCCCCCCAAGGTCCCTCATCAGCTTAACGTCTTCCGGGTCAAAGGTCACGGCAACACCGGCTAAAACGAGCGGCGAGGGGCCGCGTCACACACAACGCACTCATCCTCCCATCTGTCCACGCTCGCCCGTTCACCCTGCTCAGCGAGGGCGGGGCAGCAAGCACGGCAGCTGAGGGGGCCGTGTTGTGAAGCTCAACGGCTGGTCTGCCCGACGGAGGGCTAAGTCACTCGCTTCCCGGGGTAGAAACGACCTTTCCGCACACGGGGGCTCAGCACCTCCTCCTCTCACATGGCTGCCCTGCTCGCGCCGCCCCAGGGGGATCCAACATGGCTGCCCTGCTCGCGCCACCCCAGGGGGATCCAATATGGCTGCCCTGCTCGCGCCGCCCCAGGGGGATCCAACATGGCTGCCCTGCTCTCTCCGCCCGAGTGGGATCCAACATGGCTGCCCTGCTCTCTCCGCCCTAGGAGGAAATGTATTATGTGTTGTCATTAATAATACCCCATACTGTATCTCATTGTGTGTGTGTGTGTGTGTGTGTGTGTCGTCTGACAGCTGGAGTTCTGGAGGCGCAAATCTGACGGCTCCACCACGCTGGCCATCCTCAACCCAGCTGACCCCTCAGCAGGAGGTAAGGAAGCACCTGTGTGTGTGTGTGTGTGTGTGTGTGTGTGTGTGTGTGTGTGTGTGTGTGTGTGTGTGTGTGTGTGTGTGTGTGTGTGTGTGTGTGTGTGTGTGTGTGTGTGTGTGTGTGTGTGTGTGTGTGTGTGTGTGGTACACTTGCATGTACATCAGAGATTGATTCTGTGGTCCCTGTGCCAAATGGGACGAGTGTGTGAGACTGAGGGAGTGCAGGTGTGTGCATGAGTCCGAGCCAGGCAGACCAGGGTGGTGTTGGTCAGCTGGTGCCGTGTGTCTACAGAGGCGGGGTACTGTCCGGTGAAGCTGGGCATGATGTCCAACCGCCTGCAGAACGGAGTGAACTGCCTGCAGGGCTTCAGGGAGGACAAGAGGAACCGGGTCACTCCAGGTACTGCCTCCACACACACACTGCTGCCTCCACACACACACTGCTGCCTCCACACACACACTGCTGCCTCCACACACACACTGCTGCCTCCACACACACACTGCTGCCTCCACACACACACTGCTGCCTCCACACACACACACTGCTGCCTCCACACACACACTGCTGCCTCCACACACACACTGCTGCCTCAACACACACTCTGCTGCCTCCACACACACACACTGCTGCCTCCACACACACACACTGCTGCCTCCACACACACACTGCTGCCTCCACACACACACTGCTGCCTTCACACACACACTGCTGCCTCCACACACACACTGCTGCCTCCACACACACACTGCTGCCTTCACACACACACTGCTGCCTCCACACACACACTGCTGCCTCCACACACACACTGCTGCCTCCACACACACACTGCTGCCTCCACACACACACTGCTGCCATGCATGGCCATGATGATGAAAGCACCGCTTTACGCTCTACAGTAAACTGGGTTGTGATTGGCTCACTTATTGCCCCAGAGTCAAGGGACTCTTTTGATGCGTTTCCAGCAGCAGTGGTAGCGTCTGTATTCCCATCAAGCCAGGATGAGTCCGCTCCTCTGTGTGCTCTTGTGGAAGAGTGACCTGCGTCAGGTGATGACCCATGACCTTTGAACCCCTGACCTCTTAACAGTGTCCTACATCAACCACGGGCCGTTCACCTCCTACGCGCCCACCTACGACTCCAGCTTCGCCAACGTGAGGCAAGGAGGACTCGGACCTCATCTACTGCTTCTACGGAGAGGACGCCAGCCCGCAGGTCTCTGAGAGGTTCGTACCGGCCCCCAGCCCCGCCTCTAGCCCCGCCCCCAACCCCGCCTCCAGCCCCTCCCCAAGCCTCCAGCCTCCACAGAGAAGGTGGCTCGGCTATTCATTCATTCATTCATTCATGTTCATCAATGACCAAAAATAAATCGCCTACTTCTTTCATTCTTGGCTCAAATTATGTTTGCGTGGAATTAGAATACAGCGTGCTCTCTTCGCGTGGGTTTGTTTCCTCCAGGGCAGCTACTATAGTTCCTCTCCCGCCTCCCAAGACACACAGGCTAGGCTAGGCTAGGCTAGTGTGTGTGGGTGTGTTTGTGTGTGTGAGACCACAAAGACCCTATGGCGTCTCCGTCCCTTGCCTTCGTGCCCATAGTTCGCTCCGCTGTGCCCCTCCATGTCCATAACCCTGGGCCGGAGTGAAGGCAGCCCGGGCGAGGGAGGGAGGGAGGGAGGGAGGGAGGGAGGGAGGGGGTGGATGCTCCACTAGTTTCCTCTTGGTTTGCTGACTGGTGGCGGGGAGTAGGAAAGTGTGGTGGGCGGTTTATCATCGCCGGTGGTTGTGGAAGCGGCCATACGGCTCGCTGGCCTCCAGCCCACGCGCTGCAACGCGCCCAAGCACCAGCAGCTTGGACACGCTCGGTACGCTGCTCAGAGGCCACGGGTAAAAGCAGCTAAATAACAAGCGTTCACGGGCTGGAAACCACTGGAAGGCCTCCACATGGCTGCGGCTCGGTTCAGGATTGTTATCGTTTGCCTGTTTTTGGTAGTTTGAGTGTTTTCCGAGGGGTGGGCGATTTTAAGGAGAGGGTCTTTTGTCTTCATTAGTCTCTTCTTGATACCATTGCTTTCAATAGTTGGTTTCTAATTGACTCAATCACACATCAGGAACGACGGATCTATACCATAAATGGATGTATTTTCACTTAGTTAGGTAATTATTAATAAGTTATATAGTTCAGACTGCCAGCTAAATCCCTGACTACTCGGCCGTCTTTGGCATTACTTTTATGTCCAACGTCCTATCAATTGACCCAGTCACATAGCTATAGCCTGTCTATTTAGCTGTCATAATAAGGCAGGTGATTGGTCAGTGCAACCCACATGATGTTGTGTCTTTGATGATTTGCGTTATTGTGCTTCACATGCCTTCTTAAACACCATGCGTCTCCGACATTTTGAATGTGGCTGAACATGGTACACCAGGGTACCAGGTTACCAGGTACCAGTGTTGGTCTGATGTGTGTCTGTGGCGCTCAGCATGTCAGAGTTCCTGTCCCGGTCGGAGGAGTACACGTACAAGCTGGCCGACAATCTGCTGGACGCCATGACACGCGGGGAGCACTCCAGATCGCTGGCGGGAACGGAGCGAGTAAGCACCCTCTTTTCTTCTTCTACGGTGTCGTGGTCATTACGTACACCCCCCAATTTGAACTGGAAAAACAGACATTTATTTAAAAAAAAACAATTTGCTTGTCGCTTTTTCGGTTTTATTACTTGAAGCCGTGTCGGAATTGATCCTTTCAGATGTAAATGTACCGAGGCGAGGGAGACTTTAATGGATGTTGACGCTTTTCATTTGTGCCATGTGTCTGCTCCAGGTGGAAGAGCAGACCAAAACACCTGAGAACAAGGATGCTTCCGAGGTGAGCGCTTCAAGACGTCTCGCTCAAGTGACCGTAACGTAGAAACAAGTTTAACAGGAGCCTGGCGCCAGGTACAGGTGTGTGATTTATGCAGTAGGAGGGCCAGTGGAAGAATGTAGGTTGGTAACCAGAGACCTGTGGGAAAGTCCTAAAAGTCCTGTTTCCATGGCATTACGTCTAAGGAAGTGTTCAGTGGTACCTCGCGCCCAGCTTGAAGCGTGGTGCACCGTGTGGGTGGCAGGATTCCACCAGACCGTGGGAGGGTTAGATGTTCTCTGTCTGGCCGTCGGTTCAAACGACGACAGGTACACGGCAATATAACTGAAAAGTGACAAAGAATCGGAGACCGTTCTTTCATGAAGAACTTCATCTCTCAAGCGTATCAATACACCAGAGTGTTTGAAGGAAAGCTCTCTCTCTACTAAATACCGCTTCGATATTTACATTTCACTTCTTTAATTTCAACTCACTGAGCATTCAAAGTGACCTCTGAATGACCCCAGAGCCCTCCCACAGTGAAGTCCCAGAGGAAGTTGCTTCCCAGTAGGTAACCTGACACCGGCCGGTGGTCTGCTGCACATCCCGGGCCCCTAGGGGCCCTCGGTTGACCCGGGTCCCAGAGCGCTGGGCTTAGCGTCATGAGTACTGCACGTCGATGCCCATCTCTGTCGCTCCGGCCCGCGCCGGACACCAAACAGGAACACAAACACGGCCCGGTCTCGATTTGAACTTTCTTCGCGTTCGGCTTTCCTCGGTGGAAAATCAATTCCCAGTTTCCAGCATGTTGAGTGGAAATCGTTTTGATTCCTTTTATTTACCCCCCCCCCCCCCCCCCCCTCCTCGGGCGGGGTCGAGAGTACGCTTCCAGGAAACCCGGTCAGGGCCTCTGAGATCAGGCACACAGCAGCCCTCTGTCCGGGCTGTTTGCTGTGCTTGGCCCTGCTCCATCCAGCTCGGGTGGTTCAGGCTTTCATTACATCCCATTCTCCCCAAGCCCCTGCTCCTATTGGACACTGACATGTCCCTGCTGGAATGTATCTCCCCCTTATGTTCCAATCGTGTGTGTGTGTGTGTGTGTGTGTGTGTGTGTGTGTGTGTGTGTGTGTGTGTGTGTGTGTGTGTGTGTGTGTGTGTGTGTGTGTGTGTGTGTGTGTGTGTGTGTGTGTGTGTGTGCGTGCGCGCGCGCGCGTGTGCTCATGTGTTATGTAACGGTAGATTAAACAGGACAGGCTGTGGCTGAGCTAACTGAACTGATCCCTGGTCTGTTGTTAGGCGGTGGATCCAGAAGCGAGCGCTGGCAGCCGCCGCAGCTCCGTCAGCTCCGTGATGAGTCCGGACCACAACCCCCCGGAGGGCTCTGACGGTAACTCACCTCGTCCACACATGGCCCACGTGTGTGTGTGTGTGGAGGGAAATACCTGTGACTATATATTTTAAACCTGCATTCGGAGACCAAACATCTCCGGCTTGCTAATGAAAGACATTTGACTGAGCGCAAGGAGAAGCAGAACAACGACGCAGTCTGTCTCTAGTCAAAAGCATTGAACCATCTCTCTGTGAGTCTTCGCCGCATAGCCTGGCAACAAAAAGCTATTTTAAAAGGCTTTCTGTTCCCAACGCGGTCCGGGTGGAAGTGGTGTAACGGTGAAAGGGCTCCATCTGTTGACTCAAACAGAATGGAGCCATTGTGCTTCCAAAGTCTCCAAGGTCCAGGGGATTAAGCACCCACTCCGTCTGTGTGTGTCTGTATGGCTGTGTGTATGTGTGTTTGAGGTTTTGTCTGTGTCTACATGGGCCTGTATGTTTGTGCGTCTGTATGGATTTGTGTGTGTGTGTCCCTGTGCGTGCTTCCAGATGCTCAGCTGTTCCAGGAGAAGCTGGACGAGACGACTCTGCTCCTGCAGGAGCTGCAGGAGGCGCAGAGGGAACGTCTGAGCTCCAAGCAGCCCCCCAGCGTCATCTGCCTGCTGGCCCCCAACGCCAAGGAGCTGCAGCTGGGTAAGAGACTCCGGCGGCTGCATGGCTCTCTGTTCTCCAGCTCTACCTCCACAGCCCCCCGTCCGCAGATCAACCCCCTCTCTGTACCTCCACAGCCCCCCGTCCGCAGATCAACCCCCTCTCTGTACCTCCACAGCCCCCCGTCCGCAGATCAACCCCCTCTCTGTACCTCCACAGCCCCCCGTCCGCAGATCAACCCCCTCTCTGTACCTCCACAGCCCCCCGTCCGCAGATCAACCCCCTCTCTGTACCTCCACAGCCCCCCGTCCGCGGATCAACCCCCTCTCTGTACCTCCACAGCCCCCCGTCCGCGGATCAACCCCCTCTCTGTACCTCCACAGCCCCCCGTCCGCAGATCAACCCCCTCTCTGTACCTCCACAGCCCCCCGTCCGCAGATCAACCCCCTCTCTGTTCTCCAGCGCACACTGACGCTTCACACTCCTGCTCTGATGAATGGGAGCATTAAACGCGCACACCTGTCTCCGTGTGCCTGGCCCTCGCTGCTAGAGCGAGGACAGAACTCTTTTTGTTCCATGGGTAGCGATGCACCGTGACCTCTTTCGTTTTTATAACAGATTCAGTCCTATGGGAATCTCAATTAGATTCCCTCATTTGTGGTCTCGCCATACTTCAGCGATCTGACGCCGTTCCAGGAAACCGTCGTCTTTTTTAAATATGCCGGATAGATATCCCGGTGTCCGTTGTCTCCGCTACGCTCGATATCCGATACCAGTTACATCGCTAATGGAGGTGCACTGGTTATGTATTTCCTGTCCATCCTCCAGTCCTTTCCATCTTAACCACTGAATCCCCCACTTCACTCAACACTGCATCTAGAGTGTTCACATTAACATCGTCCGTCCGTCGTCCCCCCCCCCTCCCCTCCTCCCCCCCTCCCGCAGCTGAAAAGGTGACGGAGAACCTCACCAGACTCACCAGCCAGGTTGCCCCCGGCGACGTGAGCAGCGTGTACAGTATCCGAAGGGCGATGGGCGTCTCCGTGCCTTCAGAACCTAGCGGGCCGCTGGTAGACCTCACCACAGGCAAGTGACCCGAACACAGCTTGCGTCAAAGGGGCTTTGTTTTGTTGTAGAGTAACCAACCACATAAAGAACCACACCTGGTGTTTACAACCGCCTTTTATCGCTGGGGCTTTGAGTTGAGTGTTTGGTCACTCGTTTGGCTCTTCCATTAGGGTGTGGGCAAGATGCTTCAGTGCCGACAGAACGATGTTCATTGGAGGGAGGAATAATGGACCAGGTTTCTATGAAATGCTTGTTTGTGTTTTCCAGTGCAAGACGTGTCCGAGCCCACAGACAGACACAGCCAAGACAGGATGGCGGTCTTTGCTGTGTAACGGAAAACAACTGTTTAATATCTCATGGTGCTTTTTTGTGTGACATTTGTATGCATTTCAGTTAATAAACTTGTTTCAATTTTTTTCTAACTCAATCTCGTGGAATCAATTATTTCGCAAACACTTGATCAGACTTACAAAACCATTTAATAATAATACCTTGTGCAGCTGTACAAAATGAAGTCCAGTTAACCATCAACACCATCGCATTAATTACGACAACAGACAGATAGCGGTCCAGAGATAAGGCAGGCTTTCAGAGGCACAGAGCGAGCGGAGAGGCGTCACAGCAGGCCTGGTTGTGGGGGACGTCCCAGTGGGACATCCCAGTCCCTAGATGCAGTTTGTGCACAGAGAAGCGTAGCGACGCTTGAATGACGTCTGATATCTGTAGAGCGGAAAGCACGGCAGCAGATGACCCACACGCGCCTCGTCGCCTTGTAACGCAGAGCTGGTTATAATGTTCCTGTGTTAAGCAGTGTAAACCCAACGCAGCTGGAATTCTATTAAGAAAATGTATTTCATGGCTATTTCATGAAATCGTTTTTTTTTTACAGGAAACTTTCTAACGTTTATTCAAAGCTTTCCGTACAAACAGTTCCCTTTTTGTTTTCTTATTTGCGACTTCAGTAATGTACAGTATGTTACAGACCATAATAGACCAGGGACCATGCTCACACATCGTGACCATTACACAGTAACAGAGCAGAGTCCACCTTTCTCCAGGAAACCAAACCAGAAAAAGGGCATCTCCCAAAACATACAATCCTATAAGGATCCTTGGCATGCGGGCCACTCATTGGGCTGTCGGCACTTAAACATTCCCGTTTGAAGTTGGACTTCAGTTGGCATTCACAGATCGGCCTTTCCCAGATGCCACCTAAAGTAAACGCGTGGGGAGAAGGAGACAGATGTGACCGTGTGCGAGAAGACAGACGGCAGAGCGCCGTGTACATCTGTCCGGCGTGCACACCTTCAACGCCACCAAACCCCGACCCAGCTGAGCCCCACTCAACCCCGCCACGCGGTCCTGCGACCGGCCACCCGGTCCTCCGGTAAAGCAAGCCTCGCCTGCTGCAGTCTTGATCAGCTGGGTACCGCCTGTAATTCTGGTCACACGGGGGTCAGTCTTTGGTGTGTGTGGGGGGGGGGGGGGGTGAGTGGTCGAGGGTGGGGGGGTGGGGGGAGTGGTCGAGGGTGGGGGGGGGGGGGGGGGTGGGGGGGGGGGGGGGGGGGAGTGGTCGAGGGTGGGGGGGGGGGGTCTCAGCTCAGACCCATGCCCTGCTGCTTGCACATGTCGGTGCACACAAAGTACGTCTTGAGCTCTCCCTTCCCCTTGACGTTGATGAGGCCGCGGCACTCACAGGAGTAGCCCAGCTTCTGCAGCATGGCTGATGTCTCCTCCGTCACCTGGGGACACACACACACAGCAGCTTCCTGAGGACCTCCGCCCGTTGCTCACGTGGTGTTGAGAGCTGTTTTTGATACGGCTTTTGTGTGGCTATAAACGGCACTATGGACATGCGTATTCTTTACCAAACATTTCCTCTAACATACAAAAATGACAAAAGTCATTACAAAAGCACATGGTAGTCCTTACTGTACCGACAGCGAAACATTGTTGTTTCTCTTTCTTCTGACAAATGTACTTATTAGTAAGTCACTTTGGATAAAAGCGTGCTAAATGCCTTAAATGTAAATGGTAGGGCCATACCTGACCTGTATGATTAGTTAGAGAAATGAAAGCCATTCAGTTAGAAGTCATGATGCGTTATCGGCGCCATCTAAGGCTAAAGGCATTCAATCGAAATTACTCTGTTTAACGAACGGGGATTATTCAATAAAACACATAATCTGAAACAAAGGCACATCTACCTATGGCCGTAATGGAAAAACAACCACAGTCACCAGCTGTCCTTTTTTAAAAACCCAACACTGGCACAAATCGGTTTGGTAGGAGTTTGAAGAAGTCTTCTGCTGGATACCTGACCTACACGGCCGAGCCACTGTCGTGGTGCGCGGGTGAGACAGCCTACCTGGATCTTGCCCAGCTCTCCGGTGCTTTCCATCCGACTGGCCACGTTCACCGTGTTGCCCCAGATGTCATACTGGGGCTTCCTGGCTCCGATCACGCCCGCGATCACCGGGCCGTGGTTAATACCTGGCCAGGGGAACACACGGGGTTAGGGAGACTCAGTGAACGTACTAAAGCGCTATTTCAGAAACACTGCACTTTAAATCACTGAAGGATTGTTGTTGTGCAGTGACGGACGAAAGTAGGATCATCCATTCTCCATGTGTAAAACAAAAAAAGTTCTCCCAATATTTATGAAACTAAATTGCTTATCCACAGAGAAACGGTCTCAGGTTACATCTGCCACAGAGGACTACGGCTGGACCTAACACACCAAAAGTATGTATTTCTGTTTCTGGATGAATAGAATCCTCCTTTTCCTACACAAATATATTCAGGATAGCAACTATGTGCCAAATATTTAAACCATATGCTACGTCTGAGAGGAGCATTCTGATATGGTGGAAGAGAAAAACTGAAGACGTCAGCCTCTTCTGGATGAAAACGACCTTCACCAAATCCTTTAAGGGGAATTCATGTCCTCGCCGTCCTGCGTTTTGACGTCAGTGATAAGAGAAGACACATTGTATGGAAATGTTTACAGGCTGAGCACCAAAATGACTGTGTGGGAATGAGAGCAGGGCTGCCTTCACGGCAACACTAGCTAAACTATAAACCTCATTTGTAGTCACATATAACGAAAAAAGAATACAAGAGACATATTTAAAGTCTTATGCTTGTTCTTTTACCATTCATTGATCCATTAGTTTGTTCTTATTTTCCACTTGTTCTACCTAACTGTAGTTGCTGTAGTAATACAAACATGGAGGCCAACTTGTAGATTTTATAGGAGACTATTCTTGCCTTTCTGAAACCGTTTTTAAAGATTCCCTTTACTGTTTGTTACAGTTTCAGTTTGATTACTACGTCTTCCACTTCGTGTTGCTGGTCTCTCATTTCCACCCAAAGGCCAACTATAACTAACACCCTCTGTTGTCTCATGGCTTCCCCATGCAAGGCTATGAACGCTGCTTTACAGTTTCAGGATCCGGTCTGAACCAGAGTAGTCTGGGCTGCGGGCGCCTCTCACTCTACTGTGGCGAGGGGAAAAACAACAAGCCAATCTCCAACCCATTCCACTCTGGAGCTCATCGTGTTGTGTTTCTCTCCCCCCCCCCCCCCACCGACTGATGCGAGCTCCATGACGCGGTACGCCAGGTTGCCATGGAAACCCGATCTGTCGTTGTTCCCCCCCAGCTCGGCACTGGAGATGGCAGCGGCTCCCCGGTGATCCCGGGGGGGTTCCGGACCCGCCACCCCACTCACCCACGCGCAGACGGAAGCTGTTGAAGGAGTGGCGGTTGATGCCGTCCAGCTTGCCGATGAGGGCGATGGCGAACTCCACCATGTTGCCTATCTGGGCCCGCTGTCGCTCCCGGTCCTGGGAGAACAGCCAAGGACAGCAGGTCAGTTCAACCGTGTGTGTGTGTGTGTGTGTGTGTGTGTGTGTGTGTGTGTGTGTGTGTGTGTGTGTGTGTGTGTGTGTGTGTGTGTGTGTGTGTGTGTGTGTGTGTGTGTGTGTGTGTGTGTGTGTGTGTGTGTGTGTGTGTGTGTGTGTGTGTGTGTGTGTGTGTGTGTGTGTGTGTGGTGGTTATCGGTGTGCCTGGATACTTTTAGCGTGGCTGATTTATGTCCTGCAGACACGGCCCCCACACCCTTCTCCACCCCTTGTGAAGGTCTTGCACCACCTGTTGGCCTGCAGGGTGCCAGTGATCCGTGACACTGGACCCGGAGGAATCATCAACTGTTGTGCAGCAGTCAGGTGGGTCGCTTACAACCAGCCACACAAGAACCAAGAAGGAACCGTATGAACGAACAGTAAATAACTCCATCTTGATCGTTTCTGTTTTCTTGTTCTTTATGTTTGTAGTTGTCTACTGATCAGATGATGGATCTTTGTTGGTAATGTGATGTCTGGATGTATGTATTGTAAATAATTGTCTGTTGTGTGATTTCCGTGTCGGACCCCAGGAAGACTGGCTGACATCCTGTTACTAAAGGGGATCCTAATAAAGTAATAAACAAGAACGCATGATGATGATGAGAGAATCACTCCAACCAGGCTAAGTTGTTACTGGCTGTATTACCAGGAGAGGGGACCATCGTGGGTGTAGCTTAGAACAGGTGGCATGGCTGAGGGATTTTAAAAGCCATTTTAAAAACGTACAACTCAATTCCTTCTGTCGGCATCTCATCCGAAGGGTATTCACGGCACACAAGATACATGTACACGTCCCAGATGCATGGTGACAACACCAACAGTGTCCGCCCCAAAGGAAACCGAGAGCTGTGGATCCCCTGGGATCATGATCCTGGGGGGGGGGGGGGGGGGGTCCACTACCTGATTGTTCTCCTGGCCCGGGGTCCCGCTGAGGCCGGCGGCCGCCATGTAGGTGCTGCCGATGGTCTTAATCTTCTCCACGCCGCTGAACTTCGGCTTGGACAGCAGCTGTCAGGGGGGGGGACCAATCAAAAGGGGTTAGATGTGAGGCGTGGGGGCGGCCCCGGGCACTGCGCCCCACATGCTTTTTCCACAGGCAGAGCGGCGGGCTCCACAGGAAAGCGCCCAGGGCCCGTGTACGCACTCCATCTGGCGGCGGCGCACACGGCCGAGGACCCGGGGGGGGGGGGGGGCCCCCGCTCCGCCCGTTTGAGTCTCGCCGGCGAACGCACCTCGTCAAAGTCGGCGATGATCTCGTTGAGCAGCCGCAGGCACTCCAAGCCCTCCTTGTTGATGTCGCACTCGGTGTAGAACTCCTTGAAGTCCGGCACCGAGGCGAACATCACGCACACGCAGTCGTACGACTTGTAGTACAGATCCTGGGGGCAGGGGGCAAGGCACAGGGGACGTCAAGTTCCAGGAACAACGCAAGCTTTTAGAGACGGATTTTCACCACGTTTACCAACATGTTTGTCGAGCTTATGAAGTGTGCATTTGGAAGCTTCTAGGAATGTATTCTATGTTTATATAAAACGGTAGGAAGAGAGGTATGGAATGAAGCTGCAACACAGCCTCGGGACAGACAACAGGAATGTTTGTGGGGTTGAAGAGCAGAGCAGCAGCCTAACAAGCTATTTCAGACACAGAGTTGCATCTACATCCTTCAAAATAATAGCGCAGCACTGTTGTTATTATGCTGACGAGCGGGGGAGTGTGTGTGTGTGTGTGTCTGTGTCTGTGTGTGTGTGTGTGTGTGTGTGTGTGTGTGTGTGTGTGTGTGTGTGTGTGTGTGTGTGTGTGTGTGGTTCCACCTCGTTCTTCTTGTTCTCCCCGACAAACAGGCCGGCCACGTGCGCTGGCAGAACGTTCTCCAGCAGCAGGCGGTTGAGGTTCTCCCGGGTCTCGATCTCCTCCTGCTCCGTGCGGTTCTTGTTCTTCAGCAGGAAGTCCTGCCTGAAGCACGACTCATTCTGGGGGGGGGGGGGGGGGGGGGGAGATGTAGAGAAGAAGCAGGAGTGAGGATGTACTACATGACCTTTGACCTTTGTGTGGGGAGCCACATACGCGCCTCAGTGCCTAGAGCACGACGACTCGGAGAGACCACTCAGAGAGTCGGGGATGAAGCATCATCTCTGAGCAGAAATGGATTGGATCGTAGCTCAAATGTGTTTTTATAATGAACTGCCCAAAGCAAAGATGCCACAGGCCAATGCACACGTGTAGATGTTGCGAAGGAACCACCGCAACTTGAGCTTCAGATGTTGAAAGCGTTCCTAATCAATGACGTCACGCGGGAAGCCCCCGGCTCCGTGCAGCTGGCTTCCACGCGCCGCACGTACACAACTTTCAAACGCCATGGTCACGTCGGCCGCGTGGCCATGGGAAACTTTGAGGAGCTGAAGCGCCCTCCAAGGAATCCCCCCCTCCCAGGGGACGGTGAGGGATGCGGGCGGTGTCGAAAGCATTGCTGGTCGTGGCTTCAGGGTCCTTCGATTGACTTCTGACGCTAGGTGAGGGGTTGATGCCGCATTGTTAACGAAGAATCCAAAGTGGCCCAGAGAGGCAAACGACCCCACTTTGTACCTTCTACCGGTTAGCAAATACAAATGACAAATCAATGCTTATTGGCTTACAGGGCTAGACGGTGAACACCGCCATATTATAGGCACACATCCTGCATGCCGTGGAAACGTTATTACAGCCAAACAGAAATAATACAGAGCGTCTAATGCATTTAAAACCAACGGTGTGCAGGATGCAGCTCTGTTCTGCTAACTGAGTTTCTCTGCCCCGCTCCTGCCTCCTAGAGGCGTGGCCTTCTCTTCCTCCCCGTGTGTGGGTGCAGGGAGGACGGTGGTCAGGGTGGGAGGGAGAAGCGGGGGGGGGGGGGGGGAGGAAGGGGGGAGGAGGGAGGAGGAGCGGGGAGGGGGAAGGAGGAGCGGGCAGGGGGAAGGGGGAGGAGGGAGGGGGGAGGAGGAGCGGGCAGGGGAAGGGGGGAGGAGGAGCGGGGAGGGGAGAGGAGAAAGGGGGGAGGAGGAGCGGGGAGGGGAGAGGAGGAAGGGGGGAGGAGGAGCGGGGAGGGGAGAGGAGGAAGGGGGGAGGAGGAGCGGGGAGGAGGGAGGAGGAAGGAGGAGCGGGGAGAGGAGGAAGGGGGGAAGAGGAGCGGGGAGGGGAGAGGAGGAAGGGGGGAGGAGGAGCGGGGAGGAGGAAGGGGGGAGGAGGAAGGGGGGAGGAGGGAGGCGTACCTGCTGAGAGATGATGAGCATGGTGACCAGGAACAGGGTGATGTAGATGCAGCTCATCACCTGGGGATGCTTCACCAAGCCCAGCTCCTCCAGTCTAGCGGCGTCGGTGATGCTGACCCCGCAAGACAACAACACATTCACGTCAGAGGCGGACGCAGCCAGCGCCCTGAACACACACGCGACCTCCAGACACTTCAGAGTCAGGTGGCGATCAATTCTATGGAGCATTTTTAGTTAGATTCCCCCCCAACATTTAAAACAAAATCTGTCGCCGGATTTCACATTAACTGTGCGTCAGCCCCAACAGATAAAACTAATTAAGTTAATTTAAACAACAAAAAAAAAACATTTTCTCAGCAGCACTCCCCCCTCCACACACATCTATGCATGGCAGGAGGGGGGAGAGAGAGAAAGAGATTGAGAGAGACAGAGGGAGAGATAGATACAGAGGGTGAGAGAAAGAAAGAAAGAAAGAAAGAAAGAAAGAAAGAAAGAAAGAAAGAAAGAAAGAAAGAAAGAAAGAAAGAAAGAAAGAAAGAAAGAAAGAAAGAAAGAAAGAAAGAAAGAAAGAAAGAGAAAGAAAGAAAGAAAGAAAGAAGATAGAATGAACGAACATGAGAAAGAAAGACTTTCTGTGTTGTGTAGTTCCCCTGATACTCAGGTGTGAGTGACTGCACTCAGTTCCAGGCCAGGTGATACTGTAGGTGAGATAAATCAGTAGGGACTCGCTCTCTCTCTCTCTGATTTTCTCAAACAGCCACAAGTGCTTTAGGTCTCTGGCCCAGTGGACATTAGCAAATGGCTTTTCATCTTTCCACTTCAGGAACTATAACACAGCGGTGATTACAAGGGCAAAAGGTAATAGCAGTTAAACCATCTTTTGGGAGCCAGTGGACGGATTGTGATGGATGGTAATGGAAACCCATTGAATAGGTTCTGGAAAGATCTGTCTGCTCATTGGGGGAGGACCAGGGGTCTGGCTAGTACCGGTTCATTCCATTGTCTGTTTACCGATGAGCTGCTGGATGCCTCAATTTCCTTTGGGATCAATAAAGTATTTTTTTATATTAATTTTGAATTGAAGGGATCGATTATTTTGACCTTGAGATTTTTTTAACATAAATGCTCATGCAGATGGATCCTTACTATTTGATAGCATTGCATCAATGATTCAAGATAGATTCAAGTGTTGCCTGATTTAGATTACAAATAACAACACTTTGCAAAATCTAATTGAAGGCAATTGAACACTTTAGTGTTTATATAAAAGGAAAATAAAACATAAAAGGAGGACAAAATAAACCCTTTCTAAGCTCCTGTAGACCGCTGGACTTCCTTTACACACGTTCAGCCAGACACCGTGGCCCTCGTTCACCCCTCCCCCGCCATGCGGCCAGAACCTGAGTCCCACCTGCTGCAGTTCAGGACGCTCACGTGGGCGTACAGCACGTCGCCGTAGGCCGTGAAGAGGGCCTGCTGGAGGCTGAGGATGATGACGTAGCACGCGGTGGAGGTCAGCGTGAGGAAGAGCACTTTGAGCTCGAAGCTCACCCTCAGGAAGACGCCGCACGCGATCAGAGACAGGATGCAGCAGAACACAGAGTACTGGGTGGGGGGGGGGGGGGAGAGAAGACACGCAGACAGCAGTCGCTATTACCGGTACGAGTCCAACGATGGGTAAATGGACCGCATCGCTTTAGCGGCTACGGTTAATCCTACGGTTAATCAAACAATGACACCAATTCATAGATTCATCCGCAGTTAGCTGTTCACGGTGTCTTTTTAACTGGAGCTTATCGCGCCAGTTAAATCCAGTTTTACTCCTGGCTGAATAGCTCAACACAGCCGCGGAATTGACGCCCGCAACCCTCTGGTTTCCAGCCGACCTGCATTCTGAGCAAACGCCGCGTAGTGCAGCAGAGTCATAAGCAGTGTGTCTCGGCTCGTTAACTTTGGCTAGGTACCGTTCTCGGCTCACGCCAGCCTTGTTAAAGTTATAAGCTGGCATCCACAGCACAGCCACTGCCACAGCGTTCGCCATTAGCACAGTGCCTCCGTCTCGAGAGAAGTACTGCGTAACAACGAGGCGTTTGATGGAGGGGAGCCATCAGGATCGCTGTGTGCGGTGGAGCCGTCACTCACCGGCAGGTAGAAGAGGCCGGCCTGGCCTTCCTGCTCCCTGGACTTGTTGGTACCGACGTCCTCACACTCGACCTTAAAGGTGGGGATGAGGCACTGCGGGATAAACGACAACAAACACAGGATGATGGACAGGCAGCCTGCAGGCGTTGAGACGGGACATTTGCGCTCTGGTTAGCAGGACACCAGCCAGCGGTTGCTGAGCGTTGCGTTACCAGGTTGAACACCGCCAGGAGAACGATGACGGCCGTGGCAAGGGTGGCCAGGGGCAGACGAACGATCGGCCGTTTGACCACGGCCTCCGACAGCGCCGACAGCCACTGGCAGCTGGACAGCTTCTCCGGGAACAGACGCTGGAACACAGGGACGGGGCGGTGAAGAGCTGGGAGACGTTTCACAACGCATGTCACGGGACGCCTCGATATATCATCCTGGGGTACACCTCAAAGTGTTCTCTTTTCCCTTGGGACCCACGGCTTCATGGAAGGGATCCTAACGATCCGGTTTGCTGATCGCATCGAGACCGGCTCCGGTTAAATTAAAGGAACAAGGACCTCCTCAAACTGGGTGATGATCATTACCAGGCTAATTAACGAGCATCACCCGGGCTCCAGGTTCAGATGAGTGGAGAGATGGAGACGGTGGAGAAAGGCTATGAAGAAAACTCTTTAACATCCTTGGTGGCTGAGTCAGTCAGCACATGCTTTTTCCACCGAGTGGAGGCCTACAGCCATGCAGCCGTCTACTATTTAGAATGGGGGTAAAGGACCACCAATTGTGGTCCAATGGAGAGAGGCTCAGTGAGTGGAAGTCGGCTGCTATGAAAGCCGATGCCATGACTTGCCGGCATCCATGTTTCCACTTGCAGGCCGACCATACTAATGCTGGCGCTCTGCCTGGTTGCTGGCACATGTGAACGTCGGGCATACAGGAAAATACACCAACGTCAAAGAGAAACCATGTGCAGACTGGCTCTGGTCCCTTTGGGACCCTGCTGTGAGTCCGTCCTTCTAGACTTAAACTACGAGCTACGAGGGAAGACGCAAAGTTCACCTATACACACAATGTACCGCCCACACACACACACACACACACACACACACACACACACACACACACACACACACACACACACACACACACACACACACACACACACACACACACACACACACACACACACACACACACACACCCACACACACACACACACACACACACACACACACACACACAGGGTGTGGCTTGACCTGTCTATGTAATGAAGATACATTTCTGGACGTTGATCAATAAAGAATAAAGTGTAACTTAACGGAGAACTGACCTGCAAGTGACTTGCGAAGCAGATGGCCAGAATCAACAGTAAGAAACAGGCCAGGAATCCAAAAGACATCCCCAACTTCTCAGAGCTGAGACAAAAAATGTCATAAAGAAAGAAGAACAGTGTCTCAAGTAAATGGGAAGAAAACATCTTAACGGCCATAAACCCGTGGTTCTCAGAATCAGAATCTAAAATACTTTACTGATCCCTGGGTGGAAATTTGGTAATTATCCTGCCCTTTGCAATAATTTATCCATTACATAACAGTGATCACCGCTACTGATGTCTTTATGATGGATTTTAACTTTTTGGAATAACAAAAAATACAATAAAAGCATTTTAAGAGGAAGAGGCAATCTATATTAGCACGTGTCCATTTTCCGGGAAACGTGCCCGCAAAATACCGAAAATGGGGCAGTGACATCATCACAATGGATTTTTAAATGACTTTATGAATGCTTGCAAATGGTGATGTAACTCCAAGGCTTCAGCACAGAGACGGGGGCTATCAGATGCACTCTGATTACATTTGCAGTGCCTCGAAAGCTGGGTAATGGTTTGACAAAGGGATCGGGGCGGGGGGGGGGGGGTAGCTCCTTACTTTGAAGTAGACCGTTGTAACAAAATCGAACTCTTGCGATACTCACTGGCTTGTGACGAACATCTGAACGACAAAGATGCAGAAGAAGATGAAGACTGCACAGCCGATGTAGTGCTTGAACATGGGCAGCTCCAGCGCCCGGTACTGCAGAGGGAGGAGGCGGAAAGGAGGGGGCGTGGTCAGTGCCGATAGACCCGGTTCACAGAGCAGTTGTCGTGGTAACCACACAGAAGTGGCTCAGAAAACCTCCGATGGGTCTGCTACTTGTATGTACCAGGGCACATGGTCCACGGTCTATGTGAGTTACCTTCATAATTACTGGGTCTGCTACTTGTATGTACCAGGGCACATGGTCCATGGTCTATGTGAGTTACTTTCATCATTTGTGGGTCTGCTACTTGTATGTACCAGGGCACATGGTCCATGGTCTGTGAGTTACCTTCATAATTACTGGGTCTGCTACTTGTATGTACCAGGGCACATGGTCCATGGTCTGTGAGTTACCTTCATAATTACTGGGTCTGCTACTTGTATGTACCAGGGCACATGGTCCATGGTCTATGTGAGTTACCTTCATCCTTTGTGTGTCTGCTACTTGTATGTAGCAGGGCACATGGTCCATGGTCTATATGAGTTACCTTCATAATTACTGGGTCTACTTGTATGTACCAGGGCACATGGTCCATGCTCTATGTGAGTTACCTTTATCATTTGTGGGTCTATTACTTGTATGTACCATGGTCCATGGTCTATGTGAGTTACTTTCATCATTTTTGGGTCTGCTACTTGTATGTAGCAGGACACATGGTCCACTATGTGAGTTACCTTCCTCATTTGTGGGTCTGCTACTTGTATGTACCAGGGCACATGGTCCACTATGTGAGTTACTTTCATCATTTTTGGGTCTGCTACTTGTATGTAGCAGGACACATGGTCCATGGTCTATGTGAGTTACCTTCCTCATTTGTGGGTCTGCTACTTGTATGTAGCAGGACACATGGACCATGGTCTATGTGAGTTACCTTCCTCATTTGTGGGTCTGCTACTTGTATGTACCATGGCACGGGTAGCAGACTTATCTTCACTAGTTCGGCAGGAGGATACGAGGAGAAGACCGATAATTAGTGTCATGTGTTGGTCCTACGACACTGCCTCTGGGAAAATATCTTTTTGGGTTTGTACTTGGTCCAAGAGCAAAGACCAACAGATGTATTCTATTATGTCTGGTCAAATATTCAGAAGTACAAAAGGAATGAAGGCAAGTCAGACAATTGAAGATCGAAAAGGGAAGCCGCTGGACTTTGTACTCTGACTCTGCAACACACACCCATGTTACCACAGGGCACAGGAAATTGGCCCACCGACAACACCAACAATGTCCTTCTTTCTATGAGCCCTTGTGTTCCACATACCTGCTTCTCCAGCTCTTTCTTGGGAAACCACAGAGCTAGGCTGCTGGTCTCTTCAGAGCTGGACCACTGCCTGAAGGAGAGACACAGAGGGAGACCGTGAGAAGGAGGGAGAGAACCAATGAAACAAGGACTTTTCTTTCTTTCGAGACACACACACACACGCACACACGTTATTTTAAGAAAGAAAGAAATGTAGACCAACAGAGAGATAGACAGGGAGACAGACCAGAAGACAGACAGGCGACACAGGAAGACAGACCAGCAGACAGACAGGAGACACAGGAAGACAGACCAGCAGACAGACAGGAGACACAGGAAGACAGACAGGAAGACAGACAGGAGACACAGAAAGACAGACCAGCAGACAGACAGGAGACACAGGAAGACAGACAGGAGACACAGGAAGACAGACCAGAAGACAGACCAGAAGACAGACAGGAAGACAGACAGGCGACACAGGAAGACAGACCAGCAGACAGACAGGAGACACAGGAAGACAGACCAGCAGACAGACAGGAGACACAGGAAGACAGACAGGAAGACAGACAGGAAACACAGAAAGACCGACCAGCAGACAGACAGGAGACACAGGAAGACAGACAGGAAGACAGACAGGAGACACAGGAAGACAGACCAGCACAGACAGGAGACACAGGAAGACAGACAGGAAGACAGACAGGCGACACAGGAAGACAGACAGGAGACACAGGAAGACAGACCAGCAGACAGACAGGAAGAGCAACAGGTGACCTACTTGCTGCCGAGCTCGTCGATGGTGGTGGTCATCTCGTCGTGCAGATCCTCATCAAATTTGCTCCTCTGAGACTTGTTCCTGCTCCGGAAAGCACCCAGACAATCAGGGGGAGACAGACACCGGCCAACAGGGAGGCTGGTCCACGCACACACACGGTCATGCAGGTTACTCTGGCCCCGATTAGCTCTGCTAGCTAGCCGTCTAAGAGACATTCTGTATGCATTAGTGGGAAAGGCAAGGGACACCGCCGTCCGCCATGTTTAGAGAGTGTGTGTCGGACACAGGCTGACGTGTGGTTGAATTCGGAGGAATTCAGCCGGCGGCGTTCCGGCAATGTCCATGTGTGGCAACCGAGTGCCTTAAGTGCTGAGGATTCCCGTGTGCATGCGAAAAAAACATCCCTGTGCACACAAAAAGAAACGCATACACGCAGACACGTTCAAATGCGTCAGAGGTCAGTTGTTTTAGAGAAGCGGGTCAGTCTGCAGACGGGGAAGTTAGAGGTTTCAGTTTGTGATGGCTTGTGAGGTCCCGTGTTCCCCTGTTATGAACAAAAGTAGCTCTGGTTAGGAGGGAAGAGAAAACGGAACGGTGAGCGGGGATTAGTGTTAAAACAGCATGGACTCCTCACTAGGGCAGTGGTTCTCAATCCTTTTTAAACCTGTAGGTCCCCGTCTAGAGGCTAGTAAACGTAACACTATAAATTGCAGCATGACGTCAAATTCAACCCTTCTTGACCTTCCGGGGGGGGCGATCTGGGTGAGACGTCGTCACGTGTTGGTTAGGTTTGATGTGTTTCGGAGGGGGAACGCCGAAAAGGTTGAGAACTACTGCGGTCAGTCTGAGGACCGGTCAGAGGACTTTGAAAGTCCCAACTCACTTAGAACTGCTGAAGGGAGGAGCTGGCAAGGAGAAGGGGTCCTCTGGAAAGTCATCCAAGCTGTCGGGGTTCAACAGTAAGACACAATGACACGTCCCATCACGGCACATTAAAAAGAACCGCTAGAAATGGGAAATCGAATAACCGTCCGGCCTAGTTTCCAAACACCATGAATCGCAAGCAGCAAGAGGAACCTAACGAGAGAATTAGGCGGGGTCAGCTGCAGGTCTGGTACCGGTCCCTCTCAGACAGGATTCACTAACATCTTTGTTTTCCCTAACTGATCGCCGGTCAGTGCTAAACCAATCAAAGTAGTCGAACTGATTCGGTTAGTCTGGCATGGGCCTCATCACAGTAATCCAAACAAACCATCCACATTGAAAACATAAGTAGGCTAATGTTTCAGTGTCCCTGTGGTCACAAAGTAATAAGCAGCCTAAATTTGCGAGGTATACTACACATTTGTGTCGAGACGATATGCAAGCATAAATATACATGTCTAAGTACAGATGCTTTGTTATGAGAAAAGATACAAATATAATTAGGAGGGATCTGACAAGATGGTTCAGGACGATGACCCGGTTCTCTCAATCCCCACTGAGCCGGCCGGTTCCTGAACCGGACCGAGTGCACAGAAATCCATACTGCAGAACACGCATACATCGTTAAATCTAGTTCACAGCATGTGTGGCGCCAAATTTGAAAGAATCTGTGTCAACTAACCACGACTCAGACTAAACATCTTGAAAGGGGTCATTTTCTTATTTCCCAACTATGTCGGTCGGCGCACTCCACCAGTCAGAAGTTCAGCTCTTGACGAACACGAGAGGAGAGGCGTTTTCTGCTCCTCCGACCGCCCGAGTTGCAGCTCTAACCAAAACCAAATGTTCCTTCTTTTAGGATATTCTAAAAGCGTATTTCAGACGGCCTTTTACACTTTGATACGGGCGCACTTTTGAGTCGGTCAGCATGCCCCCCTAAGCGTTTGAATAACCGAAAGATGACCTCGCATTTTACAGCAGGCATGTGTGACGAACAGGCGTGTGACAAACAAGCATCCAAAACATCAAAAGCATAACGCCTTGTACAACACGTCCATCCATTTCCCAATGCGACGATGTTCCAACGCGTGCACCGAAACGCATGCAGTAAACCTGACCCAGGCAGAACACTCTGTGGTACAAACCAGTACCGGCCACGTCAACACAATCAGCATGCACTGAGGTGTCACTCATGGAACTCTGTATACGACCAACCTTGTCACACCTGACCCAGCCTCCGGCCCCAATGTTGGCAGCCTTCTGGAAGACCTGAAACCTTTTGTGGGGGAAGTAGCATGCACACCCTCTCCCCCACCCTGCGGAGACGAGCACCCAGGTCTTACCTCTCCGTGTTCTTGGAGCAGGGAGCAGAGTGCAAAGGAATGTCCTAGAAAAAGAGAAATTCACAAATAAGCTCCGGTCACTTTTTCCCCCCAAGTCTCAACACTTTTTTTTCCAAGTCTTTCAAGTCTCAAGCGGTTTCTAGCTGTCACCCCAGTGTCAATGAATGTCTTTCAATCGATTGTACTGGAACGACAGGCAGCCTCTGTGTCCATGTTTTACAACCTGGGGGCCCCTGTGGTTACTCTGCTGTTGTTACTCGGCTGGATTTAATTATCGTTGACGTACACAACGGAATGAGGGTTTTCTGTCTGAAACCGTATGTGGTTGACTGCTGCTGCTGCTGCTGCCTTGGCCAGGGCACTCTTGAAAAAGACACGTTTATCCTCAGTGGTTCAATTAAAACCAGTGCATGTTGTGGCCATTTTCCCTTGGTTCATTTACCAAAGCCCCTGACCTGAACACGTACGAGCGCTCCCACAGCAAGGCTGTGATGAAGGACCCGAACACAACCCCGCTCACCTTGCAGCGAGGCTTGCCGTTCCCGATGGGGTCCGCGGTGAAGCCGTCCCGGTTCTGGAGGTGGGCGAAGGGTTTGACCGCCCCCCAGGACTCCAGGTAGCGGGTCATGCGGACAGACGCCCTCATCTTCAGCCCGTCGTTCACGCGGTGCTTCAGCACATGGCGGGTGTTCAGAGACTGGTCCTTGGACTGGACACGAGCACACGCACACACACACACACACACACGAGCACACACACACGCGCGCACACACACACACGCACACAGACACACACACACGAGCACACACACATATGCACACACATGAGCACACGCACGAGCACACGCACACATACACACACACACAAACACACACGCACGCACACGCACACACGAGCACACACACACACACAATTCAGTTGAACAGAGAGACTTGAGCGTGGGTGTAGTGCAAAGGCATAAGAAAAGAACGTGAAAAGGAAAGGCAGAGAAAATCTGAGAAAAACACTTGGTAAGCAGCAAGGCTTTAAGAGAATACTTCAGTTCTCACCACGGGGAATAAATAGTGTTTGATAGACAAGCAATGAAATGTAGTCATGCAAAAATCAAAGCCACAGAGAAACCGGCGTTACTTAGGCAGACATCAAGACAATCCAGACAAGCTGTGTGGCGTTACTTAGGCAGACAGCAAGACAATCCAGACAAGCTGTGTGGCGTTACTTAGGCAGACAGCAAGACAATCCAGACAAGCTGTGTGGCGTTATTTAGGCAGACAGCAAGACAATCCAGACAAGCTGTGTGGCGTTATTTAGGCAGACAGCAAGACAATCCAGACAAGCTGTGTGGCGTTATTTAGGCAGACAGCAAGACAATCCAGACAAGCTGTGCGACACTACAGAGACAAAATGGACTCTGACCCGTGGGTCGATGACCAGGTGAGTGCGGATGTTCATCTCCTTCAGGTAAGCGTCCCTCAGATGGCCGTTGCCCTCCTCCACCTCGTAGGCCCGGTTCAGGTGCTTCAGGGTGGCCTCCGTGATGTGGACCCGGCTGGACCAGAGACAGGACCACAGGGATGTAAGGACTCAGCTGATGCATGTGGTTTCACTGCATGTCCGTTTGGGACTGTTTGGTGCCGGTCCATAATCGCAGGAAAGAATCTCAAACATCGCCAATAAAATAGTCATCTTTAAGCCCTCAAATTATATCTGCTAAATAAAATGTTTATTATTTGTAATTAAGTCACATGGATTGCAAAATGTTGAATAACGGATTGCAGTAACTTGTATAAATGACATTGCTTCTTTGAACGAAGATAAAGGCATACATTTAATACAAATGTATTTGTTCCGTAACAAATAATTTCATTAATTTGCAGTGTGATTTCCAAAGCCTCAAAAGTGCTATATTTGACATGATAAAGAATACATGTGGGTAAAAAAATAATATATATATATATATATATATATATGCAAATGATCCTTTCTCTTACCCTGGCAGTCCACCAGACTCCATGTGATTGGCCAGGGTGACATCATGTGACCACACGTCAAACTGCCACTTGCGCAAACCAATGACTCCGCAGAGCACGTTTCCTGAATGCACGCCCACTCTCATGTTGATGTCCACGCCGGTGGCCTCCCGCACCAGCCTGGAAGCACAACGGGCGTGACATCAGCCCTGACGCAATCTGTTGTTCCTCCCTTCGGCCTACGTCTCCCTTCCAAAATACATCGGCAGGCCGCCTCACAGTGCACCTCCAACACCCGCCTCTGCTGCTCTTTGTGTCCAGGGGATTTTAGTGGATTCCCCAATCCCACAAAGGGCTGGGATTTATCAGGCTATGAACATAATCTATCACATTAACACAATCGAACGAACTACGAGCACGTGTCTTGGCGGTTCAAGAAGTGGATTGCCAGAGTTTCGTCTAGTGCACTTGTGACAGAAGATAGTTTGTACTCGTCCAGTTTACTTAGCGAACAACGAACGCTGTTACTATGACAGTGTGGCGAGGTGAGGCTGCCGCCGACTTACTTGATCGCTTCACACATGTCCAGGCCCATCTTCACACAGTTCTTGGCGTGCTTGGGCAGGGAGACCGGCAGCCCAGACACACAGTAGTAACAGTCTCCCAGGATCTTGATCCGCATGCACTCGTTCTCCTTTGACAAATAGGACAGAAAATGCATGTAAAACAAACGCCCTACCCTGGCTTTATGCTCATCGAGCTCACTGTCAAAGCTCAACGTATTTAACGTATCTAACTAAAAGTATGAGACAAAAGATGCTGATGTGGCTAGAAACACCATGATTCATGCATTTTGAGTATCTCTAACTGGACCAAAATGATCCTGGAATAATAATAGTCTGTGTGGGCTTGTGTGCCAAATATAGATCATCCTCTACAATTTATCCTCTAAACATTTCTAACCATCCGTTTTCTCAATTTCAGCATGGTTTTGGAATTATAAATCCTTTATTACTGTATTATATGTAAATAAGAGCTCAAGAAACAGCTTTTTTATTGATATACGTGCCCGAATGCTCGCGACCTCACTGCCAAATGTGTCTTTGTTGCAGCAGAACGAGAATATGATGCAATGCAAATGTAGAGCTTATTATTTCCAATATTAACGACTAGGATTACGCACATCAACAGTACCAATCCTTAACTCACCTTGGCAATTTGGTCAAACTTTCCGAAGAGTTCGTTGAGCATTATGACCAGCTCCTTGGGAGAACAGTCACTGGCCAGCCGGGTGAAGCCAACGATGTCAGCGTAGAGAATACTGCACGACAAGCCGTAGACACAGAAGGTAAATTACCACGAGGAAGGAGGACTTTCTCGGGAAGACAAAGTAAAACAGCAGATACACGTTACTTTTGTTAAGTGCATTGCTTACCAGAGCACAGGCTATGAAACATGTAATATTGTGTTTTGATTAATGCATTGATGGAAACATCAGAAAGGGAAGCATCCCCATATATAAAATTGACCTTTTCTTCTTAACAATTAATGTTGTGAGACGACCGCCCCCGTGCACTAAATGGTTTGTTCCATTGTCTTACTTTAGGGATTATCCAGTGAACCAAAGTCAAACACATGGCTTAGTTAGCATCACTGTTGATGGAACAAGTACCCCACAAAGACAACACGTGTGCCGGCTCAATTCATATTTTTCAGCAGTGTCCTATTGCCTCGTGTGCGCCAAAAGGAGCAACCCATCTTCTAGGAACAAACATTTCCTTGAAAGGGTTTCCCCAGACTAAAAGAGTTCCTACGCGTGGCCTGTGAGTCACCACTCAAACCCTTTACAAAGGGTTTGTTTATCTTTTTAGTTTACTCAGACAAAACACGCTTCGATTAGATCCCCTGCACTGGTGGACAAGTTTCGAGAGAGATGGTGCCTCAGACGTGCCTTACCACAGAAGAGCTCCATAGGCAAGGAGACAAGGAGACAAGAAGACAAGGCGGCAAGGAGACTGAAGGATGGCTGGAAGGACCAGAAGAGTTGCCACCCTTTTGACTGCCACCCGTCCTTGCAGCAAAGCACCCTTACTCAATGGGTCCATTAAAGTCAAGAACTGAAAACAATGCGGGCACTCAATGGCTTAGGTTAATAAGTGCATCACTCCAAAACCCTTACATGAGTAACTCAAGTAAGAATGCAGGTAACGTCTGATATATTCCCTTGGTCTTACACCTGCACTCTGTACGGTCATTATCAATGTCTTGTGTCTTGAGTTGTAGCTGGATAATGTGAATATTCAAAATATCTACTAATGAGAAGGACCCTTCAGGGGAATTCAAGGACCCCCCCGCTTCATTCTGGGGGCAAAAGGGGATCAGAATAACGCAGAAACGATTGTAACGATTTATAGACGAACAATTCCCTGGATGGATTGACTTGTGGAAGGGCCGGTTTTATTCTTGAGAAACCTTCTAGTTCAGGTAATTTATTCTTTATGGAGTAAATAGCTGCATTAGAAAAGTAACATAGTGCACGTTTAATTAAGTGCCATTTTACTTGTATGTACGTCATTAATCCCTCTGCAATAAAGCCGTATGTCATTAGTATTGGACATTAAAGAAGGAGAGCTATGCAGGCACTGGCTGCACAACTAGGGATTCAAACCAAGCACTTTTCATTTGGGGGGGGAAGGGGGGGTCTTACTAACCACTGGGTCTTTATTGGTTCCCTGGAGATTGCGCTGTACACATCAGCAGATTGCCGTTTACAACCGTTGCCGGTCTTCATTCAAGCTGCCCGTCACACCTATCATCGGCTGGGAGTCCACAGCTGCATCTCAGCACATCCTAATTAAAGTTGGCAGTGATCCGATCACAGACACCGATACCTAACCTGGCCTGTCGGCTCAGACACACAACAGAGCTAATGACGGGGTCGGCCGGCATAATTATAGGAGGCTGACACAGGCACACAGTCCGTCAATCAACAGGTATGTACTGAGGACTGAAGGGAACACAAAGGCACATGTGAGCAGGGCAGCGCCTCCATACGGAGCGAAAGAATCAAATGGTTTCTGAGCGGAACCAAGCCGGGCTAGCTGTTGGCCTCAGCTTTCTTCTGACTAGGTTCCCTCTGCTTATTCTCACGATAACATTCCCCTGCGCTCAGACTCATCTGTCCAGTGTTCTGTACGCCTCAGTCAGTTAATCCAGTATCTGTCGGCACGTCGGAAATTAATAAAACAGCTTCAACTGGGTCAGGGCTTTGTGCTAAAGAAATCCGTTTAATCTCTTGCTTGCTTCAGGGGAAATCCCTGGTTTGTATTTGACATGATGGGACGGAATATAAGCGGGAAATGCTCAAATCAGGTTGATAACAATCAGGGCTTTAAGTGTACCAGAGCCAGCAGAGAATGCATCAGATTAAATGTGTACGGAGAACAGTCATGTGTTTCTGAAAAGTGTTTTGAAATGGAATAAAAAAAGAGTATCAGTCGAGTGAAGTGTAACCCAGAGACCAAAATAGAGGGAAAAGAAAACTTATTATGAACAGGATTTTTATATTCGATTTTCAGGCTTGATTGAATTTAGCATGCAGATAAAGAGATAAGGGCATCAAAGGCATTTGCTAAATGTTTATTTTCTGTCCACACAGAAGAAAAAAAAGCTCCATCACTCCTGTGTTAACAGTTTGGAGCCGCATCAATGTTTGCAAAATAGTACCACAACCCACAAGATCCACGACTGCATCCACAAGACACATCCATCACTCATGCACTTTTTATTGAGGAGGACTCAAAAGAAAATAAGGTAAATGTTTAAAGAATGGAAAGCAACCCTAAAGTCAACAGCGGATACCAATTTGACGTCAAAATCTGTGAGAGGAAGCTGTGGACCAGCTTCTTCTGGGAGCGGAGCAGCGATTAGGGGAGAGAGCCACCATGGGGATGGACTTCCCTCCCAGAAGAAGCTGTGGACCAGCTTCTTCTGGGAGCGGAGCAGCGATTAGGGGAGAGAGCCACCATGGGGATGGACTTCCCTCCCAGAAGAAGCTGTGGACCAGCTTCTTCTGGGAGCGGAGCAGCGATTAGGGGAGAGAGCCACCATGGGGATGGACTTCCCTCCCAGAAGAAGCTGTGGACCAGCTTCTTCTCAGAGCGGAGCAGCGATTAGGGGAGAGAGCCACCATGGCGATGGACTTCCCTCCCAGAAGAAGCTGTGGACCAGCTTCTTCTCAGAGCGGAGCAGCGATTAGGGGAGAGAGCCACCATGGGGATGGACTTCCCTCCCAGAAGAAGCTGTGGACCAGCTTCTTCTGGGAGCGGAGCAGCGATTAGGGGAGAGCGCCATCATGGGGATGGACTTCCCTCCCAGAAGAAGCTGTGGACCAGCCTCAGAGTGTCCTACCTGACGTTCTCGTGCCGCTTGACGTAGAGGCTGTGGAAGTTGTTGTCCTTCACCAGCCGCTGCTGCTCCTCCTTGTCTTTGCACTCCTGAAGGCGCTCCATGATGGCCAGCTTCATCTTCATGGAGATGTAGACCGGCAGCACGGAAAGCAACAGGCTCTCCTGCAGACACACACACACACACATACATGAACACCTCCAATGTACACACACACACACGAACACCCCCAATGTACACACGTGAACACCCCCAATGTACACATACATACACACACACACACACACACACACACACACACACACACACACACACACACACACACACGAACACCCCCAATGTACACACACTTGAAAGGTGTGATTTTGTGCAATCACTGTGAGAGAACTGTGGCTTTGACCTCCAACCCCTTCCTACAGGTGCATTAGGGTGCCAATCAAGACATCATCACACAACCAATTAACTCGTGCATCATTCATACCTAAATGCTTATGGTCAATTAAAACAATAAGAGGATTCGACGTTTGAGTTCAATTACAGGCTGGCGCGTTGTACAGCACCACCTCTCTCTGGTGAGTCGGAACAGAGACACCAGTTGCATCCAGTAAGAACACCCGACATGGACAGTCTCTGATATTACATGGACTTCCACGTCTTGTTTGGTTAGCTATGTCTGTATCAGTATTCCTACGCTCCCTCCGAAGAGACTACTCAGTGTCGCGCTGCAGTCTTGGTTCCGCTTCATCATCTTTCGGTAGAGCGAACAGAATGAGTCCTATCATGGATGTTTTGGTGAACAGAACTCGGATAAACACAGAGCGGCCGTGCTAGTTTAAATCCCTTGTAGTGCGGTAATAACAGTCCTATAAAAAGCACAAAGTACAGTCATTGGTGAATATTCACCTTATTTCCACAAGGGTGGGATACTTAACGCCTAGCAATTTTCTTTGTGAGGCAGGATCACTTTTAAACTGTACACTTCATGTCATGCAATTCTCCACTAAAAATGTTTTTTTTTTTTAAAGACACCGGCATAGCCCTTAAAAGCTTTGTTGCTGGAGAACACAATGGAAGGCTGCGAAGAACACAAATTAGTTGTTCCACAGATAACTGATTGGATTTATGCAGCGCTTTTCTAGGTACCCAAAGCGCTTTGCATAGTGAGTGTGAGTGTGTGAGTGTGTGTGTCTCTGTGTGTGTGTGTGTGTGTGTGTGTGTGTGTGTGTGTGTGTGTGTGTGTGTGTGTGTGTGTGTGTGTGTGTGTGTGTGTGTGTGTGTGTGTGTGTGTGTGTGTGTGTGTGTGTGGTACACCTCATCCACTACCAGATGAGATTCAAGAGGCCATTTGGATGTATTCCGCCAGAAGCGTCTAGGCCCTTTGCTCCAGGTTTCCTCACTGCAATAACCAAATCTCCAGACTCCTCATCCTGCCAGAATACTGTGTAAGGTATTCCGATCTGTCAATTACATAACTGTCCTTCTTTACCTGCACCGATCTATGCTGTGTGCATGCACGGCCCCAGCCCATGTCCAAGTAGGTGGGACATTAGCTCAGGAGTTAAGGCGGGTGGACTGGCAACCGGCTGGCAAATATCGGAAGGTTGCTAGTTCGAGCCCCGACTTCAACCCTAACTATGTCAAGGTGTCCTTGAGCAAGACACTTAACCCCGGGTGCTGTGATTGGCTGCTCCCTTGAGGGATGGGTTAAATGCAGAGGAAAATTTTCACTATATGTATGTGACAATAAAAGTACCTTTACCTTAAGTAGTTTGGAATGCATGCTGCCTGATAATGAAATGCATGACGCCTTCTATCAAAGTATGTAGGTAATGGACAACTGAAGAATAAGGTGCCAGGTTAGGAGATTGTATGAACCAAAACAGGCAAACAAACCTGAATACTTGCCAGTTTAATGCTAGCTTGATTCACCCAATGCTCTTTGAGAGCCTTGAAGCAGGTTAACATGCTGTTTTAGTCTATGTTGCGAGGTAAACATAATCTCTAACTTCTTGAAAAATCATTAAATATTTCTAAATAAATAAACAGCAGAGATAAGAGGAGCGTTGACGGTAGACCATATGACTTTGCACGCCAGCTAGGAACGTCTGAAGTTATCTAGAAAATCCTTTTAACATAATCCATTCTTTACGTAGCAGAGTAAATAGAGATATAGACCCAATAGAACAAACATGCCACATTTCTTAAGATACAAAAACCAGTACATCCAACTGTGCGTGTGTGTGTGTCTGTCTGTGTGTTTGTCTGTGTGTTTGTCTGTGTCTCAGTGTGTGGGCCTGGTCATTTTCAAGTAGGAAAAATTCACCAGTTAAATGACTTCGATTTATCATGAATACCATTGAACCACACAACATTGAGAAAGGCCAAACCAGACCAGAGGAAGAAGGATCCCAATGAGAACCAGTTATTTTTCGGTATTCCTAATGAAATGCATGTGGGAAAAGTTAGACCAGTAGTCCAGTCGGTATCCCTCAGGAGCTGTGTCTCTCTTCCAGTCCACATTATGCCTTTGTGCACTTTGGCTCAACCCTTGCTCCTAACTCCCATTTTTCAGTGTCAACTCACAATAAAAAAACACAACAAAAGCTTTCAAAGGTTACTGATTACATCATTCCTTTTGGAGACGCTAGGCAACGCACCAGGCTCCTCAGTACGGTTTTTATGTCCTAAGAGTCAAAACAAACCTTTGACGAACAAAAGGTGACTGGACTACTTCAGAATTGCACGTCATTTATCTGAAAATACACATTACGATCAAATAAATTTAATCCAAAGACAAATCGACTTCTTTGGATGATTCTTTGGTTACAATAGGGCTTGGCTAACATCTCCCTGGCCAAAAGCCTACGAACTACGAACAAGTAAGCCTAGGGCATGAGCTGTTGGAAATGCCTTCATTATTTATCAGTGATTCACTTTAACTAAGTGACCCTAATACAGAATAATCACCTTATCGAGTTAGAGAAGAGAAAATGTATCAGGCATTTTTTCTTTGTGGTAGCCGTTATGGATTAGTCACACCAGCGATATCCCAAACACAGTGGCTTATCAATGTGTTTGGCTCACTGCACAAACACAACAGCAGCTGGAACCATGATCATTAAAACAAAATTGTATTTCCTGTCAACTGCCGCTTTATTTAAGCAGACTGATCATCCAAACAATGGTGGGGCCGTCGATGTATTAATCATGAAATACTTTTTTGTTTACAGCACGTCAACTAACAAAGACAACGGTTTTGTACATATCAGCAACAGTCTGCGAAAGCAACCGTTTTTTCATCACCACAAGGATTACATTACATATAAATACAAAATTACATATAAATACAAAATGACTCCTGTATTTTTGTATTTTGGCTGTCTACCAACCTTCCAACCGTGTTTCAATTCACTTGACGTCCATTTGGGTGAGCTGAAGCGGCTTTAGACATAAGACGGCCTAATGATCATTTTGGCAGCTCTTTTTAACTTGGAACGGCTTCGCTGGCCTGTGTGATGACTAGGGGGGGAACCTCCACTGCTCGCGTGATCTTTAGCTATGCGCGTAACACGCAGACGGAGAGCTTCCACCGTTGTCCACTGTATCGGCTAAACCAGGCGAAGACGTGTTAGCGCATTCGCCAGAGCCTTGTGCGCGTATGGTGAAAACTAGGACGGCCCGTCTATTGTTTACAAAATACGCATCCGTAAAATCCATAATCCAAAATTTTATTTTAAGAATAAGGGGGAATAAATAAAATACAAAAATCAATAATTTAAAAAAATGGACTTTGAAGTGTTATGAGGTTAAGTGATCAGGAGGAAACAATTAGCTTTCCGGGTTGCGGATAGTAATGGAATAAACCACCGCATAGTGTGATTCTGTCCTTGGTTTGGTTTTCCAACCATAGGGAATTGGGAGTGAACACGTCAGCCCTGCGGACGGCTGTCCTCAGATACAATGTACGGTGGCTCTCTTCTGTCCACAGTTCTATGATCTGTAGATCCCCCACGTGGTGCTGTCAACAGAAATATTAACGTAACGTATTTTCCCCGGGTAGGGCCCCGTCCCACGCGCGTGTTTTGGTGGCGCCCCAGCGTCACTGACCTGCTGCCTCTTCTCTATCTCCAGCTTCATGCGCATGCTGAGGCACCGCAAGGTGTCCTTGAAGGTCTGCCTCAGGGTCTTCTCCATCAGCACCTTGTGGAAGGCCCCCACCACGCTGCCGCACAGAAACACCACCGCGTTGGACAGGAGCTGTAGGACACACACACGCACACGCACGCGCACGCGCACACACACACACACACACACACACACACACACACACACACAAGATAAGTAATGGTGTACAACGGCAGACATACATTTCCAGGGCAACATCTTAACATCTAGAAGTTATGTTACAAAAAAGGTATGCTTTGAATCTACCACCTTATTGAGCCCGGTGGGGTGAATGTTATGACTCTCCTTCAGACTCACCTGGGAGCCCGGTGGGGTGAATGTTATGACTCTCCTCCAGACTCACCTGGGAGCCCGGTGGGGTGAATGTTATGACTCTCCTTCAGACTCACCTGGGAGCCCGGTGGGGTGAATGTTATGACTCTCCTTCAGACTCACCTGGGAGCCCGGTGGGGTGAATGTTATGACTCTCCTTCAGACTCACCTGGGAGCCCGGTGGGGTGAATGTTATGACTCTCCTTCAGACTCACCTGGGAGCCCGGTGGGGTGAATGTTATGACTCTCCTTCAGACTCACCTGGGAGCCCGGTGGGGTGAATGTTATGACTCTCCTCCAGACTCACCTGCTGGGCCAGGTACGCGGGCGGCGGATAGTGGAAGACGGTGAAGTTGAGGGTGAGAACCAGGATGTGTGAGAACGACGTGAGCACACTGAGTACCACTGCGTCCCACAGCTGGAAGGGCAGCATGGTGTAGACTGTGAAGATGATGAAGAGGAAGTACGGCACCTACACAAGGAGAGGAGGGAACATGACCGGATGTACTCAGACTGAATGTCGCTCATTCTCTTTTTCACCCATTCATGTTTTTCTCTGAATTGCGATTGGCCTTGCGAGAGACATAACTCATAAGATACTCCAATGTGGGGTGTGTGTGTGTGTGTGTGTGTGTGTGTGTGTGTGTGTGTGTGTGTGTGTGTGTGTGTGTGTGTGTGTGTCAAATTCACGCTCGATCATGCTCAAATAAAACTTTCATCATCTGAGTAAATGTGTGAAAGCCCTGAGTTTACCACACCCGGGACTTTTAATGTCTTAATCCAGCGTGTCCGCCATCGGAAGGTAATGGCCTACTGACTCTAGGGTAGAGGGTTCACCTGGTCCCAGGGTACGACGAGGGGCCCACAGAAGATGAAGGTGTAGGCCATGACCAGATGGGTGGCCCACACCACCAGGCCCAGCAGTCGTCTCCATCGCTGGCTCAGGGCGTCTCTGCACACCAGGAAGAACACGGCCACAAACACCCCGAGGCTGAAGCTCACCACCATCACGAAGGCGCAGTGCTTATACACATTCTGCAGGGGGATAAAACAAACGCACACCAACACACACACAGACACACACACACACACACACACGTTACCTACAGCGCCGGGAAATACACTTTTATGTTATGAGGATGAGACGTTTAAAAGAAAGCATTTCTATTGCCACTGCTAGGAGTTTTACACTACAACACTGATTTGTGTCTGATTTAGTCATTTAAAATACCATGTCTTAATAATGCTAAATATATTATCTTAATGTAATGCATTTCATGGCAATATGCTGCCGTTAAAAGACATGAAACAGAGCATCATGAAGAACAGGAGGGAGAGAGAGAGCTAATGAGAGAACAGAGGTGAAGAAAGGCCCCTCCCAACTCCGGCCCCAGCAGAGACGATCCACACGTCCACAGCACTGTCTCCGGGCAGAATTTTGGACTGCGTTTATGGACTGCGTTTATATAGCGCTTTTCTAACCAGTGGCCACTCAAAGCGCTTTACAATATTGCCTCACCCATTCGTACAACCATTCACACACACATTCATGTCAGGAGCAGTTAGGGTTGGGTGTCTCGCTCAGGGACACCTCGACACTCAGCTAGGAGGAGTCGGGGATCGAACTAGCAACCTTCCGGTTACCAGTCAACCCGCTCTACCTCCCGAGCCCCATGCCGCCCCGTACATAAGATACAAAGTATAGATTGAGTACCCAAATGACTGCAACCACGCATAACTCTGATACCGAATCCTTTGTACCGTTACTTTTACAGCCTCCGAGTTTGTGTCTTCCATTCAGCACGTAACGTTTAAACCACGCTCGATCTCCCTTTGGAGTTCATTTGCACTTCATTCCGTCTCTTCATGATGGTACCCCGTTGCACTGTTAGGTTGGCTTGAGACCTTGAGTACAACCGGTTATTACACGGCTGCTTGAATGCCTACCGTTATTGAAAGTCTGAACATTCTTGTGTTTGTACGTGTTCCCGGCTATGTTGTCTCAAGGTCTGTTTCCTTTCACTGAATAAAAAGGTCCGTGTCCTTTCACTGAATGAAAAGGTCAGTCTCCTTTCACTGAATATGAGAGTGTATGGGACATGCCAGACAGCTGCCGCTCACCACTAACACTGCCAACGAGACATTGTCCTTCTTCAGCATTGGGCAAATTAGGAGATTTGTACGTTCGTTTAATATACACTTAAATTGACAATGGAGCTTTTACATCGAGACGTCAAATCGCAATGACCGCCCCCATTTTGGAAGTATAGGAGCATCGGAATGTTATTGGTAGTAATGGTTTTTTGATCATTGTTTAGTGATTAATCGTGAAATGATTCGTCATTATGGGGAGACATTGTGTTTGAAACTACCCCAGTGTTTCTCATGCGCGACGTGGCAAAACGTAAACCCGATGACGCATTCTGATGTACAAGCCCGATAGACCCTGGTAGCAGGCTGGGCTGGGCTAGGCTAGGCTGGGCTAGGCTAGGCTAGGCTAGTCTACTAGTGCCTTGGTACATACAAGTAGCAGACCCATAATTAGTGTTATGAGCGACACCTGTGTTTGTCCTACAATGAAACCTCAGTGAAAAAGGGTCCACAGGCCTAATCCTCTGGTTTGTTGAAATGACCAATTTATAGCTTAGTTGCAAATATTGAATTCCATCCTATCTGCACGCTCGCTTCACACTGAAGCAACAAGTCATGGTGACGTGGCTCAGTGAGGCTGTTCTCTGTGGTGTGGATGCCAGTGGGACGTTTGTCCGAGCGACTTGCTGCATGTGTTTTGACAGACGGGGAGGGGAGAGCCAGAGTGCCAGGGCTTATGAGGAATCAGGGAGGCTTCCAACACATCTGTATCTGCGTCATGTCCCGCTGGCTCCAGCCCAGTCCTCCTGGTTCAGTTACAGTACAGGGAGACCCAAGCTGGAAGGAGCGGGATGTGTGTGGTGGCTGTGTGCATAAACAAGACTTTGTTTGCAGATTTCTAGTTATGGGAGAGTAAGCGAGTGACAGCATGCGATGTATATTGGAGTTTACATTGGATAAGAGTTGCTTGACAATAATAAGAACCAAGAAGGTAAATGGTTCACTGCAGGGAGGGGAATAAAGTAAGAACATGGGGGATGATGACCCAGCTAAATATTGTGTGCTGGAGGAAATTTAATCGAGGACAAAGGAGTAAAGGAGGAAAGGAAAGGTGGTGGTGTGAAAGAGTGCAGGGAGCGTTTCAGTGAGAGTAGGTTCTAGAAGGCCGTCTCGTCATTCGGTCGCCATGGACACTTAAGGAACGGACCAGCGGCGGTTTTTCTTGCGTCATTCCGTGATATCTTTGTGTCGTCTCGTGAATTTGCGTTACTTTCTGTTACGGAGAAAATATACTGGATTCTGCATTTATAACAGTGCCTTGTTTTGCATTCTTTCTTCAAACAGACAACGAGGCTTTTAAAAAGGACACAACTTTGCAGTGCACAGATATTGTTTTCCTCTGCAACTTTTACTCAATAAATATTTGTGGTCATCAGACCACCATGCAATGCATTAGCTGGACTGAATGCAAGTGCTGATGGAGAGTACTATTTAATATGTACCATGGACTATTCTACCTGATGTCCTCTTCTGCAGAACATGAGGATTTTACTTCAATCAGCCATGAGCCCGCATGTACATGAATCTATTACTAATGATGCATTATGATGTTGAAAGTATGTCCTAGCAAATTATGTGCATATTAAAATGAAAAATGAATGTTGTGCAGTTGGATGTGGATCGTCCACAGGTTATATTACCACCACTACTAGTACTACTATAAATAATGATAACAATGTATGAATACTTCACAATTGACATCATTATTAAAAATCTGCTACTGGCAAGCATCATCAACATTATGGATTTAGACTTTATTTTAAGTGTGCCAATGCACGTCAATGTTAATGAACCTAAAACAGATAAACACACATTGTTTCGGTTGTAAACTAGCCTTAACCTTTCTTAGCATTTTGAATTTCATGTTTAAGCTGTTATGTAAACACACGGGCCCTTATCTAAACGTGACCTCAGATGAGGTCAACGTCATCATTAGATGCTACAGAAAACATTCAGGGTCTGTCAGGGCATCCAAACAACAGGCAGGAGCTAAGCGAGCATCTTGTTGAGATGCCTTTTGCATAAAATACCCTATTCATTTATCAAAAAGTTGTCCCTAGATGCAAGCACTTCTGAGATAGTCTTTTCAGCAGGACTACGAACACCCAGTCCACCTCCACATGTCACCACCCTCCCTGCCTCCCTCCCTCCCTCCCTCCCTCCATCAAGTCACACAGGCCGAAACTGCCAGGTTTCGAGGGGGCACTTGGAACAAAAGCTCAGCCTGTGTGGCGCGCCACAGGGCCCTCCGTCAGGTGTCCGTGATTGGATAACGGCGCTCTCGATGAGATGATTGCTGCCCACCGACACTGGCAGAAATTCCCCCAGCTCACCCCACCTGGCACAACCCCCCTATCTAAGCCCCCCTGCTGCGAGGGGTTCTCACACACACACACACACACACACACACACACACACACACACACACACACACACACACACACACACACACACACACACACACACACACACACACACACACACACACACACACACACACACACACGGCAACCTCTGAAGAGACAGAGACAGGGAGAGACAGAGAGTAGGGTTTCCAGGAAAGAACTGTAACGTAATCTGCATCAGCATATACACGGTTCTCTGTTCTGCCTCAGCACTTTAAGTGGGATCAAGCACTGAGGAAGTGTCATTGAGCAAGGCACTGAATTCCTGTCAGCTTCAGGGACCCTTTGAGACGTAGTCGATTTATCACTCTTGACATATTCTTTATCATGAGTTTCCATGGAGGACCCAAGTAAATGATTACTATACATATACACATCTCTATCTATTTTATTTATAATTTTTTCTATATATTTTTCTTAATAATAGCCACTACTTATTGTAATCTAATCTGATGTGATACAATATTGTTAAAAGTCTTTCTGATCATAAGGTGATATCAACAATCAATCATCGTGCACTTGAAGCCAGAACATCTACTCCAAACTGGAGACCTTCACAAGATGTACTTCAGTACGTCTTGCTGTAGACTACCAATGTCTTGTAGAGCTTCTGGATCCTTTGCTCTTCAATCAACTGCTCTTATCCTACCTACTATGACTACGGCAAGCCAAGCAAAACAATCAGTCCAACTGTCTAAGGAACCAACATTCAATCGTCTAAGGAAATCCCCAAAAGTGATTTCTCCCAGTTCTACCTTTGACCTCTTAACAAGATGAAGGACCAGGTTGGGATTGGGTTTTTAATGTGTTCATCTCTGTTATCTCAAGCCTCACCTGGGATGAGACAGCAATTCATGGCCCTATTTAATTATGATCTGTGCTATATTTAGAGGCTCGGGGCTCTGCGTGTGTATGTGTTTGTCTCAAGCAAACACTGCCATCATGGTGAGCTTCAGGAGGGAAGTGACTCTGAACTTACTCTAATTTCCATTGAAGTAAACATTGTAGACGTATATATTACGTCATTCCCTTTGTGAACTCCTGCCACCGGATTGACGTTCAGTGAGTTTATGTTTGAGCTGATGCAAGTAATTTTAAATCGATCTGCCCAGCACTTTGGAATAGATGGATTTGATTAATTCGTCATCAATCCATTTCTGAGTCAATATTGTCCTGATACAAGGAGTAGTAGGTAGAGAATCAAGCACCCCAGTCCAAACCAAAGCCATGCATCCAGGGTACATGAGGAGCAGGGATAAGGGTTCGACCATAAGTGTGACTCACCAGCTGGAGCGAGAAGAAGAGAATGAGCAGGATGGCACAGGAGAGCATGGACAGGCCCAGCAGCAGAGCCAGCGGCTGGTACTGGCTGATGCAGGAGAACTTGCGGTACAGCGTCTCATGTTTGAGCTCCTGGTCATTCAACAGGTACTTCCCCTTGGCTGGCATGGCCCCCGCTGCGTCTCACACATAGCAGTCGGCCGCAGCTGGCCCGGAGTACAAAAAACCCCGTAGAAGATGGTCCCCGCAGAGTTTCGTCCTCACTGCCTGATCGCGGGACCGTTAGCGTGGCGAGCCGCGAAAAGATCCACGGTTCCAGGTGTGATGGTGGTTGTCGGCTAGCTCATGGCCTCTGGAGAAAAACCCCTCCACACTGCTCTTCTCCTATTTCTCAGTTTGAATCCAGGGGCTTTACTCCCTCTCTCGGTCTACTGTCCACTGTCTGTTGTTGGCAGGCAGCCGTGGTTCCTTGTTGGCCAGCTACTGTTCCCTCTTCTCCCCGGAGTTATAACCCTGAGACCGGACTGCGCTGAATGGGAGGAGAGGCCCGTTTAAAGAAGAGTAGGAGGAGGGAAGGAGCTGGGAAGGGCTGAACTCTTGGGAGGCGTCTGGGGAGTCTCAGGATGTAATGAGGGCCGGCGTGGATGACCCTGGGGGGTCCGCTGATGTTTCACCAGAGACAAAAAGAGAGGCCAACCTGTGAGAGAGGGAGGGGAAACAGGGAGGGAGAAGTTAAGACAATGTTGTCAACGGTGATGTCATGGTAAGCTCAACACACGCACACACACACCCACACAATCTTATTTTCGATATAATGATTCAAAGTATGTGATCAGGTGCTGCCAAGGACGTAATGACAGGTCATCCCAACAGCTGTGGCTGGTCAGAGGAAGTTACCATGTCATCATTGGTGACTAGAGGGCATGTGTGGTATTGGCAACGGCTTTTCTTTGGGATGTGATTCCAAACTTAGCTTACGCAAGTCAGAGATTCATAACCTTACCGACAACTCACTGTCTCACTATGTGCGCTGAGAAGAAGAGAAACTAAACATGCATCCATTAACTAACTACTTAGATGACTAAAGACCAAGGATAGTTACAGGGAAAGTACCTGAGCATCGGGGAAAGAAGATATGTTGTTTCTGGAAGCTACAAGGTCACACAGAATCCCACAAGCGGTGATGGTGACATCAAGTAAGATAAAAACATAATGGTTTTCTTGGGTTTGAAGGCCGTAGAAGAAACTAGACTTCTTGAGTTTGCGGGATTTTCTCACATTTCTATCACCAACATATACAGTCACAAAGTCTATATGGCAGTCTAATTGTTCCTCTCCTGGTAGACAGCCAATTGACTGAGCCTTTTGCTTTCAAGGCATACTTCTGTTGACCATTCATAATCATGGGCCTGATCCAAATCAATAACACTGCAGTGCTTTGAACCGATAATAAGCCACATTAAGCAAACCCGTACACAATGACCGAACAGAAAGGGACAGCTGCAACGAAAACATTGCTGCGCCATTGCCAATTTCTGTTCATTGTGAACGTATCCTCCTCTAATGTCTTTGGAAGGTTAGCATCACAGATGTACAGTAGAGTAAAAACAAATGCCCAGGTTGTTTCCCCTCTTACATACATCTTCTTTTACATGGCAAGTCAAAAGCCCAGCGGTTATTGGCCCGAATGCTGTCTGAACAAGCCAATACAAGTAGGAATCCATGTTCAGACGTGGATATTAAATTCTGAAACCAACTGCTGTGTCGTAGAGACTAGAGGATATGCAGGGCTGAAAGAAAACAGCAACTTCTCACTGCGGTCAATAGAAACCTCATTTCCTCCAGTTGCTGATATGGTTCATCTAGAGTATAGGCGGTATTTGCTCTGTTGGGCCCTCCCATAGCAACAGCAGCAGATGCCATACAACACTGCTCAATTTAAGAGGTCAACGGAATAAAGGCAGAGGATGACTTGATAGAGCTAGTACTTCCCCTTCAACAATGTACACACACGCACGCACGCACGCAAGCACGCACGCACGCACACACACACACACAGAAGGTTTGCCATCAGTTTCTACAGAAAATTATAGCAATCTCCCTGAACTGATAATTCTGCACTATAACTTAAAGCAAGAGTGATAATGAGATGGATGCAAAAAAACTGATACGGCTACAGGAAATCATAGCGACATAACCACTGATAAAATAAAAAGAGACACACGTAAAGCTAAAAAATGTAAGTTAACCCTGAAACAGAATCCAAAACAGCAGAGATAAACAAACCGGGGGTGTGGGGGGGGTGGGGGATACATCCCCCTCCTGTTAAAGCACAGAAGCCAATCAGCTGTGAGGCGATGACCCTGACTAGACCCTTACCGTTTACACCGGGGGGGGGGGGGGGGGGGGGGGGGAATCATTTACTCAGCAACCCTCGTCACACCACATACCACGACTGCATCTCACTCCACTCTGAGAACATAATACCACTTCTCATGCTCCGCTGTGGGCCCACATGTCTGCGGCTGACCTCATGGAAAAGGAAACCAAGCAAGAGTGAGTGAGGCAACCGTGTATCCCCATACCATGGACACCTTTTTTCAACACACACTTTCACGGTGCAAAGAGCACTACATCATTGCAGACGAGGACCGTGGGAGCCGTCCAGTTCAGACCACTAGGAGTCCTGCTGGTTTGGTTTACATTGGGCAAGGGAGTCCAAAGCACAGATGATCAAGACAAGATCTGGCTGCGAGAGCAAACAATTGCGCTGTTATCATCCCCGGGCCACAAGGGAAGTGCTTCTTATCACACCGGTACAGCAGGTCCCATCTCCTCTCACACCACTCGTCTTAATCTCCACTTAGGGCCACTGATTTAAACGACACCCAAATGCGGACACCAGCTGCAGTTTGCTTTCCACGTTCAATGGTTTACTTGTGTGTCTTTGATATTTAAGTTGCAATGGTTCACAAAAACCTGCTATGAAGCTTGTCAAGGTTTTCTTCCCTCCCATTGTAACATTACGATTTTAAAATCATCATATGCATATGAAGCAGTATAAACAACAACAACAACAACAACCACAACATAAGTACACAAACACGTTTCTAAAATCCATTTCTGTGCATCCGCATGATCTGGTGAATGCAGCCAGGCTGGGGCTGGGTACCCAGAGAGTTACAGCACCATCTGAACCTTCGTCATATCCATCTCAAAGGAGAAGGATTGAGCACTGAGGGCAGCAGGACTTCCTGGCTTCTAGACTCTTCCAGACTGCCAGAGGACTTGTTTACCAGACACTCGTCTTTTATAACAGTTCTCGGCCTGACAACTCTTTTTATCCTCCAATTCTAAAGTTGCCATGGCAAACAGAGCCCCCAGTCTGCGGTTTGTTTCAATAGAGCGGCAGTCTCTTAGCAGAGCTTGGATGAATGAATGGCTAGAATCACACACCATTGTCTAACAGGCCTTTCTCAATGGAGAGCGCAGGGAAGCACGTAGCGGCCTTGCTAACTGCCGTCACCGACTCGCCGAAAGGATAGCGTTGACATCAGTCAAGGGTGAAGAACTGAAAAAAGAAGATTCCGGGCCTTTGTCATTCTCCGGCAGTCTTTTGGTCAAAAATCAATAAATAATTGCATGTTGGGATCGATCAGTGATGGATGTGATTCTCAGGGGTTGGAGGTGAAGATGTAGATAAACCTATCTGTGGTGCCAAGGACCCAGAATAATATAATACAGTATATATATATAATATAAATAAATAAATAAATAAATAACTAAGAGTATCCCTCCACTACTCTTGAGGAGTTGATCAAACAATTTGTGTATATCCACTTTCATCCTGTTATTAAATCCCCCTCCCTGCCAGACACCGGTCTCTATCCCTCCACTACACTTACGGAGTTGATCGAACAATTGATGTGTATTCACCTTCATCCTGTTCTCATCCTCCTCCCTGCCAGACGTCTGTCTCCAACCCCAAATGGCCCTTCCCTTGTCTCATAGCCCAACGACAGATCCCCCTTAGACCAACAGGTCGGGGGCCCATCTTGCCCAGGTATCACCCCCTCCCCCCCCCCCAAATGTGTAGCCTAGAGAGGGTGTAGGCGGTTTGTGATTGGCTTGATTTGAATAACGGTAACCCAATAGGAATAAGTGGGTTACACTTTTTTGTATGATAACAGGTAATGATTGGAGGTAACTGAGAGCCCCGCCCTTGTCATGTGCTTTAAGATGCTGTGTTTTACACAATAGGAGAACAATAACGGGAGAGCATCCTTCCGTGGTTACCTCATTTCTCTCCTTCTGCGTCTTCCTGCTCTCCCATTATGGAAAACACAGTATCTTAAAGAGCCCACGAATAAAGTGTTGAACGTGAAGTATTGACTCCGCTGTCTTTTTGAAAGAGTCGGACTTGGAGACTTACACCTTGATTTAAATCCAAACCTCTTCAATCCCTTGAAGAGGGATTTTGGCTGGCAAAAATCGGAAGGTTGCTAGTTCGAGCCCCGACTTCAACCCTAACTATGTCGAGGTGTCCTTGAGCAAGACACTTAACCCCAACCGCTCCCCGGGCGCTGTGATTGGCTGCCCACTGCTCCCTTGAGGGATGGGTTAAATGCAGAGGAAAGATTTCACTATATGTATGTGTATGTGACAATAAAAGTACCTTTATCTTTGTACTGTAGTGTTGTGTGGCACTGGCTCGCATTTCGAAACAAATTCAGGTTTTTGCCATTTGGAGTAGATAGCCTAAGTGTACAAGTATGGTTCCTTTTAAGGATTAAAAAAAAACTCACTGAGTGATGGTTGGACGAACACCACCTTGGAAGCACCGGCCCCATCTATTGTTGATGGCGTATTGGGGGATAGGATATGCGTTGGTAAGAGCCTACACCAGGTTGTTTGGACCAGACTATAACCAAACCAACACCCTCATTAAAGCCTTTTCACAGACAGTCCCCATGCTGGTCCCACAGTAAATCATTCCTTTTTTATGGGAGTCTTTGTGCAAGCGCTGAATGCCTTCGGCCAGGGACAAGAACAATGCATGACCTCTGGACGGAATACCAGGTCTCAGCCCATGCTGTCATTTCAGGTTGAATGTCAACAGGTCAAGGGTCATCTCACACCACCCAAAGGCCGTGGAGCCTGAGGATTAGCTATTGAATTCAGGTAGAGGTCGGTGTCCACCATGGGCGAGAAATGCAAACCACTTGAAGTGTTTAAATTCATGTAAATCAAAAAACAGCCACGTTTAAGTGATAAAGTATAAACACTAGAAGCATAAAACCTAGTTTATAGCCGCGGGTGGCGAAGACGTGAAGATGGCGCTATCATAGCTTTGAAGGTTCACACGGCGCTGCGTCGCGTGTCCCACACCGCAGACATTTTGAAGCAAGCAGAGTGGAAAACTCAATGTCAAAACGGCTGATGTGTTTGATGGACGCTGCACGAAACAGTGGAGAGTCTCAACTGTTCCTACACACGCTTACAACCCTTGCATCCCATTTAACCTGGCTGACACCTAAAGCACTACGAGTGACGCAAACGAAAATCTAAAGGAAATGGCAACATCGAATCCCATATCGTACACCACGTACCAACGCCATATTTAAACCGGCGTTCGCGAAAACCCTTTTGAGACGTTAGACAAAACGACGCGTTGGGAAATGAATTTGAAGCTGCCTACGGCCGTGCGATTGTGCCGTGCGTCCCATCACAAGCAGATGAAGGATGGATGTACAGCAATGCAGCGGGCCGATTGGATTAGGCCCAGCCCGTGTGCCACTCTCCCCTCGGTAGCCTCCAGGGCTATTGAATTATCCGCGTTTCACCTGAGGGAGCCGCTGAGGGCTAACCACGTTAGCAGAATGCTATCTGGGCACCGGTTGCGGCGCGGGGCGCTCTTGATTGACGATGCACACAGGAAGTCAATCAGGAAGTGTATCGTCAATCAATAAGCGCCGCAACCGGCGCTTATGGAGAAACCCCCTCAGCACTCAGCACGGTTTGCGTGTTCCCAAGCGCACACGAGGGCTCCGCTCTGTCTTCAGCCAAGCACTTTATTTCGTGGCTCAACAAGCACAACCACGTCCGTGCCGAACACTGGTTGAATGATTCAAAAGAACGTATCAGATCCCACAGAGACACATTTCATAAGGAGTGGAGATGGAAGACTGGCTGGAATGGATGTTTTCCCTCCCTCTTTTGGATTGACTTGAGATGTGGGGGGGGGGGGGGGGAAATGCATTCTCACCCCGGCACGCACCTCCATCTATAAAAAGGGGTGTAAATAACATTTTCAGTTCTCTCCGTTTCAGTAGTGCTTCCTTCTTTTTCAAGTGTACAAAAGAGACAAAATGTGCTGAAAAGTACCCGCTCTACCCAGAGGGTGAGAGAGGCATGTGGAGAGGTGAAAGAGACGCTATTCTTTTCAGTTAGCGCAGGCAACCACATCCCCATTTAAGGTTTCATAACCCCACATTTAGCCGGCCTCAGCTGGCTGGTAGGCCGTCTCTATCCTGCCTAACGATTGGTTCTTGTGTTTGCCCAATGCTTTCTAGCTCCACCTCGGCTAACCAGAGAAAAACCATAATCATACCCCCGGAACATCCTACCTACTAGCACTGACCTCTGTAAACACTGTACACATGCGCCACAAACAATAACAGCTATACTCGAGGGAGGGCAGCGTGCCCATTCATTCCACCTAGAGATGCACTCATCAGGCTTTTTTAGGCCAATCCCGATCGCAAATCTTTGTAACGTGTGATCAGCCGATCCGATACCGATCCGATTCTTTTTTATAGTTAAATATATATGAATATAATGTCATTCATGAAAATCATTGTGTGCCGGTCAGTTAGTTAGCGTTATATGAGAGTTGTTGATAATTGGTTGAGCCGACGGAAATGCGTTGTGTTCCTTTAAGAAAAGACGCAACGGCATGTAAACACAGAGCATGACAGAGTTTAGTTTGGACTCATTAAGAGTGGAGCCACACGGTTATCCGACCGTTTCTGTAAGGTTCGACGTAAAGGACCGTCAAATACATTAAACATCACTAACAAAGGAGAAGGAATCAGTGGGATTACTTTTATTGGAATGAGTCAGTCCAACACAATCTCACTCGCACACTATAACGGATAATGCCATAGACTGTATGGATAATGCACACCCAACTCAGATTTAATCCAACATATCAAATGTAACAGTATCCCCTGTGATACGCTCTGCACGGTTCAGTATACGCAGGCAGAGAAGAGGACGGTTACCGTGAAGAAGCTGTTGTTATCCTAAGCTTTGCATAACAAATAATGACCGACGGCAACATTCGCGTGTGGGCTACATGGGAGATGCTTATTTTCGTAGCCTACTTTTTGCTTCCTGTGATGTGGCGCAAGCCTATTATCCAGATATACAACCGCGTTCGCATAGGCCATCACTTTAGTTAAGAGAATGAAGCCCGGTGAGATGCAGGCTGGTTATTGCGTCCTATAACCGAGATCCACACAAAGCCATTTCTATGGTTAAGTGAAGCCTACCTTTATTGTGAGTCAAGATGCATTATGTTAAAGCAGGATAACATTACCGTCTCAGTGACTGAACTTAATGACGGCGCGTCTTGTGCACAAATGTTTTTGAGTCACACGATCGGCTCCTGCAATCGGCAAATTTCAAGTTAATCGGCCGATCACCGATCACGTGTTTAGGATGTATATCGGCCGATCATGATCGGTGCCCGATCAATCGGTGCATCACTAATTCCACCACACGAGTCCACACTCATCCAGGCGTGGGTGCTTGTTAAGTTAGTGGTTGCCTTACATTCCTGGGAGTGAAGGCCTGAGTAAGTAGCATTCTGGACGGACCATGGGGAATCAGAGCTGGGAGTCAGAGAAACAGCTTCCAGTAAGCCAAGTGGCGGTCATTTTCCCCTTCTGTCATAAAAAGCCAATCATCTGTTGACAGGACCATCTGCTGCTTGTTTTCTACATCCACCGCTCACTGTTGTTCTTCGCAGGGCCATGACTCATTCTGTGCATGTGCCTCTCGCTGTGACTCTTCAAACTGTCATTTTTATTTAAGCACCGTACTGTAACAGTGACGGGAGAGTGCATTCAGGTCACCGAGCGTCAACAAGCTTTAGCCTGCGATGCAGTAGACCGGGAGTTTTCCGTGTGAAGAAGGCCTCTTTGACGCTACAGGGATACCAGCATTAAGTATTCGCGGGTTCCTACTGCTGGAGGAGGAACATATTTCACAGAGGTGGATCTCATTAAGTACGCTTTCCGTTTTTTTTGGAAATGTAGACAACAGAGGCCATGCTGGAAATGGACAATGCCTGCAGAGGTAGCATGTGGAAGGAAATCTCTGTAGTAGCTATAAATGGAGTGACCTCCTTTCTGTGTGTCTTGACACATACAGGACATCTCAACAAAAGGGCTTCACACCCTATATCAACCCATGAGGTCCATCCTGTCTTGCATGAGGGCAACCCACGTATTTCCTGGTCATGGCTCACGTTACTCTGTGAACCGTTGCACATCAACTTTGGGACAACCTTTAAAAGGCTTAAGTGTCCTGTAAGCATTGCCGGGAAATACTATTCTTTCGGGGAATTTCCAAAAACTATGAGCGTTTTAATATTGCATCTCCTTTCAAATCCCTTGAATATACAGTATGTATAAACCAAAAGGCATGCAGAGGAAATTGAATTACAAGCACAGAAAAAAAATCCTTGAAACATCCTTCTTCATTTTATATGCAAACGTAACAGCTAAATTAACCTAAGACAAAACCTTCTTGATGATTACAGTACCATGATTACAGTACAATGACTACAGTAGCTCATACCTGTTTGTACAAAAGGGCGAGGTCTTGTTCTCTATCAAAAACTGATTAAAGTGAACAGGCCTTGGCAGCTTAAATCTATGTTCCCGCACTGACAAAAGGGCAGTGCAAATAAAAAGAAATCCAGGTCTAAGCGGGAGGTAATTACCGTGCAGGCAAATATTTGTGATGGTTTTTTTATTTCTAATAGACAAAGCCTCTTTCCCGAAGTGATTGGATAGTGGCTGCGCTGATGTAAATAGGAGCGCCATAAGCGTGGTGAACTTCAAAGGTCATGATCCTCAATCAGGCGCCGTGACAATCAAGGGTGACCAAGTGTAATGATCCAATCCAATAGCACGCTATCTGATCACACGCCACTCTTTCCTGCTTCTCTGTCTGGGAATTAACCCCCACAGCGGGCGTTATTACAGGCTTGATTAATATAAGATAATCGTTTTCTGTTGGTAGATAGGCCTTTATTAGGACTACTATTTATGGATTGATTTTTCTACTTCACCAATGACACAAAATGTATTCCTATTTTTTCTCCATGGAAATTCTGATGCAATTCCCATTGAGAAAGCCATCAAGGAATGTATTTTTAAGCAGGAGCAGTGCTTTGTGCGTTGGACTGGTGCAAACTACGTTGCACTGGTGGCATGCAGACCACCAACCACCAGTTCCCATAAAGCTCCCTTTGGAGAACAAAACAGCAAGGTTCAGACTCACCAGTCTAATACTCAGCTGCAGCCATGCATTACTTTAACACTAAGGCTGTAAGTGGAAGGGATTAAAATTCCCTGAATCTGTCCATGCAGTTATACATCTTCCCCGTAGTATTTATATCTTAATTTCCTATGATGCCGCTACAGCGGCATTTGAATGGCATTCCAAGCTCTGTTTCCAAACGGAAAGAATGGAAGAAAATCCGAACCCAAAGTTAGATCTCTTTCAAAGGAGAGGTATATTTCCTCCAGACTCCAGAGCAGATGCTTTTAGCCTGCAGGATTAAGGCTTGCATATATTTGAGCGGTCTCTGGAGAAATGATCAGTGGTGTTAGTCAATAACACATTCTAAGCTTCAAGACAACCAAAGAAATATAGATGTCAATAATTAGGAATGCAACAGCAAGCCACAGGTATCAACTCTCTATAGATAAGGGTGTTAAGAGGCCACTCCAAATGAATTGCTCTACAGCAAGATATAATTTTACAGCGGGGGACAATTCACACCAATGGCAATTTAATAATGTCCCATTTATTGCTAATTTACTGACTTGCTCACATTCATTATCCTCTGAAAGTATAATCTAATAATTAAACGGAGACCCCGGGCCACACTCTGTGGCCATACCAGCTCTATCTACTGGGTGCTGTTAGAACTGGACCAGTACATGTACAGTCGCTACACTGGTCTGTGCTGCTCTGCATGATCCCTACGGGTTATTGAATGGAAGGAATTACTGGAATTGTCTGCTGATGGTCCAACAGGAACAGCCATCCATCACTCTGCATGTACCAGGGGACTAGTGAGTGTAATGTGTGTGTGAATGAAGTATTAGTGATTAGGCAGGGAGGGGCCGATTTGTCTGCAATGGCAGCCAAAGAACACAACAATCAACCCCCCCCCCCCGCCCCCCTTGATTCTGATACAACTGTAAAAAGCAGTTAGTGACTTTGGTTGTTTTGGTAATCAATCAATATATCCATCTAGCCACTGATTCATCTATCCGTCTCATCCTTCTATGCATCTGTGTATATTATCATCATATCACTTTGCAGTAATCTCTAAAATCATACACATTTTGAGTTTTGATTTTGAGTTTAGTTTTTTCTTAAAGTTCCTACAAAATAAATAATTATCTCTACGGCCAAATTGGGTCACCTATAGTTGAATTACTTAAATGCCACGATATAGACGAAACAAATATTGCAATTATTCAACATAGGCATTTGTCATATATTTGTGCCCACAATGTATATATGTGCTTACTTACTACTTAAGTATTTGTCCAATTACATTGTCAACTGTAACTCATGTCACGGTGACTGACAGCTACCTTTGGTTCTCGACAGATTCCAATATCAAGACGGAGCTCTACTCTAACCACCACAACAAACCCTCCCACTCTTAGAAAAGCTATACCCACCCCAACCTAGCTGTAGCAAAGTCCATGCTACACGCCACCTAGGTGAATGCCACACTCTACCTAGGTGACGTTTACAGGGCTCCTCCAAACACATGGACGCTGGGTGGTGGTGTTGAAAGACCGGTTTATTGTAAAGGTTTGTTGATAATGATACATAGCCTGGCGTTCCATGTTGCCATCTGGGAGAACTCTCTTGAGTGTGCGTGGAGATACCAGGTGTGCAGCCTCACCCAGCCCCAGAGTCCAATCAGACTCGGCCAGGTGAGGCTGCGTGAACCAGCCATCATCCACACACACTCCCACACTCGTGTTTTACGCAGACGCCTCACGAAAGAGGTTCAAAAAAATGACATCTGACTTCCATTGGATAGGCTTTTAATCTAATTCTGGATTGATGGCACAAGTGCCCTGTTGCTACAAGCTTATTCCTTGCCATCGGCAGGGCTCTCAGTGAGCGAAACAAGCAGATTGTTCAGACTGAGACAGACCAGCTGTCACATCATATGGGAGCGATAAGCGAGAGAACAACACTTTATTCTCCGCCAACACATCAATAGGCTGAAAGAAGTACCCTGAAGGCTTCGAACCAAGGTACCGTTAGACGGCTGATAGCTCATTTGTGACCGTCTCCACCTTCTTAATAAACACATCCATGCTCTGCCTGGGGGGGCCTCTATCCCCTGACCACGTCCACCCTGACGGGACATGTATCAACGGCGGACAGAACAGGGTGGTGACAGCGGGAGGCCAAGGCCTTGAGCGTGTTGTCGTACGGGGCACGGCTCCACTGAGCTCCAGCTTACAGCTGCGCTGGGGCAAAGCTGTGGGGCGTCAGAGGGACTGCGGCAGAACGCATTACCTCTAAAAGCTCGGAGCAGCCAGTGATAGCTGTGGTGGAGGATGGGGCCTCCGGTCTCGACTAATGCCCCGCCCTTTCCTCCCCGTCATGAGGCAGGGGACTCATTTCTTGGGTCATTAGTGTTGGTTAGCGCGCCAGACGCTACAAATCTTGCTTTGCTTGTTCTCCGGATGGTTACATGTGGGTGAGAACAATGAATTAGCCACGAACGCAGTCAAGTTTGACCAGCTTGAGCAGATCTTACTGGCCAACAAGTCTGAGGATGGTAATGTTTTAGGTGTGTTTGTAGCAGAGTGGTTGAATAACAAATTTCAAAGTTTAAAATGCAAAGAGTGCAGGGTAGCTTTTATCAATTGAATGGTGTGTTTGTCTAATAGCTCAGTCTGGTATGACCAGTGCCGTGAACTATTGAGCATGTAGGCAGTGATGACTTAAGTACATTAGGGAGTCAAATGCCCTGTAATACATTGAGAAGAAACCAAACATGTTAGACTGGAACAGGCTTTAAAAACGTGCTTGCTGCATGTTTTTTTCCCTCTGCACGTGCTAACTCTCCAGCCACTCTCGCTGAGCTTCACTTCCTCATAGTTTGCATGCAGTTTCAGAGTAGCTCTTGAAAAGAGCTGCAGTTACGTCACTCATTTGGTAGGTTTCATGTTACCTGAGCCACATGCACAGAACAACATCCTCGGGGTATATTCTGAAACGTACATATTGAAAAGAAATCTAAAACGGCAGTGTCCACCGTTCTTTTCAAATTGAGAGAGTATAGACGGCTCGGCCATATGTTGCAGTGGTAGTCTCGTTACATTACTTGTGGAGAGAAAACCTTGGTATTTTGTCTCGCCGTCACAGCCGTGTTTACACTTGTCTCAGTTTCTCCAGCGCTGCTCCACTCCTGGCTGAATGCAGCCCTTGTCTGATGCGGTACACAAGTGCTGGGCTAAGGGAACACCGTTTGTAAAAGCTGCCCTGCGCTTTGCCACCACACGGCCGATGGAAGATACCCCAAAAACGTCCTCAATGTTGGAACAGTCAGGAATGTTTGGCCCCAGGGTTTTCCCAAAGCAAAGTCGCAAGAGGAAGCGGCTTGGCTTTGGTACGGCAGCGTTGACGTCTAGTTGGAAGTTGCTTGACATGACATGTTTCACACTGGCTCGGTTCTTGAATGTGAGTCACAGTTATGACTTCCAGTGGCCAAGTCAAGGCCTTGAACCACGCAAAGCAGCCTCACCACAGCTTGAAGAGAGTTTGACTTTGCTTGTGCTTAACATAGGCAGGGTGACTAAATTGCCCAAGAGCCTTTATTGAATTGTGAGTCACCTAATGAATTAACTAGTTATATTTTCAACAGGGTTGCAGGGGTTTTCACACTTCACTGCCGAGCCAATGGGGGATAAGACAAAACGCCCACACACATGCAAATGACAACATGAATGATAGGTATATGATAGATTTCTTACATTTAGAGGCAGTTGGGAAATTAAATTAACTGTAATTTTGATTGACTCATATTAGATACTGTATGTGGGGCTCCAGCTGCAATACTAGCTGTGCAGTTCTAGATTAAAACGTTTCCTGTGTACTTTTAATCTAAATATTCTCTCTCTCTCTCTCTCTCTCTCTCTCTCTCTCTCTCTCTCTCTCTCTCTCTCTCTCTCTCTCTCTCTCTCTCTCTCTCTCTCTCTCTCTCTCTCTCTCTCTCTCTCTCTCTCTCTCTCTCTCTCTCTCTCTCTCTCTCTCTCTCTCTCTCTCTCTCTCTCTCTCATTTCCTTGGCAACCGATTCTCATTTCCCTGACAACGCTGCAAGGACAGCTTGATAAAAAGGGAAGCTGCAGCAGTCCTACCTTGCCAATGACAATTGTTGTTGTAATGAAGGCAGCCCTTCATGTAAGACTGCCTCGGGACACATGATGTACTGGCAGATGAGGAAACATGAGCAGCGCGAGCGATCGCCATTGCTGAACTGTCGTAGCTTTAGAGAGACAACGTCTTCATTAAGTGGTTTCATTTTAACAGACCTTCTTTCAATGTGCCAAATCTGCCGACATCTCATTACCACGCAATCAGAATGTAGATGGGAGAAAAGCATCTACAATTTACGTTTTTATCCGACAATTAAATTATTTCATCATCCTTAACTATATTGAATTTAACACAGTCACAGCAAACTGTAGCAAAAGAGGCAATGGAAAACAATAGCTTCATTTTAAGACGTGCCTGTGCATGTTTTTGTCTATGAGAATCTCTGAGTGGGTGGACGTCACTATGTGTGTGTTATAACTATAACCAAAGTAGCAACAATGTATTTTCTGAAGCCTCAAAGTTGTACTTGTTTGTCTCTCCAACTCAGCTGTACTCCCCATTTGATGTCTGCCATTTCTAACCTCCAAAACGTTTCCGCATGGAGACTCAACACATAGGTATATGCTGGAACAAATGCTAATGAGAATTGCAAATTACTCTGAATGAAAATGATTCCTACCAGTGCCAAGCCAGCAGTCACAACAGTACTATTATTTTTCAACACTAAATCTTTGTTTAATGCAGCTACATTTGAGAATCCGTTTTGTGTCCAACCAAATATAAAAACCTTTCTTTCCCACTTTAAATTTGAAAAGGTAAGTACAGTAAACAATGTAGCGTAATACTGCATCCATCAGGATCTTTTCTAATCCTCATCTCCATCCCTTCAGCTCCTCTCTTCAAACTGAGAACCCATCAAAGGTAATCCCTCATTAACCAGCCCCACACAATGAGAGGTCTGTTGAAACACACACACACATACACACACACGCACACACAAAATTAACAAAAGCCATACACTTGTTTCCATTTCTGATCACATTCAATCAAACTACTAATGAAGTTTGCCCACACCCAAAATAATTCCAAATCAGTACTCATTTCCCTGTCGATCCAGCGGTTCTGATATCTCTAATTCTGTTTCAATCAAATTGGGCCGTGTGCAATGCTGCATCGTTTGTGATAGCGAGCACTCACCAGCGTTACATAAAGCCCTCCAACATCCAACAGCATGGAGAATGTTTAAATTGAGGCGAGCACAGGGAGGTTGGGGGTGTGGAGAGCAAGACACCCACACACATGCCCTCAACATAGATGGGCAGCACGCATTCAGCCAGGTAACCTTTACCGTTCAAGACTTTTTGGGCGCCTCTCGCTAAACAATCATTAACAAAATCCCACTTTGTTCTGTTTTTAATCGCATGGATTCAGGAGAAGACCCTATGTTGAGGCCTGCAGCCAGGCGCTCATTGCAGACAGGCAGGGGAATGGTTAGATATGAGGTGTTCAGTCTATTTGTCATGTTAGAGACCATTAAAAGAAAAATGGTCAATTCCTAACTTTGGTTAGAGACTCCTGTTGGGAATCGTACCAACTGATGTCTTCTGGCTTTACTTACTATGGGCTACAAGGAGTCAAACAAGCAAGGCAGATCTAATCTTTTTAACACTGATGAGGCAGTGGTTTAGAAAAAGGAAATGAGAAAAGAAATTAACCTTTCAGTTTGAGCACACATTTACAGAACAGATAATGAATACTGTGCTGATCCTGAAAGATAAAATCATTGGAAACGGATACAAATCAGAAATAGATTAATGATAAATGGCTCAGTGTGTGTGTGTGTGTGTGTGTGTGTGTGTGTGTGTGTGTGTGTGTGTGTGTGTGTGTGTGTGTGTGTGTGTGTGTGTGTGTGTGTGTGTGTGTGTGTGTGTGTGTGTGTGTGTGTGTGTGTGTGTGTGTGTGTGTGTACGCAGGCTCCTGACAACACATTTGATCTTTCAGCCGCTGATGGTGGATTCTAATGAGCAGTTTCACTCCGGGCTCGTGGGCACAGAAGGTGGCCAGGAAATGGAACAATTAAATATACAATAAGGTGAAGAGCCATTTCTCTAATGACGGCTGAAGTACTCTAACATGGCCACTCAGCAGCCCCCTCCAAACGACAGCAACAGCGGAGAGTGGGGCTCTTCACTTTGTGGAGAGCCTGGCCAAGCGAGATCCATTAGCGGGGGGGGGGGGGGGGGGGGGGGGGGGGGGGGGGGGTGGGAGGGTGGGGGGGGTGGGAGGGTGGGGGGGCCTGGGAGGCTTTCAAAGAGAATTCAACTCAGTATTCTGACATTCTGCTCATGCGGGTTTCCTCCGTCTCGTTAGTTTGACAGCATACGTTTCCAGAAACTAAACAAAAAGGGAACCTTTGTGCAAATTCAAAGAACTGAGTTTTGTTTTGGTTCGTTTCATTTCTGAAGAAGTAACTGCAGGGAGCGGAGTGCAAGAGCCTGGGCGATATACATGTTGGCCGAGTTTATCGGCCGATATTAGCCTTTCACGGATTTATCGTATCGACCCCTAAAATCCAGTATCGGTCGGGCTATATCGAGTATGCCTAAACACTGATACTTAAAGTTTCAGATGCAGCAGAAGGTTAATTTTGTCATTTTCCTAGAGGATTAGGTGAATGATCACATCCTGAATTAGACCCCTAAACGTGACCATTATTGACGGGTTCACAAAATGCATATGCACCCTATGCAGTTGGTCCTGTGTTAGCGCTGCTCATCCATTTAATCCATCTCCCCAGGCAGTCCTTGTGGAATTGCCGTCATCTGAACTAACCGACAGACTGATCAAAATATTAGACCTTCCTTGTCAATCATTGTTTTGGTTAGTCAACATATTCTCTACTGGAAAGCCTGTTTTCTTTCAACAACTACATCTGTCGTCTCGGTTATCAATTAATGATTGGTAGTTTAAACATTCAAAAAAATTTAATCCTGCGAGATCTGTAGCACCAGCTAACCATACACACCAGTTCGGTTGTGCTTATCTGGATCCATACTCGGCCACAGTTCAGAGAGGAGGTGTTGGTCTTGGTTCAGACCCCAGGTACAGCGTACGTCTCAAACCATAACCTGTGTGCCAACGGGGGGGGGGGGGAGGGGGGGTGAATGGTTGCTAGGCGACCAAGGTGAGCGGGAGTGAAGCACAGACGGAAGTTATCATTTTCACATGACCGCCATATCATACTTGCATGAACAGGGACATGGGACCGTGATGACGCAGAGTACGATGTAAAAGGGTACTATACCGTATAGATTGTGAACCTTTGCACACCAGTAAATTGTTAATCTAGAGGCTTAGAGCAAGGTTACGGAACGAGCACCTCACCAATAACATTGGTTGTTTACCATTACCTGATTGACGACTAGGTACACAAAAAGAAAAAAGCAGAATCAAGATGTCTTGTGTTGTAATACACTTATGTCACCAATAATGGTGCAGCTGTAACAGATGGTGGGTTCATCTAAATCAGGATATACCCAAACGTCTGACCCCATGGAAGTGGATACAGCACTAACACAGAACAGAGAGACGGTCCAGAAGAAAGCTTAATGGAAAAAGGTGAGGTGGAAGGTGAGGAGGAGGAATACATGAGCACATGCATCGAACACGGTGTGTGACGGAGGTCAGGCAACAGGAGGATTAGTATGCATTGGCCGAGACATGGAGTCTGAGTTAATGAGCCAGATTAGCCCTCTGTGTGTGTTCTGGGATTAGCCAACGATGCTCCCCAGTCCCTCCAGTGAAACCTTCACGTGATAAACCTGACACCATGGTCTGGGAAGGAAAGCAGCTTAAACGAAGTGCTTGAGTATAGTTAGTGCTGCTGCATCCGAGCAAAACTAAGTCATTGATGTTAAAACCTCATATTCTGGAAAGAATGCGTCTTTGTATACTTTATCCTATACATAATGAAGCAAGGACTTTAATACTGTTGACTAGACCTTGCAAAGCACTAGGGAGAGTGGAAAACGACAATGAGAAAAGCACCAGGGCAGTTACAGAATATAGCGGGGAGGTTCATTTCTTGGGTGCTCAATGGAATGACAATGACCAAGACCTTTCAGCATCGACTATTGTGTGCAAAAGACATTTGAATAAATACAGCGTCTCTGAATACTAACATCCTTATTTGAGTGTGCATCCATTTCTGGATATCTACATTTATGAAAGGAACCAACGATGCAAAGTGGGAGGTGTCTGTGTTTTATGTTTACTACATGAAAGGGCTGCACAATTAATTGCATATTAATTGAAATCGTTATTTTGGCCCCTCTAATTTGCTTATAGTGAAGGGTCACAATTATTTTACAACTACAAAAAAAAAACATAAATCTGAATTGGTACTTATTATATTGTTTTTCGACAGTAAAGACCACAGAATATCAATTTAATCGATAATTGTTAATCGCAATGAACACTCACAATCATAATATTGGGCAAAATAATCGCACTAGTAATTTTTGTCACAATGCTGTAGCCTTACATGAAACCTCCTTGTTTAATGCAGAACCAGGAACTTGTAGGTTTATATTGTAGCCTGATGGACTTACTGGGGAGTTCCCCAAATATCATCAGTTACAAGAATAAAGGGCACTCTGATCATTTAGCCGATATTGCTCAAGGCATGTTTAAAAAGTATTTATTTTCAGCCTAATACAGCAGTTCTTAGTTTTATTACTTTTTTTCTCACTTTAATCATATAACAAATCATAGCAGTATATGTCTGTAATTGAATTTCCCAGTGATAAGAGAATCGGCTTAAACAATATTGTCCTAGTATTTACAGTCCATTTCCCAGACCTACCGTCTATAATTTGGTATATAGGCGACAGCGTAGGCCTATTCATTATGAGCATGTATCACAAATACGTTCAAACTAATCTCAGTACATATATCTTTATGTATGGATGGATGACGTGATGGAAAATCAAAGCTGCACTCTAGAACCGGTTGTTAAGGGATGCAACACAAAACACCAATGACGATTTTGAAGCACCATGGCATTACTTCAGCCCATGGAGGAGTGTGTTCTCTCTCTCTCTCTCTCTCTCTCTCTCTCTCTCTCTCTCTCTCTCTCTCTCTCTCTCTCTCTCTCTCTCTCTCTCTCTCTCTCTCTCTCTCTCTCTCTCTCTCTCTCTCTCTCTCTCTCTCTCTCTCTCTCTCTCTCCAACAGGAGGCGTCTGTCTAAATCCATTGAACTGTAAAATGCAACAATCACTCCAAGGCTGACACAAATACTAAACTGATAATTGTACATCAACAGACCTTTGACATGGCTTTAGGATTTGCCATTTGGGTGGTTATTTTGAGGGGCTTGACCAGTATGACATTTTTGTCAACTATACCAAATATATAATTAACCAATAACTATGAAAGATTGATTCTTTTTTAACACTGATTTATTGAACATTGCTTAGCTACAGAATACTTAGTCTTTGCTGCATAAGCAGTTTCACTTGAACTTTTGGACTTAAGAAGTAAATTGGACATTTAAGAAATGGCGATTTGGTGGCGAGTCTCCACGAAGACACAAAATAGCATTGGTTTTGGCCTGACTTTAGTTTTCAAAGGATCAGGCTTCAGCATAAGCTTATCCGCCTACCGTAACATCTGTCTAGCCTACACCCAAATCAGTTGGTGTGGGCTACATGACCATAAAGAAATCAGTTGTTTTGAATCATATTCAGTCAACAAATAGAGAGGACAGAATACACTCGAGAAAAAAAAAAGAGGTAGGGACTGCCCTACTGCTCAACTACAAAAGGCTGCCATACACAAAAACATTGCCCTGATCTGGTGATCCATGACCATGGTTTGGTCCCCGATGAAAGCTGCCTCAAACCATGATTCAGTCAACTAACAGTGTGCCAACGTATTCCTATTGATACACACACAGATGTGTGTGAAACATGTGAAGGTCTGACTCCCTTTCATGTTTGCATCTCTGTGCCACTTCTAAATATGACATGACAGTTTGTGTTTACATGCTTGACCACAGCGTCCGAGTGACACAAAAACAAAGAACTGTATTTGGAGGGATTGTCACTGAGGTAGGAATGCCAACGGGAAAAGTGATGTAACCACCCCGATTACTGATCACACCCACGCTCACACATGCACAGCTCAATCACCTTTGTAATTGTGTGTACAAATGGCGACTATAGACTTAACAATTGATGAAGACAAACCAGTGCCTGCGATGCCTTGTTGTGCAACAGCACCGTTTGTAGGCTACACGTTTCACCTGAGAAGCACTCGCTTTGTGAACGACGGCGTTCAGCGCAAATAACGTTGTTTTATCCGGCTAAACTTGACCAGCATTAGGTCAAACATATAACAAATAGTATAAGTCTTTCACACACATTTTCCATTTCCAGTTACCAAAGCTTAATGTTGACTTGTCATTTCAATTTCTATCTCCATTGCGTTCGGCGGTGCATTGTCATTTACAACTGAGATGTTCGCTGGCCAAGGAGAAGTGCATTAGATGCGCAAGTTACCGGATGGAGAAATGGAGCAGTTCTCAGGCATTACTAAATAAAAACATGTTGGGTAACTGGCGTGGACTAACCAAAGTCAGTGTACGCAAAAGTAGGCTACAAAAAAAAACAAAAAAAAACTTTTAACAACCAACAAAAAAAAAGAAGGGGAGAATGATGGCTCTCCAAAGCTATGGCTACACTAGGCTAAAAGTGTCAAGTCGATCGAGTAGACGTTAGCCTCATACATCACAACGTCTGGAACACTTGGCCCGACATAAGTTGATAAGGTGCGAGTGAAATGGTGTCCTACTCGTTCGGAACATATGCTGACCACTGATAAATGATGTGGTTCTTTACAAAAATTATTTAAAAATAATAATAATAAAGGGAAGCAAAGAATCAACCGAACTCGACATACGTGTGCATGCCTCGCGTTAGCATGAAATGACCCCAGGTGAAAACAGTCTTGACAAAAAAACACCCAGAAATCGGAACTGCGCCTCAAACGTTTCATTACGGCTAACGGTAGCCTGCGTTGTTCACCCCGTTTCAAACCGACTGAATGGGATACATTACAAGCCTAAACATTGTTGATGGACATGGCCACTTAATTGACGAAATGTACGAAACGACACTTTCTTCATATATTCTTTTTTACACCATATCGTAAGTAGAAATAAACGGCAGAGGGAGGGGACTTACCTTTATTCGTCGACATGCGTTTTTAAAAGGTGACATTAACATAGGATGTTGAATGGATCACTTTCTTAGTCTCTGCGCGCCAATTCACGCGCGGCTCGTGCAGTCCTCTCCAAGTGTTGGTCCGCGCGCTCTGGCGCACCCCTATGCCTGCCTCACAACGCGGAAAGCGGACGTCTCCATTTCTTTTCCTCTCGTGGTGTGTGTGTGTGTGTGTGTGTGTGTGTGTGTGTGTGTGTGTGTGTGTGTGTGTGTGTGTGTGTGTGTGTGTGTGTGTGTGTGTGTGTGTGTGTGTGTGTGTGTGTGTGTGTGTGTGTGTGTGTGTGTGTGTGTGTGTGTGTGTGTGTGTGTGTGTGTGTGTGTGTAAGTGCGCGTGCACACTACGTGCAGCACATGCCCGCCCACCTGTTTCGAGTCGGATGGCTCCTTCCCACAAACTAAGACACCGACACTTCCGAACTGTTTTAGTTGTACTGTGGTTTTTATTGCATGTACTGTAATAGCTGCAGAGAAATGACGTCTGGGATGAGCACAGTTTGGGCTGACCAGCCCGCAGTTTGAGGGCGATCAGTGAACATTCCCATGGCACTACGGACACATCTACATTCCGTGTCCGCCGTTTGCAGACAAGCACTTACACACTGCATTTGGGGGAGGACGGGAGACGTCGATGAACGTTTCAACATCAACACGTGTTATTTATTCACTTTGACAAGAGTCTTGCTATCAAAAAACCAAAAAACAACGAGTAAAACTGTTTACGTTGTCGTTTAAACTGTAGCGGTTATGTGTGTGTGTGCGGCCGTGCTCTTGTAGTAGCCTAATTAGTTGTGGCAATCATTAAGTGTTGACGGTCAAGTTACTAGCGAACTGTTCCGGTTATTGCTGGTTATCCGTTTGTGGAACAGATCGGTTGCATTTGGTGTGGAAAAAGAAAAGGGGAAAAAAACCACCAACGCGGCTGGCGTGTGCTTATTCGATATTTCCCTATGCAAGCATGTCACTAACCAGGTTTCCTACTTGTAGTTTGAGATTGATACTGGGATATTTCTTGATCACAAGTGACCCATAGGTGGAGGCCGTCCAAATGCAGTATACGAGCGCGAACTCTATAAGGACAAGACTTGAGCGATCGCCCCATCTACAGGTTACTTGCTGTACTGCAAAACATATGGGGTCCCCTAAGGGATTCATATCAATGTACTTAATTTTTTTTATAATCGAATCTCCCTTTGAACTAAACACCCCAGCCATGTAACACATTACACTTTCTGACTTTCAAAATGGTCTCATATAATTTCTAGGTAACTTGGTCACTCAACTATTACCGAAAGAAAAAGGCAATGAAATTACAAAACCGTGACATCTTAACTGTACCTGATAAATTGTATTTCCCCAATATCTTTTCCTAGCTAAACATAAGGACACAAAAGATACAGGCGCCAAAGTTAATACACATCTTATCCATACTATGTCCATAGAATAAAAAAATAAATACATTTAACAAATAAAATGATTTTTGTAGAAGGTAAATTACTACGCAAACAAATTACCTCTCACAGATTGATCGCTAACAAGAGTGGGTTTTCTTTTCTTCAAGTGTATGATTGATTTTCTCATAAAAACCATTATCACCCCGTTACTAATTTAAACCTATACTCTAGGCTCTAAACTGGCACAGCTGTGCTATCGGTACACGGGATTAATCTCCATCCAGCCATCTTTAGGGACGTGTATGCGTGTTCAGTAGGCTAAATGCTACCGCAGCAACACTCTGGAACATGAGCAGGGGTAATTAGATTGATGCTGATGATGTATGTTGGCAATGAATCCCCCAAACCCAACTCCTTGGCCTCCCAGAAACAGCTAGGAGGGGAAAGTACACGTCTACATGTCTGGTTATATCTGGTAAAAAGATAATAGGAAACAATTTATTATGATTGGTTTTTGGTTTTGTCTGTTTTTTTTTGTAATGGTTTTTACCTTTTTATGTTTTTTTTTGTAAAAATCTCTGTATAATCTGTTGAGACATAACAAAAAACAGACCAACCACCAGCAAAAAAGAACTGTCATGCATAAGTTATTTCCTCACTCGTATGGATTGCATTTTTTAAGGGTAACCATAAAAAAAGGAAATCAGTGTAATTTTTTTTGTTTGGGTTTCCTCCTGTTCATCTTCTTCAACATCTTTAGTCTTTCCTCTTTTTCTTCTTTTTCTTAAATGCATCTTTCTCGCTGAAAGGCGGTGCCTGCAGGTCCAGGTTTTTACTCCACGGCAGATCCTAGACACCTGTCCTTTGTCCTCCCGTACACAAGGGGGCGATAAGACCGTTTCTGTGGATGCCGACATTGGGTAAAACCCCTCCATGAGAGAAGCCTGACAGAGGCAAACACAAATATCCTTCATGATTCAATCCAGGTCCAAGAACCTAAGCCCCATTTCCTATAATAAATTTTTTTGTTCTTTTTTTTTTTCCTGCTATAAAATGCTTGCGTGTGCCCGGCAAAAATCTTGAGTGTAAGACAGAGATTCTCAACTAACAGCCTCCTACGGCTGGAGTCTGGCAGCAGAAGTAGGACAAGTCACGTCATTCAGGTCCTTCGCAGAAGAGAGCGCGGGCACGCCAGGGACACCCCCTATCTGCACGGGTCCTCCTGTGTGGAGTCCCTCAGATTTTTCCTCTTCTTGCCGTTGCCCTGGTGATGTGGCTTGTTGCCCTGGTGGCTTTTGCCACCTGAGGATGAGCTCTGCTGGTCGGCCTTATGGTGCGAGCGGGACGTCCTGGTCTGAGGAAGGAACACACACAGGAAGAGCTTTTCAAAACTCGGCCTCCAAACACCTTCGCACAAACTGTTCTCGGGTCAGTCGGTCGGTTCTACATTCTTCTTCTACGGGAAACGACCCAACATAGAACATTGAAAGACGATGAACGTGTACATGGATGAATCAGTGGAGTTGATTATAGGTCATATATACTCAACACTTACTGCAGGCACCATAGAAGCCAGTTTGTGCAGCCTATGGCTCTCTAGGTCAGAATTAAAAAAAGTGAAAGCTTTCCCGCAAAAGGTCACTGGGATTACCGTTGGAATGACATGGAACTTTTGTCTTTGGGCAGACTTTCCTCCGAAACCTAACAAGACTTCACATTCACGCTGGTCCTAATAAGATAGATTTACTTTGGACTCGAGAGAATGATCTTGACAAATGTTTTGGGCGATTTTTTTAAAACACATATTAGAAAGCGTATCTTATGTGTTTCCAGTGTGCCAGGAACGTCAATACTCTCTCCTGCCACAAGGGGGAAGCAATGGTGTGCACATACATTATTTACCCGTTGACAAATCCACTATAAGGCTACTAGGCATGTTTGAGTAATAGACCAGCGAGTAATTCCGTCCTTCATAAGCTTGCTATTCATGACTTTGTGTTAGTAGGCTAGGCCTATAAGCCAAAAGGAGTTATTAAATCAGCATTGTATCTGGATTAGCATTATGATTTACCTTGCTCCTTCATCTTAGCTGGTTTTGAAAGTCATGTAGGAAGCACTTTATACCGTTCTTTCATCAATATTTATAGGGCCGAATTTTTTTTATAGACGGTATTGATATGAACACGTCATATCTTTATACAACCCTGATATTCCATTCCACGGTAAAACGGCCAAATCCCTATCTTGCTCATGATCTAACCGGGGAAGCTGCTTGAGGCCGTGCTCACCTTGCCTCCCTTGGTGCTCCCCGTGGGAGTGCAGGCAGAGTGGCTCTGTGTTCGGCTGCTGGCCACACCGGCCGCTGTGTCACGGTGGGCTTTGGAGCCCCGGCCAGACTGCTGTTTGGCTGTTTTACACGGGGTGCCGTCGGAGTCCTGGGGGGGGGGGGGGGGGGGGGGGAGTTGGTAAATAAATAACTAAGAAAAACTCAGCGAGGAATAGAAACAAAAGATAAACGTCAAGAAAGTTTTGGACAACATTGGAATTCTGTTCAGTTTAGCATGTGCATGCGTGTGTCCCTGTGTGTGCGTGTATATCCCTGTGTGTGTGTGTGTGTGTGTGTGTGTGTGTGTGTGTGTGTGTGTGTGTGTGTGTGTGTGTGTGTGTGTGTGTGTGTGTGTGTGTGTGTGTGTGTGTGTGTGTGTGTGTGTGTGTGTGTGTGCCTACGAATACGGGCATGTCCCTGTGTGTGCATGTATGTCCCTGTGTGTGCGTGTGTGTATGTGTTTCACTGAGTGTATCCCTGTATGTGTGCATGTCCCAGTGTGTGTGTGCGTGTACCAGTGTGTGTGCGTGTCCCAGTGTGTGCGCGTGTCCCTGTGTGTGTGTGTTTGCGTGTCCCTGTGTGTGTGTGTGCATGCGTGTCCCCGTGTGTGTGCGTGCGTGTCCCTGTGTGTGTGTGTGCATGCGTGTCCCTGTGTGTGTGTGTGCATGCGTGTCCCTGTGTGTGTGTGTGCATGCGTGTCCCCGTGTGTGTGTGTGTGCATGTCCCAGTGTGTGTGTGCGTGTACCAGTGTATGTGCGTGTCCCAGTGTGTGTGCGTGTCCCAGTGTGTGAGTGCATGCGTGTCCCTGTGTGTGTGCGTGCGTGTCCCTGTGTGTGTGTGTGCGTGTGTGTCCCTGTGTGTGTGTGCGTGCGTGTCCCTGTGTTTGTGCATGCGTGTGTGTGTGTGCATCGCTGCGTTGGGACTGACCGCATCGCTGGACACGGTGGACGAGGACGAGGAGATGCAGAGCGGCGAGGAGGAAGGGGAGGAGCACATGGAGGGAGCCGGAGACGAGGAGCTGGAGGAGCTCTTGCTACCGGGCGTGTCCACCAGCTCCACCACCTCCTCCTCTTCCTCCTCCTCCCCTGTGACGTTGTTGTTGCACTCGTCTAGCCGCTGGGGCTCCACCAGCAGCATGACAGCGTTTCCTACGGCAACGATCACAATCACAATCACAATCAGTATCACAATCACCACCAGCATCACAATCACCACCAGCATCACAATCACCATCAGCATCACAATCACCACCAGCATCACAATCACCATCAGCACCACAATCACCACCAGCATCACAATCACCACCAGCATCACAATCACCACCAGCATCACAATCACCACCAGCATCACCATCAGCATCACAATCACCACCAGCATCGCAATCACCACCAGCATCACCATCAGCATCACCATCACTATCAGAATCACAATCACCACCAGCATCACAATCACAATCACCATCAGCATCACAATCACCATCAGCATCACAATCACCACCAGCATCACAATCACCACCAGCATCACAATCACCATCAGCATCACAATCACCATCACCATCACTATCAGAATCACCACCACCAGCATCACAATCACCATCAGCATCACCATCACAATCACCACCAGCATCACAATCACCACCAGCATCACCATCAGCATCACCATCACTATCAGAATCACAATCACCACCAGCATCACAATCACCATCAGCATCACAATCACCACCAGCATCACAATCACCATCAGCATCACAATCACCACCAGCATCACAATCACCATCAGCATCACAATCACCATCACTATCAGGATCACCACCACAAGCATCACAATCACCATCAGCATCACCATCACAATCACCACCAGCATCACAATCACCACCAGCATCACCATCACCATCACTATCAGAATCACAATCACCACCAGCATCACAATCACCATCAGCATCACAATCACCACCAGCATCACAATCACCACCAGCATCACAATCACCACCAGCATCACAATCACCATCAGCATCACAATCACCACCAGCATCACAATCACCATCAGCATCACAATCACCATCACCATCAGCATCACAATCACCATCACCATCACCATCACAATCACCACCATCACAATCACCACCAGCATCACAATCACCACCAGCATCACAATCACCACCAGCATCACAATCACCATCAGCATCACAATCACCATCAGCATCACTATCAGAATCACCACCACCAGCATCACAATCACTATCAGAATGGCTTGTGTTGGGTTTCTTCTTCCCTCAACAGCTTTCCCATAAGAGGGTGGTAGAAAAAAAAATATGCTTCTAGATTGGTGTTTAAAAAATGTCTAGAACATGTTGAACAGATAACACACAAATAATGATATGGCAGTTGGTGATTTGCTTTACAACAGATGTGGGACCTACTGTTATTGGCGGGGTCACTCTGAGGCGGACGGCCCCACTGTTTACTGATCCAGTCCCTGTAGTCATCCACTTCCTGGGTCACACGGATGATTCGGCCAAGGATACTGGGAGGGGAATTGGGAAGGGAAAAGGCATTATGGTGAAGGCTCCCCTAAACTTACATGACACCATAAAAATGGACTTCCCACAACATCAAAAAACATTTTAGGGGTGTCCCCCGAGTACGATTTTGCATGGTCGCATCGGATTGGTCAGGCCGGATCCGTTGTCGTCTGATCGAATCATATAGCCTATATATTTTTTAATATATGCGGCTCAATGACGCCAAATCTTTTTTAGACTTTTGCTTCGTTTGACGCTTGACGATAACGAGTTGGCTCATCAGGGTTTCCACAGCGGTCTGTAGGCGAGGCACAGCACCTCCGCTAAATGACAGAGCCCACAAACCAAATGTACGGTCACAATATATGTCGTTCACGTCAGCATCTGCATTCAACTTGACAGAAAATACAGGCTCCTTACATACTGCTATATAGGCGAATATAATATACCGTAAATAACATCTATGAAATCAAACTGTGTCTGTCTAGGAAATAGGGAAGTTGGACAAAAGAATACCCTGGTTTTCTTAAAAGACAAATGTATACCTAAAACTCAACTGTCATAATAATAATTTGGCGTAAGGGAAGCAAAAAAAGGTTATAATAACTTATAAATAATAACTTGCTTTATAATAAAGCACAGAAATGTCCAGGAGCATGGAAAGCCTGAATCACTCCACATCAACAGGCTGTGGCTCTAAACCTGACGGGATCCCACCCAGCACCCCCGCTGCGGACAAACCTGAGAACATCCTCACCTTTCCGACTCGTTGTTGGGGTAGTACTTGGCGATGGGCGACATGGCGTGGCTGAGAACCACGTAGGCGTAGTCGAAGGCCTGCTTCACCTGCATGGCGCCGTACGAGCTCCGGCCCACGTCGTTCTCTACGGGACGCACAGGGTACGGTCAGGGCGCGGCAATGAGATTCCTTTGTCTTGGATTTAAATCTCATGAATGAATCCCAGCGGAGCGTGGAGGGCTGAGGGAGACTGACTGAATGAACACACTCTCGCCTTTTTATTATTCGGTTACATGACGCGCTGAAGGAACACTGCGGTGCTTGGCATGGCATATCCTTTCTATTGAAGATAACACAGTCAAGCACGGCTTAACAGTTCCTGTTCAAGCCCAGTGAGCAAGGGGTGTGGGGTCTCCTACCTGGCTGCAGGGGGTCCTCGATGTACAGCATGGAGGGCCGGTAGCCGTCCATCATGTTCTTATGCAGCTCGTCTTTGGCCACGTAGCAGCCGCCATCTTTGATCCTGATGCCGGTCTTCAGGTAGTTGAAGTTTCGGCCGTAGAGCTCGAAGAACTCTATGAGCAGGACGCCGATGTTGGTGTTCGGGCTTTGGACGTCCTCGCGGTAGTGGAGCTGGCAGGTCCAAACGTCGACAGAAGCACACGTCAGCGAGGACAACAGGAGGATCTGCTCGGCCATGTGTGCATTCACATTCAAATAAAGGCGCTCTCACCTTTCTTACCAACTTCTAATCATAGACATGCGCTTGTTATGGTCATGCGCAAGAGAAGAGGAAGAGGCCACTCAAGACAGAACTCTGAGGTTGGTTCTACTGACTCTCAATTTCACCATCACCGTTGTTGGAGTTTTATGCAAAGAGACATTCAAATGAAAACTAAGGCTTAAGGACACACGGCATGGAAATGGAGAAAGTGGACGTTGTGGAAATCTAAACATCCCCACAAAAAAGGTAAGCAAGGAGTCAACACACTCATTACCACAGTTTGAGTTGGCAACAACCGATGAATAAGAAGGTAAATCGAGGCAGGAAAAAAACCACAGCAAGTCAAAGAAAGCTGAAAAGCAAAATACAAGCCACCTCCCTTGATTACACTACTCCAAGTTTCTACATGTTCATTTAGACCTTTCTGTTCAATCCATCTCGTCACACTGTTCTGTTGATCTGTGATCTGTTTGATGAGTTTGGATACCGGATGAAACCTCAACTAGACAGGCTTTTTCTTTTTTCTTTTTCCACCTGTGGCAGTCCTGACTAAATGCCTTGGGGAATTAATCTTCCACAGTTGTGCATAGACGCTACAAAAACAACAATGCAGAATAGGATCAAGCAATTGACTGCGATTGTTAGCTGGTTAGCTGACAATGCTCGCCAAAGCTTTATACTGCTTACGAAAAGGATGAATGGTTTGAACTGTAAATAGAAAGTTTATCCTATTTCACAAATGTAATGATGCTCATAAACCGGTTTATTGCAGTGGGACATTATCTCCCCATGATAAGTCAGTGATGTCTGACTGAGTAGTTTAGTGATGCGTCTGCAGCTCTTTACTCCTTTCCCACCTACTTCTAATGCCTTTCTTGGCTGAATGAACAGCAGAGACCGTAACCGCTCAGGTGACTCAGCGTGCGCATGTCTGACCTGTAGGAAGCTGACCGCCATGAGGAACAGGCTGTAGGAGCCGATCCCCCCCGTGAAGACTTCGTTCAGGTCCCTCTGTAGCACGAACTGCTTCAGCACCAGCACCAGGTAAGGCAGGACAGGGTACTTCTGCAGGATCAAACACAATACAGGCACTCATTTCGTGTTGACAGCGACCTCCGGTGGGCAAAAGCAGAACTCCACAATTGCAAAAAGGTGGGATTCAGAGACGTACATTAAAGGGCCCAACTCGCCGAGTGATTAGCCATTACAAGCCGTAGTAGATAAGCCCACCGGTTGGTACAGTGCACTGGGAGGCTGGTAGACTGGTCTATTCCTGCATGCATCTAGGTGGACACTCCCACTTGTGATGTCACAGGGCGGGGCAGATTTTGAAATGGCTGATCACACTCACGCCTGGGCCCATTTAAAAGGAATAGGAGCACTAAAGGTTTCCCGAAAAGGTTTGGTGACATAGCAGTGGTCCTGCTAAAAATGTCAGTTTGCGCCGCATGACGGCAGGAAATGGAGTTCAGTTTACACAGAGATTCATGTCATTTTGAGAGGCTAGCAGTCGCACCAACCACTTAATTCCCCCGGCAATGCCAGCATGTAGCAACAAGCGAAGACTCTCCTTTTACGGTCAACGGTGATCTGGAGGTTAGTGACTGACATGAGAGCGCAAGGATTGATGGGTTGTGTCGTGGCAATTTCTTTAGGAGATATTGCGTCTAGGACAGATGAGACTCTACACAATAGTTGTAGAAAATGTACCTATTTTATGTATGCATACACCAGTCTCCTCTCTAGCAGAGTGAGCCCAGAATACAGTTTCACCCAGCCTTTTAACACAGTTTCACCCCCTTCCCGCTATGCAATTGTCCATACATCATGTGAGGGAAATGTTGACATACAGTAGTTTTTCTCGTATTTTCCTTGTGACCGGTTCACCCCAGGCAAAAGGTGAACAACAAAGGGGAACTAGATAACTGTTAACAGCTGGGGTGGCAAGATAACACAACCTAAAGAAAACAAAGCTTAAATTATTCAAACTAACTATGTGGACTTTCCATCGCACTTTTCCCAGAAAAAGCTTCCTCACTCGGGTGAGAGTGGGGTGCAGCTTAGGCCAGCACAGTACAGCCCACAGAAGAGGAGGTGTGACATGGCATTCCTTCATCATCAACTCCTCTTCCGTGCAGCCCAATGCTCGCCCGTGCTTTGAATACAAAAGAATAGCCATTTGTTTTCATGTGCACACACACACACACACACACACACACACACACACACACACACACACACACACACACACACACACACACACACACACACACACACACACACACACACACACACACACACACACACACACACACACACACACACACACACACACACACCTCCGTGTACCTCTTTGTATTCCTTTATGAGCTGGGCTGCTTTGACGCCACTCCGCACGTTGAAGCTGATGTCCACCTTGACCTCGGTGAAGGAGTCCGTCAGCTTGATGATGGGGACCTGGGGGCGAGACAGGAGATGTAGAATCGGAGAAGCACGCAACCACGTTCACCGGCAAATCAAACGACAACAAGACGCCGATTCACCTCGGAGAGATTCGAAAACTTGATATTATTTCCCAGACGACTGTGATTAATACCTAAAATCAAAGGGCCGTTTGTCGTGGTTTTATCGGTAATTGGCTAATTGCCGTGACGGATCCCCTTGGACGCTTCTTCTGACAAAGGGCGCTGCAGATCTACAGATCAACCTAGACATGGACGTTTCACTTGTGTGTTTTATCTGCAATTTTGCGGAGAAATCGCCACTCTTAAATCGGGGTCCAGCGTTAAATCCGAATTCGCGGCATCTCGAACCGTGTTGCATCGCGGTTTCAGCGCACATTACAATCTCATCCGCAAATACCCCCCCCCCCCCCCCCCCATCCCGACAACTGAGAAGAACTCAAACCAAAATGGAGGCCATTTCTCGGTCGTACCGTGGCCTTGTCCAGCACTTTGATGGAGTTCTCGTCCGCTACATTCCTCTTGCGCAGCGCATCCTCCAGAGTCCACAGGGGCAGAGTCTCCCACTTGCCGAACACCACCAGGTCGATATCACTGTGAGGAGTCAAAAGGTGTCAGTCAAAATGGCTCCGTCTAAACATAACGACAGCCTCGTACGCGAGCACAGCACGACACGCCCGCTTCCAAATATTCCAAGGCAAAGAAACACACCCACACGTGGATACACACGCGCACACACCAAAATACAGTGGCAAGGGGCTAGTACGTCATGGCATGTCTGGAGAAGTGTGTGTGTGTGTGTGTGTGTGTGTGTGTGTGTGTGTGTGTGTGTGTGTGTGTGTGTGTGTGTGTGTGTGTGTGTGTGTGTGTGTGTGTGTGTGTGTGTGTGTGTGTGTCTGTCTGTCTGTCTGTCTTATGATGAAGCTTTGGCTTTTCTAGGAATCCAGTTTTTTTGTTTTTGTTTTTTTTTAAGCCACAGGATTAGCGAAGATAGAAAATGACATTTCCCTGTGCCCCCTTAATCCGCACAACTGAAGGTGTTACTAGGACTGGCTGGCTAGACTTAGTCCTGTCCCCCACTACAGAGGGAAGGCTCCTGGGCCAACAGGAAGGCTGGCAGCCCCACTAAAGGTAAAGTAGTGTGGAAGTGTGGGGTGTGGCGATCCACCAGCACTTTGACAGCCAAGACAGCGTACCTCGTTGGCAGATAAAGACCAGTGCTGAAGCTCCCGAACACTTGGACCTGAAACAGAAGCACAAACACAATTTAGAAGTCTAAATCACATTTACGGCTGTGCGTTAGGATGCTTTCAAACATTGCCGACTTGTATGTAAGTCGGCATACAAGTCGTACCCCTTGCATACAAGTCGTACCCCTTGCATACAAGTCGTACCCCTTGCATACAAGTCGCACCCTTTACAAACAAGTGCTAACATTGTACATTTTGCTAAACATGTGCGTGTTTTTTGTTTCTTCTTCCACCCCATAATCCCGCCGTGTTCTCCAGTGAAGGAAAACCAGACGATGTGACAGGCGTCTTGTCGGGTGTGATAGGCGTCTTGTCGGGTGTGATAGGCGTCTTGTCGGGTGTGATAGGCGTCTTGTCGGGTGTGACAGGCGTCTCGTCGGGTGTGACAGACGGCGTCCTGGCGCTCAGCAGGTGTGATCAGTCAACCAAACCAAACCATCAGCGGTCGCTGATGGTTTGCTTTTTCCCCACGCCGAGCTGCTGCTGCGCTTGGAACTGGTCGGTTGGCTTGTGTGTGTGTGTGTTGGCTTGTGTGTGTGTGTGTGTGTGTGTGTGTGTGTGTGTGTGTGTGTGTGTGTGTGTGTGTGTGTGTGTGTGTGTGTGTGTGTGTGTGTGTGTGTGTGTGTGTGTGTGTGTGTGTGTGTGTGTGTGTGTGTGTGTGTGTGTGTCTCTGACAGCTTAGACGATGCCCCACAAGCAGGAGCACCACGAGACGCTACAGGCCTCCTGGCAGCCACTCAACAACAACCGCGGGCAAAACAACTATAGGAAAAGTATTGGAACGATTCGAAGTCTAGTCGTTAGTAAAGTTATTAAATATAACTGTGGATCACAGTGCCACCGCCCATGTAGCAAAATGGCACTGTAATTAAAATATTTTGTGAAGAACCAAATGTGTATCTTCATTAATTAAATGCATTCGAGTTTACCTAAATGTTATTATGAACATTGTTCTGTTGTCCATCCTGTTGTGATTGGTGTAGACAAGAGCCTGGAAGCCCAGGAATAGCGCCGCCGTTGAAAGCCTATTTGCCTTTAAACCCCTTCTTCAGGGCCTTGCCTTAACCAGTGGACAGCCAAGCCCAGGTCACCTGATCGGCGGCCCGTTAGCGAATCAAAAAGCAGCCCTCCGTGCAAGGCGGACAGCTTTGACTCCGAGCGCTGTGGAACCCCTACTTTTCAACAGTGACAAGGTATGGTGAGGTTCCGTCGTGCTCCTGGGAACTTTGCAGCTCAGCAAGGGACGCTGGGAGTTGGAGTTCTTCTTTACTTCTGTTGCTTACATCCTCAATGAAAAATCAACCAAATGCAACAATCTCTCTACGCACAAGTATCAACAAAGAGAAGATGGCCGCCTACATTCTGGGCTACACTTTAATGTAAAAACAAGAAGTAAGAGCGGGGCTCAAGACTGCGACCAAAATGGTTGCATTTGCAGCCAACAACATCACAAGTAAGCGCTGTGTGAGTGAAGGCAGTGGCTTTCGGGTCCCCTTTTGGTCCGAGTCTGACTGGGTTAAGAGCTTCAATGTAAAGCAGGTTGCACACCAGACGAGCCGCGTAGCAGCAAGGACAACACACGTAGGAGGTAGATTGGATTTGACGTCTTGTTGTGTGTTCAATTTGATGGGTGGTGATGAAGGTTTTGAGCCGTGCTGGATGCTATAGAGCGACTGTATGCGGCGCTGGTGGGAGGGCTCTCATGGGGAAACACGACCCACTCAAGCTCCAGTAAAAACACGCGGCCCAAAAAAGGTGGTTTGTACACTGTGCAAAGTTTCAGTGGCGTTGCACCACAGCTCTCTTCAAGATAAGAGCGCGCCAACAGCCTGCGCACTATTCTGGACGACAAGAAAAGGAAAACCTTATCGTAACTGGAGTATATTACCAGCCGTTCATTATTTTTATGTCGAGATTTGGTTCGTGAGGAAAGACATATCGAGTCACTGGCGGTAAAAAAAGAAAAAAAAGACCAGCTATGCAATTCAATAAATACATTTGACAATTTATTGCAAGTGAGTTTATCTTTTTAAATGAATGTACACAGATGTATGGTACGTGACAAAAGGACATGCCAATAAGGGCACAAAGAGCCGAAAAAAGGGGTGCGACCACATGAAAGGTTGAAGATGTTAGTCTTGAGCCCTGAAGAGTCACATTGCTTAAATGGGTGAGTGCTCATAGCCAAAGTATGGTGAAGATGAGGAAGCAGAAGACTCAAGTGTTAACCTACTCTGGCTCACAACAACAAGAATGCCATGACAGCTTTTCTTTGGATTCTCCCTGAAGCACGACATGGTGTAGAAATGAATCAAAAGGGAGTAATAATGAAAGTGCATAGCACGGAAGATACACCTTAACATACATCTTTTATGTTTTGTTCTTGATTATATGCGAGACAGAACTTGCAAAAACAGTGGTGATTACGACACCCTGTCCCAGCAACCATTAGCATCCCACAATAAACTGGTTTGTAAAACGGCTCCATAAAACAAGAAAACAATACGGGACTGAACGCAGTTGCTGTCGTTAACCATCACACCCCTTTTGCAGCCCAAACATTTCCTGCGTCCGTCTTGCCAATACAGAAAAAAAACCAAAGAACCCTGAGTAATGTGCGGAGAGAGAGCTCAATGTTCTGGGTCTGACGCATCCTGCAAGAATCTCAGGCAGCCAGCTGTGTGGGAGAGGTCCAAGCGGACCGTGCCAAGGCCTACGAGTAGCTTATCCTAGGATCGCTCCCGCTCTACAGTAGGGTTCCTTCGCCAGGAAAGCCCGGTTCAATACGACCCCTACATTTACAAACACAGCGTCTTCTTTAACTCTCGGTCCAGCGTTTTATTTAACCACACTGGTAACGGAGGCAGCCCGCGACACGCGTTTAACAACCTCTACGCACTCCTGGTGGGACATTAGCTCAGGAGTTAAGGCGGGTGGACTGGCAACCGGCTGGCAAAAATCGGAAGGTTGCTAGTTCGAGCCCCGACTTCAACCCTAACTATGTCGAGGTGTCCTTGAGCAAGACACTTAACCCCAACCGCTCCCCGGGCGCTGTGATTGGCTGCCCACTGCTCCCTTGAGGGATGGGTTAAATGCAGAGTAAAGATTTTCACTATATGTATGTGTATGTGACAATAAAAGTACCTTTACCTTTTTACCTCATCCTTTGGCTGCCCATAAAATGTGACTCACAGATTGTTAATTTTGCTTTTACAGAGAAAGGTCAGGATAGGAGCATCTGCGCTGAACATGATAGTACACCTCCCACAGCTTATCCAGCCGACGCTAGGCAGCTTCTCATCCCCAAGTCCTTGGGGCTCTTACCTCTGCGTTGGGCCACAGGTCGTGGATGACTTCCTTGATCCGGTCCACCACCTCCAGTCTCATTTTCTCCTCCTCCTCCCGCGGGGAGATGTACTCGTAGAAGTCCTTTATCTCCTCATGGAGCCTGCGAAGCACACAGCATCCAGACGGTCAACGGAACCGCAAGCGTAAAGAGGAAATCTCTCGTCATGTTGCGTTGAACGCTATAATATTCCGTCACGGTGGAAGGACATTAACCAGCAGTAGAATTGGGAAGTGAAGGAGTGAGACAAAGGTCCCAGAAAGATCCCCTGTGCGAGACCACGAATAGAGAGCAAATCAGCATCAAAATTCCCCTCTGAGCATGAACTCAGCCAAGCTGCCTTGAGGCCAGGCTCCTACTTCCATTTTCCCCGACGGCACACCTTACACCAAGACAACTGGAACCGCACTAGATTTCCATTTAAATCTGTCCAACTGTGTGAATATAAATCAAGGCACCATCAAAAAAACATACAGCCTGTGTAGTTTAAATGGGACATGCCCAGAGAGTTCATTCTTAATTTATTCTGCACATACCCCACCCCCCGCTTCTAAAATATGACTTAAAAAGAGGACTTGGACAATAAAATTGTCTGTTAAAATTGTTTTAACAGCTCCTCCTACGACTTGTGAGAGACAACATGTAAAATAAACGGATGAAAGAAAGTTGCGAAATGGTCATGTGACATGACATGTTTTGGGTCCATATGTTCTTCTGTGCTCCACTCTACACTACATTTATTTAGTGGATGCTCTGGTCCAATGCGACTTAACATTAGTGCATTAAACAATGAATTTATAACCCAAAAAAGTGCAAGAAACATTTGAATACATAAAATGTATCAAATAAGCAACTGCTACAATATAGAAGCAAGAGATACAGAAATATATGATCCTATATTTTTTTATGACATTGACCGGAATAATAAATAACAACTCAGATTAAAAAAGATAAAAACATCGGCATTTCTCTTTTCTTTTTTTCTACACTTGACTAGATAGGAATCATTACCGAAGGACGAAAACAACACTGGAGCATTGCATTTCAAATGATAGGGTCACCATAAACTTGCTGGATGAAAGCAAGTGCCAAGTTGACCAAAGTGCCACCACGGTGTGCTGGCAAGGCAAAGGGCCTCATTGCGTTTGCTTGTTGTGCATCGTAGGGTTAGGGGTTGTGTTTCTGGTTGTAACTGCCGGATGCACTCCAGCCCAACGTGGCGTCAGAGGTGTACCGAAATAGCCATGGCATCCCTGAAACTGACTCCACCCTTTGACCCATCTACACATATACTATACAGCGCGCATATACAAAAGGTGAAAGAATGAACACTTAGGGGCCAGGCGGTATTTCGAGTCACTGGAATTTGCTGTGTGAGTGATGTGTAAAAATTGCTAGAGGATAGGCATTTTATGTTAAGAGAAAAGATTGGCTGCATGCTCATTGTTTGAATTCCCAGGTCTAGCAGAAGAGAACAACACGCTTTTTCCATGTCATTTCGTATCAAATACCTTTTTCAAATGAAAAGACACAGTCTGTTTAATCACCACTGATTCCCATTCTGCTTAATGATGAGAAACCAAGCAAACCCCAACTCATTCTTCCTCATGCTGGGGAAATAATCAATGAGCCCTGCTATTTGGGAAGGCCCTTGGGATGATTAACAAAACACAAGCAATCACATGTGACATGAACTCACGAACACACTTACTTCTTGCGGTGTAGTATTACCAAGACTCAAGCTCCGCATTGGAAGTGAATCCCTTACAAGTATGCTTCAAATAATGTTTTGAAGCATCTAGTTTCAGGTGAAACTAAGCATTTCACAATTTAAATTCAGCTGTGCCAAGTCCTCTTATTTGCCACTCAAACTCCTCGCGAACAGCCATGTATTGTCCCATGCTGAGAAGCGTATCAGATGTAGAATAGGTTGATTAGTTAAAAGTAAAAGAGGCCTCACTGAACCTACAACCACATCTGCTGCCCTGAAGCAAGTGCTAAAACACAGCTCTTCCAAAGCCCAACGCTGAAAGTATGGCGCAATGCTGAACAGTCTGCCATGTGATTTGAATGCACGTGCACGAATGTGAAAAGTAGTGTCGACTGTGAAATGTGCCCACCTTGGGCAAAGAATAGAAAGAGACTCCGTGGTCCAGTAGATTAAGTGAGGTGCCCATATAGTCCCATTAGCAGCCCCATTGTGTGAATTACAGGCAAAAGCATGCTTTCCTGCTAGAGCCATTGGTTAGATGAGAAACTGAGGCTTTCCTGGGCCCAAGTGTTTGTAAAATAGTTCTTAGGCAATCGTATGTTTGCCCTATCAAGGTACAGGGACATAGTTCAAGAACGGAATGCCCCCCCCTCATTCACATTGCTAAATGGATGGTTGTAGAAGATAAAAGTAGAAGGTATCTAGAGGACTTGAATAAACAGGGCAGCAGTTGGCCTTGGAGCAGGTCATGCTGGCCACATAGGCTGACCCCATGCCAACCAGCGCTTTGTATAAATACAGTGGAAATGGGAACGCATTTGGGAATGTACAAATAAGCGAGCCTGGCACACATGCACCCAAACAAAACAACGTGGAATACGGGGCAATGACCGGCTGACAAAACTGCTCCATCAGGCAGACAAGTGGTTGAATCTGTCATTGAAACGAAAACCAGCAATATCCATGTTGTGCCCGAGATAAGCTAGTAGTTTCCTGCCAAAGGTGGCAATAGCTACTCAGAAGCTAAACATTAGTCTCGCATACACTTTGGCATACACCTGCGGGACAGCTCCTGGTATATTGAATTGTTCTGGTTTTCCCCTTTCCTTTTGAGGAAGTGAAGAAGCCAGATACACCAAATGCAAGCACTGGTATGGATTTTAGAATGATTCGAGTGGGTGGTTTGAGTAATGGCCCGGCCAGGAGAAGGCTCGCATTAGTGACAATAGGTCTTGGCATGCAGATTGAATTTGAGATGCACATGAGTGCCTAGTCATGAACAGTCAACACCTAATTTATTTTTACTTTTTTATGTGGTCCACAATAAAAATCAGCGAACCTCAGCCAGTGTTGTAGACAACGACGAAACCGGGTAGTGGCACTTGGGACGTTTCTACAATAGATGAATTCATACAATAACAATCATGCTTCTTTGGAATAAGTTTTATTTTGGAGACGTGTTTACTTCAGTGAAAGTCATAGCGGTGACATTCACTAATGGCGTTTTCTTTGGAAATAGGGCTCTTCAATACAAGTCATCCGGTTGGCTGAAGCTTAGCCAATCGGTTGCAGTGTAAGGTTGACTGACGGCGTCCCTCAACCAACCGCAGACCTTCCAGACCTGATGAGTGAAGCCAATGCGGTCTGGCTGTTTGAGGCAAGAGGTGCCCTGTAATACTTAACTCTCCAGTCTCCGACTCAAAAGGTTGAGAATGTTCAGTACCTTTAAAATGCTGTTAATGTCAAACACACATCTACACACAAACTGGATGAAGGTAATAAATTAAAACTGGTAGGTTTGGTATATGTAGCATTAATGTTTTCATAGTCTTGCGCTCAAAAGGCAATGGAGTGAATGGCATGCCAACTAGAATGAAAATAGTGTATTTTAGGCTGCACTGATATTACGGCGTTAAACATATTTTAAATACGTACCATGTACTGTGTTAGTATTATGTACCATAAACCAAAAATAACTTCTGTAACACCCAGGTGTATGTTGCAACAACACTGCAACGCCGTTCTACAAAGTAAAAAGCTTACGGCTACAAATATAGTTGGCACGTACAATGAAAAAGATAATGCAATGTTTTATCAGTTATTATACATCATAAAGCCCTAAAATTAAATTGTTGTTGTGTCGCTGTTGTGTCTAATACCCAGGAGCAATTCCTTTACATTTGCGTTGCTTGGCAACAGCAGCAGCTTGGATCTCAACAGTTCCAATCAACAGTGGTCGACCACGCCGTTTTCAATACACAGCCCTCCTGCTCACACCTGCAGAACCACCTGCTAGCCGCCAGCAGTGCGGACCCGCTAACAAACTTAAACACAGAGAGAGTGCCAGGGTTGGCAGAGTCCTGTCACTGTGAACACCAAATATAGTTGTGTTATTACTATTTCTAGAGGAACATTTATGATGAATGCTGCACTCTGCAGGTGTAGCATTAGCCTGAGGGACGACCCTGGGAGGATCACACATAAAGCAGGTGCCCTTTTGAAGGACCTGTTCTCTGCAACTCGTTTTACTGGCTCCATCAATGCTAGGCCACCACTTGCACCTTTTCACGGGCTACTCAACAATATGGTCAATGTTTTTGTATCATGTCCTGTGTATTGGTGCTGTATAAATGAGTTTATTAATATTAAAACTCATATTAATATTATTAATTAATATTATTAATAATGATAATGTACAGATTGAAAGAGCTACTTAACGGATACACAACACGGGGGAACGATTTGAGAAGCTGACAGCAGGTGGCAGTTACTTCAGATGGTCTCCCTAGAAATCAGACAGAAGCTCTCTAGGTTTCATTTCTAAATAAATAATGGGCCCGAGTTTCGTTTATGATTCTGTGTGTGAACCGAGCTGGTACTACTGCTGGCGTGCATTACCAGCCTTTGGCATAATGACGGAGAAAGACTGCCAAGAGAGAGAGACAGAGACAGAGAGACAGAGAGACAGATAAAACCAACAACACAAAAACAGACGTGCCAAAGTTTGTTATGGTAATAATAATCAAAGTAATAAAACTGATACTGTGTCGCAAACACTATCATGAACACTTATTGGAAACAATGTTGTTGTGGGTGAAGTTCTCTAAACAGGACACAAGTCCAAGCTTAAAAACAATAAAACAATCTGTGAAGATTGTTTTTTGTGTTCAATCCTACATTAGTATTGAACACACAATCTAAGTGCACACATAGCCTAGGCTAGTCTGACCTGAGGTAGCACTCAAAACAGAGGGAAATTCTCCCCTGCCTTGGTTTCATTTCAGAGTAAAGAGAACTGCCCAGCCCTGGTTCGTACCATGGGGCTAGACAACCGAGCGGGGGCGGAGTTTGCACCATGTGACAAGAACAACAACCAGCAAGCCCCTCCCCCTGCAGGCCTAAGTACAGTTCAGCGCATGCTAAGGGATGGGAACGCAGGCTCTCGGAGGCTTTATCACATAATCCACCTGGCAAGTAACATGCACATGTTGCGTAATCATATGTGAGCATGGAGAAAGAAACACAAGTTATGTTTTTCCCCAAGGTTAAGCAATATTAAAGCTCATTCCACTGTTGAAAAAGCTTCGAGCAGAGGGGTTGGTGGGTCGGAGGAGGAGGAGAGTGAACAGTGAGTCCACCTGAAAAAGAGGACAGACAGAGGGACAAGACGAGATGCCTCCACAGGAGTGAGGATATGGAAGAGGTGCTGGTGAGAAGAGGCGCAGAGCAGGGGCCAGTTTGGGTGTGATGCTGGGGCCATCTGTCACCGTTAGCGGAGAACTTACACCTGCATGGTCATACTCAGACACACAAACAGGATAAAAGCATGCAAAAATAAATTGGGGTTTTGTATGCTACAATTGTGTCCTAAAACAAAATGTGATGCCTTCTTTAGACGCAAGTAAAACTGATTCAATTAATGTTCATGCAGAAACACTAACCCATTTATCACCTAACCACACTAGCAAACTGTTACACATTAAAATAAATGACACGCTTGCTGGTTAGCATTCAATGAATTAGGAACAAGGATGTAACAGCTCTGCCGAACAGCAACACAGAACGCCATAGTTATTGTGTGCTGTCATTTGATATCAGTTGTACACAGCGCTCTAGGCAATATGAAGCTTGTGGTGTGGTACGGTCACACACACACACTCTCTCTCACACACACACACACACACACACACACACACACACACACACACACACACACACACACACACACACACACACACACACACACACACACACACACACACACACACACACACACACACACACACACACACACACACACACACACACACACACACACACACACGTTGTATGGCAGATTCATCAATGTTAAATGAAAGATGTCATCTGTGGTTGACCCCAAGGCTCTGGTTACATGGATACTCTGGCACCGATAGCCAGCGGCTAGCCTAACCTACTTATTCCACAACTGATCGCTGCGACCATGGCAAGATGCCTGCCTACTTACAAAAACAACTAAAAAGGATAAGGTGTTGAGAAATGAAAAGAAAGTACACAACAACCACACAACTCTTGGACAATATGCTATAAAATAGAGAGCACAATCTCTGACCTGGGTCAGTTAACATGCTCAGTATGTGTTTACTTCCGTTTCATTTACTTTTATTATACGCTGGTAAGGTTTTTTTCATTATGTTAAGGAAACAATTATCCCTATTATTAGGATGAACTGCCAATCCTAGAGGGGAGGTTTTATTACACAAGCCATGCCATGATTATTTTTATATCATTCAGTTTTTCACCTCTTTTGTGCTAATTAATACCAAAGAACTGGAATTCCATTTCTTCCTTAAGAAATCATAAATGAGATGCAACGCCTGTTGTGAAAGTGCAGTGCATAATGAACATTTGCACCCTAGTCAATTAACAGGGACCCTATTATGGCTACATGTACCCTGGATACAGCTTCCTATTCTGTACAACCTCAGACTTGATATTATAAACCACATTAGATCAAGGTATTGATGCTTTCCAAAACTGACTGATCAATTACAAAGTGAATGCCATCCCAGGTCGCAACTAAACGGGCGGAGCTGTAATCACCCACTGTGTTATTGTGAGAGAGGAAAAAGGAAACCATTAAGCCTGAGAAACAGCTGGGAAACCCATCCACGAGGTGTAGAACAAACCGAGGAAACATCTGAGTGCTGCGTGATAACTGGTGTGTGAACGTAGCGTGGCCTGCGGACCATACCAGAAGGGAGCTCTAGACGGATTTCTATTGGATAGGAAGAGGAGGAGGGGAGAGGGAGGGCTAACACACATTCCTTACTACACATGGGAAGGCCGATTAGGCAGCTTGCCCACAAGTGCTTTTCAAAAAAGGGCCCCATTTTCACCTACACTACAAAGAATGGTTCTTAACACTCTGCCATGGGTTCACCACAGAGCCAGCCTGAAAAACAGACAGAAGAGGAAACGGGACAAATAAACCAATGGGAAGTGTAAAAAAAAAAAAAAAAAAAAAGGGGGGGGGGGGGTGTATAGAGAAGTGTCAAGCGCATAGTAGACGACAAAAGCCGAGCGGCGGTCCCAGGCACACACTCTGCGCTTCATGCCGGGAACGGTGATCGTAACTCAGCTAAAGCTGTGGGCCAGCGGCGCTTGGCAAGAGGGAGAGTAGCCGCGCGTTTCCAGAGCCCACAAGTCGCAGCGCTTCGCTGGTTGAGGATTGATGCAGTGACACCCGCTCTCAATAATTCACACAAGGCAAATTGGACCCGTCATGCATACGGCTTTAGAGCAAGCAGTTGAAATGACACCAGCTAGGCCAACACTTGGAGTCAAAGAGAATTGATGTAGATAAAGAATGCAGCCAAACTGGGAAATGTATTTTTTGCCATAATGGTTAGACAGGCCAAAGTGGGCATTGTTGAAATTAGCAAACTAAAAAGAATGTATTCGATTTTTTTGGCTTGGTACGTGACTGAGATAGTCACCGGAAATCCCAGCCTCAGCTTTGATTTTGAAACGAATGGATCTTTAATAGTAACAGACTAAAAACAGAAAATAAAGATATTCTTGACTCAGAAAACGGATTGGCCAGCGGATGAAGCACATGACAATAGGAAGTGCTCGGGTTTCTCTCGCTCCCTCAGAATGCTGTTTGTTTGGCAGACACCCAAACAAAAGGGGTGGGTCTACTGGGTGTGCTCAGCATGTAACATGTAAACACTACGCCCTTTTGTAGAGAGGGACATCCTTAAACCTCGCATGTCCCAACACTCTCCAAAGAGGCGGTCGGCCTGTCACACAAACGGAGCCCACACCTCCGACAGAGACCCTCTGCATTACCGACGCAACTTCCAAATACAGAGACAGAGTTCGCTGAAAATGTGTGTCCACTCCCCACCACTCACTCCACTTGCAGCAATTTTCTAACTCTGCGCGTCACAGTGATAGAGCACAGGTTAAAACATGATGCCATGACAACGTACGAGTGTGTGCGGGTTAAGGTTCACTGCCGTCTCACACACAGAAAAAAGACAAACACATTTGGATGCTAATCACTTTCCACCTTGGCCCAGACCCCGCTGGCTCAGAGTTGCTCAAACTCTTGATTCTCCTGTACGCCAGAGACGGGAACAACTGAGCAAAAGGGATGTTGGACTTTGACCGCAGTATGTACGGGGGGTGTTGAAGCATCGGACCATTACGAAATACACTTCATACGTTACAGGCATGGCAAAGTTCAGTTGAACAGTGGAGGAAAGAGCACAGCATGTTACAGAAGGAGTGACGAACGCATCCAAGCCTCTTGGGTTCAGGTTCTGGAATTACCGAAGGACCTAATCACTGAGGAATGTCCTTTTGCAAACAACGCTTCCATATTACTATAAATGAGGATAAGCCCAGGACCTCAGCTCTGAGCTCTGATTCTTGCCTATACATGTCGGGCCAACACAAACGTATACACACCTCAAATACCTTTATTCTTTTTTTTTAAATACTGCCCCACCCACCTGAAGCCTTCTGCGCACATATCGGATGCTTATTCATCAGGAAGAGACGTCCTTGTAAATAGTCTTTGGTTGTCGCAACTTTTTGCAGTTTGCTTGTCGATGAAGGGATAACGTTGACATGGTCAATGATTTGCCATGATGGTCTGTAATAAAACATGAAAAACTGGCCACTTTCACTCACTTTAGTCACAGATATTGTCTAGGGAATAATACATTTTAGGTCTATGAGCCTTTACCAACATGAAAGGAACATCCTGTACAATATTAACGTTTTTGAACAGGGAATGTGGAATAGTAGACCGAAATGCTTGAGTCATTCTTACGGAGTTTGACTAGTGTTTACTTGTGTTAACTATCTGCGGTTGGGGCCGTGTGTGTTGGGGCCGTGTGTGTTGGGGCCGTGTGTGTTGGGGCAGTGTGTGCTCATAGTTCTACCCTAGTTACAGCAATGACCGAGAGATCGCAGTTCATTTAATGGCCATTGTTGGAAGGGTTTCATTGGTTTAGAGCAAACATTAGTGACCGTGACATTTGACAGGGCACGACGATGCCTAGAGTATAGTCAGGAAGTAATGGTGCACCTGCCTGTGTCAGGTCTGGATCCGGTACGACTAACCTTCGGCATGGCCCATGCTAAACCATATCTTTTACACATTTAGACACATGTTAATGCAAACACGTGGTTTCCTTGCATAACCTGATGTATTTCATCCAACATTTGAATGTCCTGCGAAAAGAATAGTAGTAACTTAAAAGGTCTTCGCAGGAATTTATTGTTCAACTATCATTTCAAGAATATTGAAACAGCCCTCTCCCGTAAAGTCAAAGGGGGGGGGGGGGGGGGGGGGGGGGGAACTGAAATCCTGACATATTGCCAACACCTCGGGGTATGAAGGTCATTAAAGTTGACAATGTGGTGACTTTGCGAGACAGAAACAGTCCTTCCAACAACCCACCACTTTCACCCATTGATAGAATCCCTGGGGCATCACCCCTGTTTCTATTCCCGAGTCAACATGGATTGTTATACAGTTCTAACGAGCAGAATGACCCGGTTAGGAATGCCTTACCCGACTATTCCTTCGGAGTAGTTCTTGGCTTTCCACGGCGTCCCAGTGTACGTGGTGGACGCCGGGGTCTCCGCGCCGCTGTCACTGTGTAAAAGGCTGCTATTGAAGCCATACGTGCTGGCCTTATTGTCCCTTTTCCTTTTGTTGGTGTGTCCTGCACTCAAAGCGACCCCAGTGCCCAGTTGGCCCGCTCCGCCGACACCCACACCGACGCCACCGACACCTGCCCTCCCCGACGCGCGATTATTCTGGTTGTTATTGGACTCCAATGGGATAAAGTCTCGCTGTTTCAAAATGTCCCCGTCCCCCATTGGGTTAGACATCCCCTGGCTCCCGACCTCACGGCTGCTGATGCTGGAGTTGACAGCTCCGTGTTTGCTGGTGAGAGCGTCACCCGGCGCAGCGTTGATGTTCGCCTTCAGGTTCGGTGTGGCAGGAGAACCCGTAGTGTAGTTATTATTCACATGCAAAAAGCCCAGTCCTTGCGTCGTCTCCCAGATCTGCATCCACAGGTTGTTGGCAGGTCCACGTTGTTCTGGCTGAAACCAGGCGATTCTCGGATCCATCAAACGACACTGCAGGCACACAGCCCCCGAGCGAAGGCTCAGCTCGTGTGAAGCTAGCCAGGTAGCTAGCTGGCTAGCCTAGCTTCGATCTGATAGCTAAGATTTTGCCGATCTGTTACTTACAAATGCGGTACAACACGTTCCCTCTGAGTTTATACAGATCGCTGTGAATTGAAATCACTCACAAAAAGATGTGACCAAATGCTAAGCTGCGTATTTAAAAATGAGCTCACGCTGAACTTCAAATTGAAGACCGAAGAGAGCGTGCGGCCGTTGCCTATCGAAGTGCTTCTGACCCTTTCCACTGATCATGGGTCCCTTCAATGGCGGAGCACAGAGCCTCAGCGCGCAAGCGCAGAACTGGGGACTGGAAGGGGGCGGAGAAAATAATATTACCTTAAGAGAGAAAAAAGAAATGTTGGGGGTTACGTAAGAGCTAGTCATTTCATATTTTCAAATGCAATCCTACAGGTTTTAGTTTTTTTAATGATTGAGGACGTTTCTGAAGTAGAGCTTATGATTAGCAGCCATTAAAATGTTTTTATTATGACTACTCAAAACTAATCTCAAGCGCGCGACACATCTGCACTTGCCGAATGTATAAAACAGTGAAGTTCCTGCTATATGAAGGTCCCATGATTCTACTTAATGTTGATTTAATATACCTTAGTGGCCAGCTTTAGCAAAGATTAGTTGAACACTACCTTTCAGAGTAATTATAAGTGCAGATAAAAATCTATCGTGTTCCTACGGAGTGTCTAAAATCATCCAACAGGTTATGCAAGGTCTGTTTTGACTTTGAAGTGTTACTTTAAATGGCGTACAATAGAAATGCGCACAATATAATTATAATGGGGCCGATTTTGGCCAACAGGAATTTTGATTAATCGTAATCAGCTTGACATGTAAATTAAAACGTAGGCATTTTTGTATGGTTAACACACTTCATGTTGTTGCATATAAATCAATATATCTAGATGAAAAATTATGATGGTACAAATTCGGATTGGAAGCACTTTTATGTAAACTCAAGCAGACATCCTCATGTTTTTATTTTTTTATTGTCTTATATTTTCAAAAGGTACTCCCTTAAAAGAAATACAGCAAAACATTAAAATAAATTGTCCAAAATATTGGGAGAACATAAAAGAAAAGAAATCATTCCTACAAATATAATAAATAGATCAATTCATCAGTTTGAAATCACTTTTATCTTTTTAATATCACATGACTGCTCGTTGATCTGTCAGTGAGTCATCCACATCCAGCTCAACACATGCTGGAGTCCCGCAACGTTCACTTTTTCATCACCGTCTCCAGGTAACCAATGAACCTCCTCAGATTGACTTTGATGTTGTCGAGAACACACAGCTGCTCGGGGCTGTACTTCCCCCGCCCCTCCTTGCGGATCTAGCAGAGAAACCAAGCGCGCATCGTCAGATAGCGTCACGCACGAGATCACACCAAAACGAAAAGCAACTCGGGTGAGACGGCGGGAGAACGTAAACCAGCACCTTGGACTTGAAGACGGGCTGCAGGGTCTTCAGGGCCGTCAGCAGCTGGATGTTCCTGGCCGCCTTCTCCGCCTCGTCGCCGTCCGCAAACACGTCGAGCAGGGCGTCCAGGGCCTCTCCGTTCACCACCAGGTTGGCGTCCTTGGAGGCCACCTGAAGCAGGGCGTTCCCGATCATCTGCAAGGCGCAACACTCGGTGCTTAGTGGGAGACGGGCGGCGTTTGAACGCGTCCGAACACGTCCCGACTTAGAGCGAGGCGTGGCGGTAAGACGGGTACCTGAAGGGTGTCCGCCGTCCCCTTCTCCTTAGCCAGGGTGCTGCCGGTGATGCCCAGTATGGCCAGGGCATTGACCCGCACGCTGACCACGTCACAGCGCGTAGCCGCCTCGCTCAGGCTCATCAGCTGCTGAGCGCTCATGCACTGCAGATCAGGATGGTAAACGGTGTCAAACATGGCTAGCAAAGAAACAAAGCACGTGGACGTGCCCATACAGGCGACAAGCAATCAGCGCATATTTCAGCTCAACAAACGCCGGCTGAATTAAACATGATGGGCGAGGAGGTTCGACTGCTGCATAATACAACAGATACTTGCCAGGGCAACCCCTGCAGTACCTGAGGGATGTTTTTAGATGCGATCGTCTGTAGCAGGGAGCGCATGGCGCTGGTGACCGCCTCCAGGAACTCCTCCTCCTTGGGAATCTCTGGAAAAACCAACAAAGCAGCGATGGAATGACGCCTGTATGGGATGATGTAGTAGTAGTAGTAGTAGTAGTACTCAGAATATCCAAGCAGTTGAATTGTTGAGTTCTTTTGTCAACTATTTCTTGCCAGTTCTAATTTCGGTCCATGGCTCCTTAGTGTCTTTCTATAAAAACAACACTTTAGCATACTTTAGAGTCACATAATTACGGTCGCACTTATTCTGGACATTGGCACTGCTCCTGGCTTCTATGGCAGCACACTCATGGATTCAAAAACAATGCTTTGCCCTATGTCATGCAGCATGTACTAGCAAGTCCAGGTTCCCAAGATTATAAAGGCCGCTTGTAAAAGGCTCACCTGGCGCACTGAAGACCAGTGAGGACAGGTGCCGGGCCGCGCCCTGCAGGGCCTCGGCCCCGCCCAGCGACTCCACATCCATGGTAGAGAGGATGTTGTGGAGACACGTCAGCGCTCGGTACTGCACCCGCTGCATCCTGCAGGGAAACAGCCTCCGTCAGGTCTGCATGCATGGGGGCAGTTAGTCAAATAGCGGCCCAGAAGGTGGACCATTCAGTCATTTAGCAGACACCTTCTCCAAAGTGACTGATGGTGAATTTGGAGTAGAGCTTAAAACATGCCCGAGCCTGTACACACGTTCAATCTGAGCCCGGCATGGGCCCGTCCCATTGGCTGCAATTTCAGGCCAGAGCCCGGTTTTAAACCGAATTTCCTACTAAGCTGGCTGTTTATAGGTGAACTAATTCTGAGTTGTTTGAATGATCAAAACTCGTTCAGAGTTATGTGCTGGATCTTACTGAATAGTAGTAGGGTTAGGCACCGTGGGCAGCGAAATTTGAATAATTTACTGGTGATAAAAACCTAGCTGACACAAGGCATCAGCCCTCTCCTAGGGAGGATGTAGGCAGAGAATCAAACCTCTGATTTGGGCACATGTCATTTTAGGAGCAGGTAGGCGTTTAGCCATCTTGCTCAAGGATTCCAATCGGTAGGCTTTGGAGATTGGGGAATTGAACCCAGAACCTTCAGGCTGGGAGCCAAACACACCAACCACTGCACTATCCTTTTAAACCAGTGGCCATGACCAGTATGCACAGTGAAGTCGGACACACACACGACTATATTACTGAGTAATGACTTATACAATTACTTTTCTATCAGGCATTTCCAAGATGGATTCTGCTGGCACGCATCCATGGCCTCTTTGCAAGGAAACTGGGTCTTCTTGAGCACCTGGAATATGGAATAAAACAATCTATTAGAAAGTAGCTTAGGCATGTAATGGGTCCGTCTCAAAGCAACGCATGTACACCAGCAATAACTCTGTTCTTTTTATAAGTTGGAAAATTCAAATGTAGTCCATGAATCAGACGAGGACATTTTAGAGCATCGTAAAAACACAACTAAAACAGGGTCTTCTACGTTGTTCGTATTTCACCAAACCATGGCGCGTCATCCAGTGATGACTGGGTTTGTGCACGTGCCTTCTCGGGGATGCTGTGGTTTACGAGGGCAGCGTGGACCTCGGCCGACAGGCAGAGCGGGGACATGAGGCCGGTCAGCCCGTCACAGAGGGCGTCTGGTCCCGCCTCACTCTCATCGCTGCTGGACGCCTCCTCCCACTCGTCATCCGACGGGTCTGAACACAAGCGGCAGGTGATGTCAACACACACACACACACACACACACACACACACACACACACACACACACACACACACACACACACACACACACACACACACACACACACACACACACACACACACACACACACACACACACACACACACACACGGCAGGGGTCACCAGCGGCGTCCACACTCACCGTCCGAGCAGCACATGTTGACGATGATCTCCAAAGCCGTCTGCTGGGCGGCCAGCAAAGCCCCTGCATCCCTCAGCTCTCCCTTATCCCTCTGGACCGCCAGAGACAAAGAGGCAGCACTTCAGAACCAGCCCGGAACAACCACTCATCACCATCATCATCATTATCATCAACCTGATCTCCAGGGGCCCCATGTTCCTACATTTCGATAAACTGTTACGGTAGAGAGAACATTGACGAAAGACAAAGCTACATAGCGCTAATGGAGAGGTTGACGCAGTGTGTGTGATTGTGCGCGTGTTCGTATGTATACACGTCTGTGACGCGCGAGCCCAAAAGCGACAGGGTTTTTTGACCACCATAAGTGTCATCCCTGATGATTGTGGAGCACCTGACGGGCCTGAGAGGGACAGCTCTGTCTGGCCTGCTCAGTGAGGGTTGGGTTGGGTTGGGGGGGGCTAGTCTGTATCCCCACGTGAACTCAACTGCTGTGCTGCACACCCTCAGACCCCCAGTTCAAATCAGAGCAAACCCCACTGCTGGGAGTCTGGATCTCGCTGGGCGACGAGTCACAATCACTCCCACAACAAAAGTGCTTATTCCTGGCATGCATCAAAGGTCAACCCCCCCTCCCCCCTGCCCCCTCCCACGATGTAAGCGCTTACTGTGGGTCAAGGTAAATGCCCTATGCCGTTTAAAATAAGGCACCCAACATGAAACGGCATTGACGGTTGATGCCGCTGTGAGAATGAGTGTCCTATGACGAGACAGCCGCAGGCTCAGTTCCCAACAGCCCATGTTTTATTCCCGACAAATTGTCCTTGCGGAAACGTCGTCTGCGGCGACGCGTGTGGATCGTCGTCCCAGTCAGCACAACACTGACTGGGGGGCTGACTGGGGGGCTGACTGGGGGGCGCCAGGTGTTTACGAAGGGCAGCAGAGGAGCGACGCGCCACTCACCGGCAAGAGGTCAGAGAAGTCGTTGTCTTTCACCGCCCGCTTTCCGTTCCTCTTGGGTCCCGCCGCTTCCTCCACAGCCACTTCCTCCACAGCCACTTCCTCCCCAGCCACTTCCTCCCCAGCCACTTCCTCCACAGCCACTTCCTCCTCCATCGCCAACGCTTCGGTAGCGCCTCCCACCACGAGGTCGCCCGGGTCCGCGGACGCCGCCGCGGCACCGCCCACGTAGCGGGCCTCCTCCGCCCCTCTCAGCTGGGGTATCAGCACGCCGGCGTCAAGCGCGAGGCACTGGGCCAAGGTGGCGGCCACGGCGCCGAGCGCCTGGGCCTGGTGGGCGGCGGGCAGGCTGCTCTTCAGGTTCCACATCACCCCTGGGTGGGTCGAGAGGAGAGCGTGCCGGACGGACATTCATATTTCACTCCTCTCCGAACACTAGCAAGCTTGTAAGGATGGCGACGAGAATAATTTTTGCACAGCAGTTTGAACGTTAAACCTTGAAGAAACGTAAGTGAGTGATTCACCTGCGGCCAGCGTCCTCAGGTGATTGTGGGCCATGCCGGGGGAGGATGACCCCAGCGCGTTCTCCAGGCTGGCCAGCGCTGCTACGTTCATGCTGCACAGCAGCTCCGGATTGTCCTCCGTCACGGTGTGTAAACAGTGGGCTGCGTACACGCCACAAACAGCAGCGCGCGTTAATGCACGTCCAATCACACACACCCACACCCACACACACACACCCACACACACACACATACACAACCTACCGGCAGATATGGCCAGCTCCACATTGTGCGTGTGTGTCTCCAGACACTGGATAACTACGTCCAGAAGGCCGACTCTGTTGAACACAGACAGCGCCTGGCTGCTGCTCTCGCTGGCAACACAATGAACACAGGTTGCATGAAACACAAGGCGATGAACACGCACGGTGTGGACTGCTGTTATTTCTCAGTGCATCATGGGTGAGGATCAGGGTTACAAAATGTGTCAATTAAAACAACAGCTCAATGAGCCAAGGTGGTAACAGCTGCCAATATTCTGACAATAATTAACGCAGATACAAATGGGGTTAAGTTATTGCCCATGCAAACTTTTGTCATACCATAGATTCCACAGTAAATTCAATGACTCGTTGGCAACATCTTGGACTGTGTTTTTCTGATCCCTCGTTGACAGAGTGCTGGCCTCGAAACCAGCACAACACTACAAACAGCAACAGAGCAAACAGTGGAAGCGATCATAAAACAAGTACATGTGTTTACCTGCAAAGTGGCTATATGTGAGGTATGTTTAGTACTACTTGTATCTTGGGTATACATCCAAGTAATGCAAAGTACGGGCGATCAAGAGAAAGACTTAAATCAAGGAACCACATCTTGGAAAAGGGAACTGGGAAATGCATCGCACAGTATTTCCTGAAATGATTGCTGGTTGGTTTACAGCATAGGTCAAGCCTCACCTCTCTGAGCAGTGACGTCAGAGGCGTCAGAATGTCCTGCTTCACCATGTCCTCACAGACCTCATGACCTCCACATGCACTGAGATTCCTGCCCAGAGAAGAGATACACACTCACACATTACTTGAGTAAGCAAAAGAGTGAGTACAGCATCAGACAGCTGTGGCTTTCATTCATCATCATCTGGATTTATTTTCTATTGCAACAGCTGTTGGACAAATAATACAATATTACAATGTATGAAACCCTTATTACACGTTTCCTTTTTTTTTTCATAATACTATTTATCATTATCACAGGCCAATAAAAAAAAAAAAAAGGATGATCCAGTTGAAATAATAAAATAATAACTAAACCTAACCATCAGAGGAACTTTATAGTCCACCTTTCTCTGACACTACAATCAAAAGGTATGTGTGCTCCTTGTCGTCTGTGTTCATGTTATTTAATTAGTGTTTGCATACTGTGTGATACATTATTAAGAGGCTGACCTGAGGGCCCCAGCAGCAGTCTCCCTGACAGCCAGGCTGCAGTCTAGCAACATGGGCCCTAGGCGCTTCACTACATCCCTCTGGAGGAAGCTGGGGATGGTCTGGCTCTGTTGCACCACCCGTGATATGCTGGCACAGGCGAATTCTCGCACATCGGCACTAGGACTCTGCAGCTGCAATGTAAGTTGAGGTAATTGTTAAAGAATGCTAATGCAAATATGAAGGGGAATACTTGCCCAGAGTCAGCATACATTGTGTAGAAGAACATGTATAAAACCAGTTGTGTGTGTGTGTGTGTGTGTGTGTGTGTGTGTGTGTGTGTGTGTGTGTGTGTGTGTGTGTGTGTGTGTGTGTGTGTGTGTGTGTGTTTAACTCACACAACTGGTTGATTTTACTACAGCAATTCCAAATAACCGATGACTAACACATGGTGACAATAACCACAGCATCCGTAGGTTTGCAACGATCAAACGTTTGCAAAGGGTGAGCCAACAGTTAGTTTATGAAAACTCATGTCATCCATTTAATGAAAAATAGTGGCCCAATTTCATAGAGCAGAACTAAATCATAGCAGTCTAACAGAGACAGGCCTACTGCAACAACAACAAAAAAGTGGTGTTATAACGTTAATGTTCCTACTTTCTCCAGCAGCTCCACAGCTGGGCAATCGGTATCAACGTGGTCATCCTCTTCATGGTCTTCCTCGACATCGTTCACAGCCCCTACAGGCAATCCAACAGAGTTGAACTGCGGACGCTTGAACTTGTTACTCTTACTTTTACCCATGTTAGATCGCTGTAAATAGCCAACGGTTCATTCGATAGGGTTCCTCAATAATGTATGTAGACTGAAAACATCACAGACAGCTTCGTGGCCATGTGGAAGACTTCAGTCCTCTACCGTAAAAGGTATGCCGGATTCGAAAACGGCAATGTGTCGCAACATCGTCGGAAAAATAAAGGGTCCAGATCATGGTTCAAATCCCCATGGGCACTCGGTCGACATGGTCCATGATTTGTGTACGATGTGTCCCCTTTCCATAGGGAACTCGTTGCAAGTCGTCGAGGCTATATTTTTAAGGAAACGATTCAACGTATGCAACAAATCAGTCTCAGATTGTCATTATGACGATGTAGATCGATGGATATTTAGTGATATTTGATCGATTACGCGACTTGTTTATATGATTGTTAGAATTACTTTAGTTATACTAACATATGAAAAAGTAAATTCAAGTTGCCCAATCTCAGTCATCGATTGATTTTCGACCTCACAGCGTCATCGTATGGAACGTTTAACCATCTCCATGGTTACCCTCGTGTGTCAGGCATCAGGATGCATCGTGGTATTTTTGTGGGTGGCACTCCGCCATTTTGAGAGGACTCAATGGTTTCAGTACTGGCGAATGTTAAATTGTCATAAATATACCATAACCTAGGTTATTGAAAACGTTTCGTCTCGGCTTCCATGAGAAACGCTGGGGCAGTTTCAAACACAACAATGTCTCCCCATAATGACAGATCATTTAACGATTAATTACTAAAGAATGACCAAAAAAAGCAGTACAATCAACACAATTAGCTAACATTGACTTCGCCTTGTAAGCCTTGTAGCACAAATGCAATTTCATATGGCAAAACCCATTTTCAAAAAGAAACGCATGAATGTCGGCACCCTTTCTAACTTTCTCCCAACATATTAACTTCATAACTCTCTTGCCGAACATTCCCCGTTCTGGCCAGTGTCGTGAAGGACGGGATCCTGTCCTGAATGGGAGGGCAGCAGTTCGCTCAGCAGCCTCCTCTCATCACATTGACCCGAATCTAGGTTGTCCGCTGTGGGTCTATTTTTGTTCTGGCTCAAAAGCTGCTGCCCCCAAGCGCACTACCGCATAGAAGAGGACACTTCAGAGTATGGTCATTGGAGGATGTGAGGTTATTTCTGGTTGAAATCCTCCATTAACCACCAACCATTTAGCAAGGTTTTGGCTCAAAATACATTCTGTGCATTTAGGTCTATGTCAAGTAGCACAATTCATTAGGCCACATGCATACACACAACTAAAACAATAATGAATGAAAAAATACATTTTTGGTTTCAACCCTTAGGTATTTATTTGTAAATACATTTTAAAATAATTATTTATCTAAAATACATTACATCATGAGCAATCAATACATTTGAACTGAACTAATAAAATATATCCACAGGGCACATGAGCAGATAGGTGACCTTTTTGATACCTTTATGATATCTACAAAGTGAAGGTAAGTTATTTGAAAGGCATTTCTACTGAATAGAAACCTATGCCTCTGTGCCATTATCCTTTCCATGTATGCCTATGTAATAGGTAGTTTAAAGGATTTGAGAAGCAGATCCACCGGCCATTCAAACGGTCATGCAAATGTCTTGCTATGTGGGTTTGGCCGCGGTTTGAGAATAAGTTTTCCTGTCTGCAAGAAAAACACAAAAAACGGTTACAAAAGGGAAAACAGACTAAAGTAAGGGGAATACTTAATGTTCAGAGTACTTACATCATCGCAGGACATGTTGTATTCAGCTAAAACCGTCCGACAACGAGCAGCAATACTGGCGGATAGGAAGTTAAAGAAGTGAGCAGTGAACTGTATTGTTTGTATCCATGTATTCCAGAGTGTACCGTCTGTATTCGTGACTGTACTCATGTACTTAAGACTGTATTATCAACACCAGACGTTAGCCGTGTTTGTCACCTTTTGAACTGCAACAATGAAATCTATCCATATTAATAAGCCGCACACTCCTACAAGAGCCGACGAAAATAAAGAGTGCAGAGATGCAAGCTGAACGCACAGAAGGATACATTGATGGTGCCACCACTCGCTTGTGTATTCCAGCGAAGAACAGCGCTATTAGTGTGACACAACTGATTGTGAAGAAAGGATGATTCCAAAGAGACGAAAAAAAGGAAACCTGTAGAAAAACTTTTTTTACAATATTGCCAAATGTAGATGTGTCGTTTCAATTCATTTATTAAAAGCGTTATCAAAATATTAAGTACAAACAATTTCGCCCACCCATATTTTTACAATCTATAAATAAAAATAAGTTAAAAATAAAAGCGCCTTACTTTCTGCGTGTCGGGGTCTATTAACCAGTTCCAAGCCCCCGTAGCCGTACAAACAGAGACTACTATCAAAATCACTGGAAACGAGAAACAATGACGATTTACATTATATTATACCGATCATGTTAACTTTACAATCTGACAGGTCATGGTGACCCATTCATTGTGCCTACTGAGAAATCTGTCGGATAAACAAATCAGAGTTTGAAGGACTTAACTGAGAATGGTAAACAGTGTTTGTATCATTTTCATATAGCAGTAATAATATAAAAATGGTTTCAACCGACAGTCTGTCAAAAATAAACATGTAGATGTTCAAATGCCATTTGAAACCATTTTAATGGAAGAGGACTCACTTCGCCACCGGCCTGTTGCAGGCTGCAGGCAGGAGACGTATTCCGTCAGTCTTCTCTCAAAGGCCTTCAAGTCTGGACACAGAAAACGGACAGGAACATTAAACATGTTAATTATCTGTGTTAGATGCTGAATACGTGTTTAGGCCTACCCCTTAGGTGATTTCTTGGAACATAAATGAACAATCGGCTTCAGGAAAAGCACAAATGATTTGGTCCATGCGTAGAGATGGAGCCCATGTCAATAAACACTAATCGACAAAGTGAATGGTTAGAATTAGGACACTCCTGCCCGCAGTTTTGATGTAGATAACTGTCAATGGCAGCGTCTCAAACACCCAAGACTATACATCGGTAGATACAACGATGAACGTCAAGAGCGATGATATCGATGTAGCGGGCTAGCGAGGTAGCTACACCGGCGCTAGCCAACACACCAGCAGCCATTTATTTTAGGTTGAATATATTTAGAGTAGGCCTATTCCGTTTTTACCCAAAGTTGTGCACTTAAAGACTACTTCATTTAAGGTTTATGTAAGATAAATAGTTTGCTTGCCATGGTTGTTACCTTCGGCCTGCTCCAAGGAATTCATTGCTATTTCGTCCACAACCTGGTGCAGGCTTCCCCCAGGGCCAGTACAGCGCATGCGCAATAAACCAACGCCTGATTAGAGATTTCACAACTTCAGTTGGCGAAAGTAAAAGTACATGAGGGAACGGAAATGTAACTGCTTAAGCACAAAATATCAGTACAGTGGAACGCAGTAAGTATAAAATCACGATAAACCATAAAATATAAAATCACAATTTAATAAAACACATAAAAGAAGGCACATATGACATGACATGGGAGCAGAAACACATACAAGAGAGAGCCTGATGCATCGTGCCCCATTGTGTATGGGCTACCTTCCACATCATACTATGGCCTAGTTTGGGGGTCTGCAACCCGCGTTTATTTTATCTCCCCCCAAAAAATGGAAATAAATAATGCCAACTTTTTTTCTTTCAAAGAAAAAAAAAGTTTTAATATTTTGTCAACCAAAATAAACGTCACATCCTACAACTACACATTTCATACATGCAACATACTATAGGCTATTAGTTATTTTATATATAGAATAACTATATATAACACTTTATACACTTTGTACGCTTGTATCTTCATTGTAGGGGTCGAATAGGTTTAGAGGGGGGGGGGGGGGGGTGGTTCACTGTTTCCTTTAAGGAGCCACTGAATGAACCACAGTTACACTTTTTACTTAATATCTTTATTGAATGTTTATTTTTATTCACACGAAGCGCTCGATTATTTTTGGAGATGCACATAATCAAAAGCAATAAGTCATTATATATCAAAACAGTTGATCTAATAACCAAAATTTACATAGTGTAGCCAATTTGGTCGTTTTTGGGTGACAACTTGTTCTTCAATTTTAAATTGAACTTCTCCCAGAGAATTGTCTCCACCTCCTCATCTGGTAGCTCTCTTGTGTCTACGAGATCTACACCTTCCTCTGGCCCAAAGGTGACCTCACTGTAAGTCCAGCCGAGCAGGGTTCGAAACCCTGTGGGGGTTTGCAGAGAGGTGATTGACTTTGTGGTGAAAAGTGATGTCGGATCTGTCTGTAGTGTGTGGTTAACATCGGTGAAATGATCCCTTTCACGGGGGACCAAAGAGAAGCAGTAGATCTGCTGGGTTTGGTTCTTCTTCTCAACACTTGATTGAGCCAAGTCTGGATTCTGCATCTCTGCCTTCCGGCCGGTCTTCTCTAGGACCCAGACCCCCTCCTGGTCTATAAGGCGGAAGACCCCAGCGGCTTGGGTTTGATCCTTTCCAGAAACAAGCTCAACGGGCTCCCAGAGTTGATAGGACAGTCCAAAGCTTACGTCTGCGATGTACACCTTGCCGTCAATGGTCACCATGTTGATGAGATGGCTCTCTGGGGCGCTGGGATCCCCGTCGTGGCCGAAGATAACTCTGGCCGCCAGCATGACCGAGTCGTAGCCCAGCTCTCTCAGCACCCATGCAAACAGGTAGTTGCCCTCCATGCACCAACCCCCTCGCTGGCCTCTCACAATCTTGTTGAAAATGGCTTCCAGGTCCATGCCGATCTTCTCGCCACAGTGGATGCTCAGATTTTCGAAAGGGATCGTCATCACAATGTTTTTGTGGATTGCTTTGAGTGTCGCTAGGTCTGGCTGCTCGAATGGCCCGCTGAATCCAATCCTTTTAAAGTACTCATCCAAATTCATCTTGTCCTGAGATATTACACACAAATTATATATATTGTTATATATATTGTTATATAATTGCAAAGTGTCATCATTGTGTTTGCCCTGGTGATAGAATGAAATATACAAAAATAATAAAGGAAAAGTCCCTGGTCAACTTAACAAATCAAAATAGCAATTGGCTAAGTTTAGGTATTGTTGGGTAAACTGGGAACCAGAAGAATCTCGCGAGCTCATGTTTCATTTGCTCTGCAGATAAGGGCTGGCTCCCCTCCCATACAAAAATATTTCTGCCCGGTACGAGATAGACAGACTAATCACAATCGTTTATAGGAGGCAGGAAAAATACAATAATAAACCGTTGTGATTGGTTCTAATTGTCGGGAGTTGTGTGCTTAAGATTGATCCTTCTTCTTTATTTGCTCCGTACTGATGTTGACCTCTCTGTTCATAGTCATGGTTGATATCTTGTTTAACTGCTCCACAGATAAAGGCCAACTCGCCCCAGCTTCAGGGACCATTTCTGCTCTTGTCTTGTTAACCTTAGCCCTTGTGACTGTTGGGAGATATGTCACGTATTAACTATGTATTATTCTCGTATAACCTTATGTGCTGGTACATTTCCACTCTGCTGTGTATGTGTCTAATTGCTTCACCCTTATCCGTTAGCCCTGAGATGTCTTGAAGATTTATTCTCAGTGCCATTCTCAAACTGTGGAAGAGAACTGTCTAGACTCTTCTCAAGCCAGGGGCGTGATCTTCGCTTGCACAAACTGTATATATGCTCAATGTATCTGGATAAACGTTAAGTAATTCTGGGCGAACACAGCCTTGTGTCAGTGATTCCAGGCACGCTTGGCTTGCACAGAAGATACTGAACCAGAGAACCACACTAGAGGACAGCTAGAAAGTGTGCATAACAGTTATGAAATTAACACAAATTACCCCTCTAAAATCCTTTTCGGTATTCCATGTGATTTAGAACTATTAAGACGGACGAATGTGGCTTGATATCTTACTAACCATTGAGTCGTTGACCAACAGAGGAGGATTCAGGAGTAGGATGAAAGAGATCCGTAGGCCTAGTCGCTGTAATGGTGCCGCAAGTCTTGTAGGTAGGATGTCTTCCCAGTATAATGAAGACATGGCAATTAAAATAGATCACTTATTATGCACAAAGGCCATTGTGCACAGAGTGTAAAAGGCAGGAATCGCATTCCAAACACAGCAACCAATATGGTTAGTTTATAGAGGACACACCCTGAGAACGACCCAAAACCAATCGTTTGGGACGTTATCATGATTAAGGTGGGCATTATCATGTGAGTTGGATGGGCTGTTAATTAACACTTGATAACGGCACGGCTATGACGTTGCTGTGACATAACGGATCGGCCAGAGTCTCATCCCCGCTCTCTGAACTAATGCGCCACATTCATCAGCTGGCCAGCGGCCCGTGAGCGGAAATAACCCAGTTATCTCACTACAAACTAGCGGCTAACAAGACAAAATAAGGGTTGGGTTGGAACTTGAGGCTACAGGTTTGACGGCATTTCCTTTGGACGAGTAACGTGAATAATATAAATTAAGGAATTGTGTTGAATAAACGTGCCTCGTTGAAAACATGATCTTGGTGTTTTGCTTTCACATAATTTCTTATTTCTTAAACAGAATATAGGATTATAGTCCCTCAAAACCTATTCAACGTATCCGTAGTATGCAGAAACGCACAAATACCAACGTTTTCTTCTGGCGGCTGGGTCGCGCTTATAAGGTAAATGGTCTACTTCACGTATTTTGGAGCAAATCACTGAATTAATTGGATCTGTAAAGTAAACGAACAACTGGTCCTAGCCTTGGTGGTGGGGGCCTCTACTGGTGACTATAGAAATACAACTTTATTTTACCCAGGGGGAACTTCAGTATACATAATGCTGTAGGCTCCTGGCTAACAGTTTCCACATATAATTTTTTTTATATGTCCCGTTAACCAGAACACTTTGTTTCAGTTGTTCACCGATGGATCTGCGAGTAACTTTTAAACAGTCAGCTTAATTTATCGTTAAATCTTTTTAACGATTTTAATAATCGTTCAAAATATCGCTAAATATTTAAATTAACGACAATAATCCTAAGGGAAGGGGACGGTGTGTGGCAGGATTTGGCAGGGGACGTCACATAAATTGAAAGCATCCATCTACACCGATTACAGAAAAAGATAAGTCATTAATGGGGATTTTATAGCCTACACGTATGTGGTAGAAAAGTCTGGTGTATCTACTAAAGAAAGTCTCCGTGCATTCAAATCATTATATAACGACCCAAATACGCACTTTTAACGACGAATCCGTCTAAGATTTGTATTAAAGGGGATGAACCCCATGGTATGTAAAACCTTTTTTTATATCCCTGGCTTTTGGGATTAGCGCAGTTAATGGCACAAGAAATCCTTCACATCTTGACGCGGCACGGTACGGTTCGGGACGGCCAGAAGTGCGAACGGCAAAACGCCATAAATGTAACTTAAGCCTATATATTTACAGCTTATGGTTTAAAGTTGATATAGGATGTCATGAATGGTGAAATTATATATTTTTTAAATCATCATACCCGTGTCAAATACACCCACGGAAACGAAAGCAAAACGAAACAAATAACTCTCATCAAACGGGGAACAATTGTCAATAAAGATTTGAATAACAAATATCTGGTTAAGCTCCGCCCACGGAAGTTGTCAGCGGCCGCAGCAGCGTTATCGTTTCCTAACGTTCACGCGTTCTCTAACTCTACGGTCGGTACCGAACCACAGATGAATGATGTCGACCGTTCTCATGAAACCCATCCGCCTGCAATATGTGCACATTGCCATGTTTTCGGTGACTCGTTCATACTCATTCGATATTTGTTTTTCAGATTACAACAATGAGCAAACAAAAAGACACATGTTTGATCACAGGAGGAAGTGGGTATTTCGGTTATCGGTAAGCACGGGCTCGCATTGGCTCATTTATTATAGGCCTAAATATATATCTCGTTGAATGCATAATACAACGACCCTGTATTATGTTATTTAGGGGTGTCCACTGCTGTAACGATTATCACCACTAGAGGGAGCAATCACACCAGTTAATATGCCTACAGTTTTTTGGAAAAGTAGGCCGACAACAGCTGTGTCCTCTATAAACTGTTTATTTCGTCCACAAAAGTAATTACTTGACTAATTTAGTCATTTCCTCCATTGTAATTAAGAGTTCAGTGTTGTTACTTGTGTTAACTGTGGTGCGAACTTCGAAGTGCCTGTATTCCAGACTGCCTGACCGCTCTTAAATTTCTTTATAATATTGTCGAACAGGGAAGGGAACTATTACACAGTGAGGCCAATATGTTTAGGTTTACATTACATATCGAATATAAATAACCCTGATCCACCACAATAAAATAGGCCTTTATTCAGAACCCTCCATGACACAAATAACTATTTATCCTATAGATGTCACGCCCATACATCAATGTTCAGTTATATATCTGGTGTCATTTGGTTTCCACACTCTTGGGAGTAACCCCGAACCCTCTTCTCTGCAGCCTGGCCTGCTCGCTCCAAGCCAAAGGGTCCGCGGTCGTTCTGTTTGACGTAACGCCCGTGCGTGGCCCGCTCCCGGCCGGCATCTCGTTCTTCCAGGGCGACATCCGGGAATACCCCCAGGTGCAGCGGGCCGTCTCCGGCGTGGACTGCGTGTTCCACGCCGCCTCTTACGGCATGTCGGGCCGGGAGCAGCTGAACCGGCGGCTGATCGAGCAGGTGAACGTCCAGGGCACCCGCAACGTGCTGAAGGCCTGCGTGGAGATGGGGGTCCCCAAGCTGGTGTACACCAGCACCTTCAACGTGGTGTTCGGGGGGCAGGTCATCGAGAACGGGGACGAGAGCCTCCGCTACCTGCCGCTCCATCTCCACCCGGACCATTACTCCCGGACCAAGTCCCTGGCCGAGATGGCGGTGATGGGGGCCAACGGGGCCTCGCTCAAGGCCGGCGCCGGGGTGCTGAGCACCTGCGCCCTCCGCGCCGCCGGCATCTACGGGCCCGGGGAGCAGCGGCACCTGCCCCGGGTCGTGGGCTACATCGAGAGGGGCGTGTTCCGGTTCGTCTACGGAGACCCCGACAGCCGGGTGGAGTTCGTCCACGTGGACAACCTGGTGTCGGCGCACGAGCTGGCGGCGGGGGCCCTGGTGCCCGAGAGGGAGCCCAGCTCGGCGGGCCAGGCCTACTTCATCTCGGACGGCCGGCCCGTCAACAACTTTGAGTTCTTCCGGCCCCTGGTGGAGGGCTTGGGCTACCCGTTCCCCACGCTGCGCCTGCCCCTCTCCCTGGTGTACTTCCTGGCGTTCCTCACGGAGATGATCCACCGTCTGGTCGGCCCCCTCTACAACTTCCAGCCCCTGCTGACGCGGACGGAGGTGTACAAAACCGGGGTGACCCATTACTTCAGCATGGCCAAGGCCAGGGCGCAGCTGGGGTACGAGCCCCGGGAGCACGACCTGACGGAGGCGGTTCAGTGGTTCAGGAGCCGGGGCCACGGGAGGAGGCCCGGCCAGTCGGCCCTGGGACCGCTGCTGCTGAACGCGCTCCTCGTCTGTGGATTTGTGGCTCTGGCTCTGTCTTACCTCCCGGGCGTTGGTGGCTGAGAGGGAGCACCCTGGTCCTGGCCCCGTAGGCGGGGACGGAGGCTTTAGCGTCTATGGAAACGTGTGTTTTAATATCTAAAGAGGCAAACTGTTTATCGCCGGGGTTGCTTTTTGAATTAGTTATTTTATTTTATTCTTTTTAACAGCAACTGGTCCGGTACCAACTTATTGAATATACCTCTTCTTCATGTTTACCTCTAACAGTGTACATCTTAAAACTGTTTGGAATTTTTACGGATTTTATTCGTTATTTATAATTACTCAAGATCCCATGCTAAAGTACCTTACCGTTACCATAGTATAATTGTCTTGTGTGTCAGTCATGAAGCCACAGTGTGTTTATTGTTTTGTGACGACTACACGAAACCTTCAAAGATTGTAATAAATATTTTTGCAATGAAAATGTAAACCACACTTTTTGAGTTCTTAATAGTCTACGTATCTTAATGTGAGTGAATTCCCAAATAATATTGATCCTAATCCCATCACAACCTGCTTATAAATTAACATTATAATCCATAATATGGATACATGATTTCATTTGTCAGAAGATACGTTTTATATATGGCTATTGTGACTTAAATAGGATGGGGTGTGTTTAAATATTTTAAACGAGGGTAAGGAATAATCACCACATATTCAGCCTTACGAATATGAATGACTTGACTTCATACGGTTTTTCACTTTACAACAGCGTCAGCGTATAACGTTTTCTATCTGTCACACCAATTGACTGGGGCTTTCTCTAGTCACTAGTGTAAAGGAGTCGGGCCAGGTGAGCTGTCCTTTGTGCACTTCTAGGCTGCCTCCCCGATACGAATGCAGACGTCCCCTCCCGCAGCTATTCTTCTCCCAGCCTGGCTTGCTTCACCCCCTTGCTGAGTTGGTCGCAATCATTGTTCCGCTCCAGCATTAACCACATTCCAGAGAGGCGCAGCGCACCCTGTATACATCCTCGCATTCTTTCTTCACAAACGAGTTCCCATGCGCAAATGTGTATTTAATGACACTTTGTAGCCTTATATACAGTTTAAACTTGCATGGAACTAGTGTACATACATAAATGAATTATACGAGCCGCAAAAGATTCTCTGAAACTCATTTTTAGGAAATGCAAAGAAAAAAGGACCAAAGGGAAATTCCTCCGCGCAGCGCGCCATTGACTGTAAAGACCTTTCAACTTAACAAAAACTCAAGTTGACAAACGTACGCTGTAGCTGAAACTGTGAGAAAGAGTAAATTTTTCGGGGGGAAAGAAGACGATGCTACGAGTTGAGATCTCCGAGTACACCGGCGGTTTGGCCAACGAGCGAAGGCTGTAACCCAGCGCGTTGTTTTGATTTCCATGTGAAATGCAAGAACTGCTCTCTCGGTAGTCGGAGCAGAGCGGACTCTCAACTTGTCCCTCGCGTCGGGAGCACAACATGGAGCACTATGAGGACGATTTGGGACTCCGAGCCAGTAAATTGATGGATAACCTTTCCTTGTACGAAGCTTATAATAAAGATGGAATGTACAATGCAAGGAGAGACTTGGTGATCAACCCAGATTTGGATTTTTCGGCTCCGGCAGTCGCAGAACATAAAAGTAAGCCAATGAATGGTACCTCTGTGCTGCACCAGCAGCATCACACAGTAGAGAATTACACGTCCGCTAATAAAGTGTACTGTGCGGCTTCCGCGCGCCCCGTGAACGGTAATCGTACGGTGCCCGTGGATTTCTGTGCACCTCAAAGAGAAGCCGTTTATAACGAGGATAGCTGTTGCACCAAATCTGAAGTGGCTTTACCGTGTTACAGTGGCGCTTCGGAGAGGCCCAGGCGGTACTCTCTGGAGGTGCAGGGGCACAGGTACAGCACGGGCAGTGCGTTTGACGGCGTGACTTTAAACAACAAACCGACGGCCTTGCCTAGCAACAGGTGCAACAGTGTCTGCATTACGGCCACCACCAGTCACGACGGGAGATTCAACGCCACCAGCCCGCGGTCCAGCTATGCGTCCTCCCTCTCCTCGCAGGAGCAGAGCAAGCACGCCAGCCCCAGGTCAAGCATCAGTAGCCCGCGCACGAGTTTGGTGGTCCCCGGACTGCAGGACAAGTACACGAGCCCCAGGTCCAGCTTGGTTCACTGCGAGGGGAGCAGTGTTCTCAGTCCCCGGTCCAGCTATGCAAGCACAGCCAGCGACACCAGTAAGCACTCCAGTCCCCGGGCCAGCCTCAACAGCTACGACTGCTGTAGTAAGCCGAGTAGTAACCGCACGAGTGGGATAAGCATGGGGTACGACCAGAGGCACGCCAGCCCCCGGTCGAGCACGGCGAGTCAATACTCCTTCACCACAAGCCCGAGATCCAGCTATTCTGACTCGCGATACGGGCCCATCATCGGCAACCACGACCTCGAGGGTGTACTTTTGCATGGAGTGTCCGTGGCCAGTCCTCGCTCGAGCATCTGCAGCCAGGAGGGCAGTGCACGCCCCGGGACGGCGGCGAACTGCGTCGTCAGCCCGCGGTCGAGCATCTCGAGTCACAGCTCGAGAAGTTCCCGCAGCTCCAGGGGGTCAATGAGCACCTACCCGGAGCTCCAGCTGCCGTCGCCGCGGTCCTCCATGCTCTCCTCAAGCCTGCACGAGGACACGCTGCTGCAGGAGTATGGAGACTCACGGGGAGACGGGACTAACGGGATTCAAACTCGCATACATCTCCAGGCGCTCTCAGCGATGCCTGAATCGCAGCAACAGCAGCAGTCGACCCAGACGGGGGGGAGTGCAGATTTGACCGCGGGATCTCCATCGTCTTTTACATTTGGGCTGTCGTCGAAAACACCTGGCTCTGGGCAAAGGTTTAAACTGCCTTACCAGGTAACCCCGTGCCGGGAGAGCGGCCCGAGCCAGGCGGAGAAGAGGCTGGAGGCGCTCACCTTGGAGCTCGAGAAGGAGTTGGAGATGCACATGAAAAAAGAGTACTTTGGTAAGTGACCAAATCAGTGGATCTTTGAATCATGAAGACTGAATGGAAGTGAATGTCTAATTACGCATGCTCTGTGTTTACACGCCCTCCGTTATAATTTCACCTTTAATATAAGTGGTAGGCCTATGCATCATTTAGGTATACAAGTCATTCCCCCTAAAGATGCAAACCGTGTACATCTAGGGATTGATTGATTGATTGATTGATTGACTGATCATTTAATCTTTAGTTGAATCCCGTTGAAGTCCTCTTGCGGGAGTTTTATAGGGCCACACACACACACACACGCACACGCACACACAATATGTTCCCATCTCCGTTTGTGCAGCATCACTCTCATCATGTTTTCACCACACCGCCCTCGCGTCCGCCCAGCACCCTCTGTGTGCCCAGAGCCTGTAGCAGAGCAGCACTGCCTGCCTTAGCCAGGCTGACGTATACACAGCACTGCAGCGCGCTCCTGAATGGGCCTCTATGTTCCCGCGAGGCAGATACCCTTCACTGCCTCTGTGAAGGGACCGGGCTTTGTTGGAGGGAGCTCCGCATTCAACCGCTGGAGGAACGGCAGAGTGACCCGGGTCCACTGGGCTTTAAGCGTTTTTCACATCGGTTCTTTTAGTGAGCCATTCAGGGGGGGGGGGGGAAGGAAAGAGAAGAACTGCCCCTATCAGAGATACATCCGCCCCGCCCCCCGTCTCCCCTCTCCCCCTTTTCAAGCGCCTCGTTTACAACGGTACACTGGGCCAAAATCTGTCTTTAAACCTTCGAGAGAGAGAGAGAGAGAGAGAGAGAGAGAGAGAGAGAGAGAGAGAGAGAGAGAGAGAGAGAGAGAGAGAGAGAGAGAGAGAGAGAGAGAGAGAGAGAGAGAGAGAGAGAGAGAGAGAGAGAGAGAGAGAGAGAGAGAGAGAGAGAGAGAGAGAGAGAGAGAGAGAGATCCTAACACCATAGGGCCCAAGAGGGACGGCACGGTTTCCGTAGCGACAGCAAGATAAATTGATGGCCGGGGCCTTTATTGCGTCTGCCTCGTGCGGGCCCCGCAGAGTGTCCCACACTGTGTGGCACGGAGCCGCCTCGCTGGAACCATGTGTGGCCCTCTGTTTGTTATGGTGGGCCGGCGGTGCTGTGAATCAACAGCTGGCCCCGCCGGAGCCCCGCGACAAGAGGCCGTTGAGGCCCCTCGCCTCCCCCCGCCCAGAACCCTCCCCCCTCCCCGCCCCCGCGAAGCCCTTCATTAACCAACCAGTGGGGAGTCCCGGCAGCACCAGACACTTGGCACACGGTCCAGGCTGGAGGGGCCAGACACGCAGTGTGGGGGGGGGGGGGGGGGGCTGTAAGCTCTTTCACCTGCCTAGAATCCTAATGACAGCAGTGATGCACATGTTGACGCATGCAGGCGCACACACGCACGTGCTCACACACCCACGCACACTCACACGCACACAGGCACATGCTCACTCACTTACACACTCACGCACACACCCACGCACACACACACACACACACACACACACATGCTCACTCACTCACACACACATGCTCACACACCCACCTACGCACACACCCACGCACACACACACATACTCACACACACACACACACACACACACACACACACACACACACACACACACACACACACACACACACACACACACACACACACACACACACACACACACGCTCGCACACAGATGCTGACTTGTGCTGACCACACGCCCCGGTTGACTTGTCTCCCCAAACCATAACCACCATAGTCACTGGACACACGTTGCGTAGCTAAAACAAATCAGAAGGTACTAGCGATAGGATGCTCACGTCGTCAGCGAAAACCATTTCTATGCATTTCCTAGACCGAGCAGTTGAAATAACTTCGCACACATAGTTCTCCCCCGTCCCTTAACACTTCGTCAACACGTCCGTCTGTCCTTCCTCGCTGTTAGCTGTTTCATTGATACGGAAGGTGAGGGTTGGACGTACAGCGTCATGTCAACATACCACCTCGTGAAAATGACCGTTCAGCGAAGACTGGTGGGCCGCCGTCTTCAAGACAGAGCAGGGTCTCAGTAGTAACAACATGAAACGATCAAATAAGATACAGTCACGTTCATCTCATGTACAGTATGAATAACGCCAACGAGACTGCATCTGGTAAAGCTCACCGCACCATCCTAATTATTGGATATGATCAACTATCAGCAGATATACGATTGATAAGATGACTTGCATCAAGACGTTCTGAGAGTAAATGAACTGCTGCCTTCATGTTCCCTGACGTGTGTTCATCTATCATTACACAGCGTTGAATGGAGGGAATTCAGATGGCTGTGTGGACTTTAGTCATCCCAGCACGATACAATAGGGCCAGTGTTCTGGGGTTATAATGATAGGGCAGACTGATAATATGCCGTCAATGCACAAAGATCGTTTTTGAGACTGACATGAAGAAACGTTTTTATAGCACCCCTATTAGATGAAAAACGGGGCCTTCGTTTTTCCAAACAGAAATGCACTTTGTGCGCAAAGACAAGATTACAGCTTTCTTTCAAACGGGGACAAAGGCATCCAGTATGACACTGCATGTTCCTCTTTCGCCTCCGAGAACTCCCCGTCTTGTTTTAAAAAAAACATCGGCGGGGGTTCTGGTTCTGTTGGTTCAGATGACCTCACTGAGCAGTTCAATCAGAGCGTTGCTACTGTCAGCGGATTGGCGGTTAGGATGGTTCTTTATCGCCAGCCTTAGTTTGTCTCACCCACACAAACAAACCGCCACCGTTCGGCAAACAACATACACCAAGGATTGTTTTAGTCAAACAATTACCATGCTGAGGAATCTGTACCGAACCTGACGAGAAAATGGCAGCGTTTGTTTCTCTGAAGGCCCGGTGGACAGCAGCCATTTATTTGCGTTGGCAAAGTTCACAACTTAATTACAATGAATTTCAACGGATTTGTGCGACCTTAAGCCTTATCAGATAAAATACCTTCAACCTTATTCTGTTATCAATGCTAAGTGCGAGATTCCGGTCACAAGTTCAGCTTCAGTAGGAAACGTCAATATTTGACCACGATTCAGTTACACTCGCATGCAGAAATGCATGTATTGAAAAAAGGAAATCAGGAAACCACCTAATCTGTAGTATAGCAGTAGTATTAGTTATCATTTACCCTTGCCCTTTATCCTCTTCTACATTGTGATTACAATCGTATTTGTGCACAGGAAATTAATTACGCAATGCTACTGATAATGAATCACAAAGGATAAAAAAATGTGTATGATTACGTCATCGGAAAAAAGAAGCGGTTGCTTGGCTCCCAAACAGCCCTAGCTACCTCTGAATCCTGGCGCTTTTGATCCATTTGTTGGTCATGATCCCCCCATCAGAGGAGAGCGGGGGGGGGGGGGGGGGGGGGGGGGGTGAGGGGTTACGAGGTGAGCCATCTCCCCTGTTGGGATGTTGTGTCCTGTCGTCGTGGTGACCCTGGAATCACCCCAGCCAAGGCTTTGACCCTGCTCTCTCTGTGGAATGTGACCCAGGCAGTGGCCGTCCTGCCTATGAAAGCCTGGAGATCATTACTCTGCTGTTGTGGAGGCCAAGCAGCCTTAGAAGTCTCTGCTTGCTGATCCCTTTTCCCTCACCAAAGGTCCCAGAACGCTGGTCCTATTGACCAGAATGGCCCGACCAGTATATATAAGAAGCATCCTCAGTCCTAGTGTGACTTTTATGTTCTCATGGCGGCATTCAGCTACATCGACTATTGTCTTAGGCGTCAGTTGGCAGGGCCGACCTCACGAACCTGGACTGTCACCAAGAGGTCATGGGTTCACATCCCCGGTTCAGCTTGGAACGAAATAGTGAACGGTGAGCCTCTGTCGGTGTGTCCATCAGCGAATGACTAAATAGAAATACTGATGATGCTATTACAGCAGGAGGGTCAGGTTAGCTTGAGATTAGACGGGTTTAATTATGATCTGTGATTTCAAGAAGATATGATACACGATTTAACCGGTGGCTCTAAATATAACCGGTAGGCCTACGTGGAAATCTATTTAGAGAAAAGATTGTGGAGCCCTCAAACTTGAAGGATACAAGGTCAATCCAGCGCACATAATGTGAAAGTGTTTTACTGGCAGCAGCTGAAGACCAAGCTAGCTAAATACAATTTAATTCTGGAAATCCTAGGTGAATGTATTTCTGAAAGCATCGATAGAACTACCGGTACTTTCTTCACCATACTAAAAAGGGTATTTTATTCGTTTAGTTTTCCCACTATTCATGCCTACTTCAAGGCACTGTTGTAACCCAATGCTGTGAACTTGTGAATGAGCTGAATCCGGGAGCTAATAACTAAATATCCATGTCTCCAACAGGCATATGTATCAAATGCGGGAAAGGAGTATATGGAGCCAGCCAGGCCTGCCAAGCAATGGGAAACCTTTACCACACAAATTGCTTCACCTGCTGTTCCTGTGGTGAGTAAGACGCCCCTTCCACTACCTTCCCAACCAGCTGGCCGGCAGAGACACGGGGTAGCCTGTGTGTGCGGTCCAGAATGAGCACTGTCAAAGTTCAATGCTTCACCAAACCCTGTTTGCAGTGAAGGCAATGTCCAGGAGACTGCATAGTTCCTCATGTCTGGCTATATTTAGACCGGACAATATTGAAAGTAGACGGAGTAGAATTTGCTTCATCAGGGATAATTGTACCAAAGACGCTGAGCAAGTGTCTGTTTTTGAAATCAAGAGCAAAAGGCAATTTGTTGTATTCACAAGCAGTCACCAGTATTCACAAGTATTCCTCCGTTGTCCAAAACCGTTAGACCATTTGAAGACTGCTGAATAAGGTCGTTTCTGGCATGTCCCCAAAACAGGTCTCTGGCCAGAGCTGCACACTTTACCCTATCCACAAACCTTATCTTTCTCTATCCACAAGCCTTACCTTTTCCCGATCCTCCTCTCTTCCTTTCTCCTCTCTTCCTCTGTCTTCAGCTATTATCACTGGTTCTTTTGTAGTGGTTTGTTTGCTCCAGGCACAGTTTTTAAACATGAGCGCTGAGTTCCTCAGCGAGACACGTGGTGAGTTGAATACCAGTAGTTGTTAGTTTAGTTTGCAACTAATGACCACTAAACAATAAAGCTGTCCTTAAATCATCAGCCCCTACACTATTGTTGATCAGCTCAAGTATTCACACTTAATTTATGTGTTTTTTTATTTTTATTTGTGTGTGTGTGTGTGTGTGTGTGTGTGTGTGTGTGTGTGTGTGTGTGTGTGTGTGTGTGTGTGTGTGTGTGTGTGTGTGTGTGTGTGTGTGTGTGTGTGTGTGTGTGTGTGTGTGTGTGTGTGTGTGTGCGCGTGCGCGTGTGTGTGGCACCGAGGCAACACTGTTACTGAATACCAACCTCCATCTCCTGTTTCTATTGGAAACAAGAGGAAGATTTCGAAAGAGAAGTTCCTTTTTTTTTTTTCTTTCTTCTCAGCAAGCTTTCCTCCATTTATGTGTGTGCTATTCATGGCCACAGATCCCCATGGCTCGGGAAGAGCTACATATCATTTACATGTAACTATATCCACATTCCTGCCCATTTTATTGTGCAGCTGAAGAATGGAGCCCAGTGTCTAGTTTCTGAGGTTCCGGGTTCACCGGGAAAAGTAACCTTTGACCTTAATACTATATCCCAATTCAGAAGTGTGTGTCATGAGGCTGTTTGGTTATTTCTTCTGGGACGTTAATTGCATGTTTACAGTAGCTTTTCAGTTGCGTTTATTTTTGTGCGTGGGTATTGGGATAGCTCAGGTCGTCCTAGTTGTTCTAGTTAAGGGCTCGCGAGATGTTTACAAATGTTTTTTAAACAACTTAATGGCACCCTTCGAAAAGCAAATAAAATACCCCTTCTACAACCATATAAAACAAAATCGTATTTCCCCCCAAATTATTTTGCAGGTGAACACAGTGACTACGTCAATACTGCGACCAGAGATGAATATTGAGAGACGAACTGTGTGCCCCCATCAGGTCTCAGATCAGTGACCCAGTCTTGTTGCTTCGGGTCCAGGGTAGCCCTGTGATGAATTAGCTGGCCAGTTCCTCTCTCTCTCTCACGGTTTATTGCTAACGTAAACTGAGCGATGTATCATCTGACCCCAAGTGAATGGGAATGTTTTCTTTCTAACCAGTGTTTTGAAAGCTCCTGAGAAGTTTCCTTTCACAGTGCCTACACTTGTCATAACACCATCCAGTGATAAATGACGGACTGCGTTCGTTTTTGTTTGTTTGTTTGTTTTTCATTCTTCCCGGAATAAGTTACATGTATGGAGGCGTTGTGGCAAGAACGAGGCCAGACTGTGGCCTGGAGCCCTGGGCTGAGGGCTAGTTCAGCAGCCCAGGGCTTTGTTTAACCATGCATAATTGAGCCCTCCTCTTGGCTTACTCCCATGGTTGCACCCTTTTTCATGAAATGGCCAGGAATGCGAACTACCCCCCCACCCCCACCCCCCCCACCCCCGGTCTCTCTCCACTTCAGCCGGCCTTTCCCGGAGGAGCTCAATCAGACGGTCACAAAGTGTACCAGACCTGCTTATCAGTTAGGGGCCGGCGCGCTGACGGGCTCCGAACAAACGTGGCGGTGAACGCATGCACACATGTGCCGGCCCACCGCTCACATGCTCGCATTCCTCACGCGTTCACCGCGGCCCCGCGTCAGCGCTGAGTTGGTCGTGCCCGGCCCTTGACTGGAAGACAAGGTGACGGGAACACTGGAGCCTTGTCAGCTTCCTCTGTGGGTCAGTATGCATGCACGCAGTTACGTGACGTGTTTTTCTATTAAAGCATTCCAACCAATGCTAAAAGTGTCAGGGCCTGATCTACTGTGGAAGCAAGCAGTAGGCACTTCTGCATTTACCAACCGTGTAGCTCTGTCCCAGTACTAACCCCTACCACTCCGTCTGCTGCCCTTACTTGAGGCAGTGGGTCCTCTGAACAAGCTCTGAACGGAGACAGAGGGGTAAAAGAAACACTATGAAATGGGATTTTGAGATGACTGAAATTCTTTTTCAGTGGAGACCCGCCATGTTCGTTTTTTTGATACACTTTTTGATACGACATCATTACATTCGGCCTTTGTTCGAATGAAAATCAAACGCATTCTGGGTAACGTAGTCCAACCCTACCTCATAGAGCCAACGTCTGCATTTGTAGGGCCATCTGGAGGGCCATAATGGCGCTAACACTTCACCCATTGTCGAAATGTGGTAGTGGTATGGTGTAGGGACATTACTAGAGGATCAAATAACATTCCTTGCACAATTTGACATTATTCTGCATCACTTCAATACGTTGCAAAGCAGAAGATCGATAGGTTCTGAGTACCCATTTCAGATTTTTATATATTACATTTTGTACGGATTGGTTTCCTGTGGTTTGTGTTTCTGGTATCAACGTGTGATTTATAGAATACTTTTTTTGGCAAGGCGACTGCTCTCTCAACTTGTCATTTTGCGTCCGTTTTTAAACACACCGGCCCTTACTGTACTCTTATTCTGCTGTAATTGAGTGACGTTTACAATTGTACGAAGTGTTACTGGAAAGAGTGCTTAGATTTCCTGAAAGATCGACCTTGAATCAGTAGCACCTGTGAGTCCATTGTCCTCTAAAAGGCTAATTATACCCCTTTACCACGAGTCTGAATGGGTTGATTTATCAAATGGACAATATGCCAGCTCAACTCCAGCTCTATCTGGCAGGTAGCAGGAACATCTAGGTGCATTTGTTATACGCTTATAGTCCTCTCTAAAACACCCAGTAACCCGTTTGTAGAGCTACACTGCCAAAGTGAAAGGGTCTGAATTCTAGTTGGATCCTGAAATCGATCTGAATCGCTGTCAACCGTTACGGTCGGATTGCTTCTGCTGTTCGGCCAAATGGTTTGCTAGCGTGTGACGTAGCGACCCACGGTGGATTACCCCTTCCGGTGTTCATGGAAGTACACACTTCATGAACCAAAATATGAATGAAGACCGAGGAACTGAAACGGGATCGGTTGTGGGACGGCCAAATCGTGGGCCATTCATCTGTGAGCGAAGATATTCATACGCTGGTAACCGGTGCCAAGGAAACTGTACACCTTTCTGCACCTCAAGTCTTGAAGGCAGCGGGCACAATGCACCGCACACACAGCTGACGGATGAACAGAAAAACATATTTTTTGTTGTTGCTAGGCAACCTCACCACTCGACTGTCAATCAACCGGCCGCTGACGTAACCCTGTATCTTGCCGTGCATCCTTTGCGAGTTTTAACGTTTTATTTTTATTTTTATATCTATCGCCAGGGAATGAAGCGACACAAAACACCTGTACTTGTATGAGCGTCAAAAGCGGATGAATTCGCTTTCAGAGTCCAAGACGCACTTTCCCACAGAATAGAAAGAACAATATGTGGAATGGTTTCCACAAGGATATTTTCAACCGTTTTCTAAGCAGATGTGCCCCAAGCAGAGCCAGGGGCCCCTGGGTGAAACGAGAGGCCCCTGGAACACAGGAGCTGCTCATATGTCTCAGCAGGGCCCAAATGAGTCATCGGTGTCTGCTATGAATGGCACAGAGACACACTGACACATGAGACAGTGGCTGGGTATAGACTGTATGTGTAGTGCAACGCGTATTTTGACATAGTTTAGGACCTTTTTCGCTTCAGAATAGCTTTTAAACACGTTAAATGGGTTAAAAAGTTATGGAGCTTTTAATTATCTTAGCAGTGGTATGACTACAAAAGAAAAGAAAAAGATTTTCCTCAAAGAGTTTTGCCCTGACATGTTTGTGTGCTCAATAGTTTGACAACAGAATACCTAGAAAATCATCCACATGGACTTTGAGCCCATGTTGTGAACAAGTCCTCCCTGTCCTCATCATGTATGGGTAAATGGAGAAGCTGCACATCCAGCTTTTAGTCTTGAAAGAGACACACCAAACACGCATACATACACACAAACTTCATTTATTACATACCAAACTGTGAAACAAGCAGACTAGTTACACAATTAGGCTAACTTCTTTCTCAGCAATGTGTATAAATCACAGGCATCCTGATTCCAGAGGGAAAATATGTGGAAAAAGGTTATTTTTGAAATCCGCTTACTCATTTACATTGATTTTAGCATAAATGTCATCAGGAGGTGGTTTCCACCACACAAGTGACTGGTATTTCGCTATGGGAGACGATGACCCAGCCCAACATTTGACGCAGCGTACATTCTGTACAATCTGTTGTTTCGTCATACAAACATATGTGTGAATAGGGAACCAGTGTCTGACGGCCACTACTTAACGTGGAGATCTGGGTGATTCACCGCTATCTGTTTGCCCTCCCTGCTCCATCCTGCTCCATTATGCGCTCACTCGCTCTCTTTCTCTTTCTCTCTGTCTCTCCGTCTCTTTCTCTCTCTCTCTCTCTCTCTCTGTACCTCTCTGTCTGTCTGTCTGTCTGTCTGTCTGTCTGTCTGTCTGTCTGTCTGTCTGTCTGTCTCTCGCTCTGTCTGTCTGTCTCTCGCTTTGTCTGTCTGTCTGTCTGTCTGTCTGTCTCGCTCTGTCTGTCTCTCGCTCTGTCTGTCTGTCTGTCTCTCGCTCTGTCTGTCTGTCGCTCTGTCTGTCTGTCTCTCGCTCTGTCTGTCTGTCTATCTCTCGCTCTGTCTGTCTATCTATCTCTCGCTCTGTCTGTCTGTCTGTCTCTCGCTCTGTCTGTCTGTCTGTCTGTCTGTCTGTCTGTCTGTCTGTCTGTCTCTCGCTCTGTCTGTCTGTCTGTCTGTCTGTCTCTCGCTCTGTCTTTCTGTACCTCTCTGTTCCCCCCCCCCACCCAGCTCCCCTTCCTCCTGGCCCCTCTCTTCCTACCACCACTACACGGGCTGCAGGTGATAAAAGCCCACTTGTTCGGGGGATGAGAGGGGAGGGCAGGAGAGTGGGGGACAGGGAAAGGTTGGAGAGATGACGCTTGTTTGTGTCATGATCGTGCATTGATTCGGGCAGGGGTCGACCTCCTTGTGTTTGGAAGAGTAGTGTTTGTTGTTTTGAGCATTTCCATAATTGACGATGAAACACATTCATATTTTAAGATTATTGTTATATTTGAAAATCTAATTTTCCTCAATGATTATTATTGAGACATATCCAAATTTAACGGGGAAATTATGAATGTAATGTGAAAGAGTAGATTGTCCAAAAGAGGCTGACAACAATCACAGCATACATTCACTAATGGAGCCTCTAGGAGTAGAGTGCTACAGGACTAAGTGTCTTGCTTTCTGTCCTTGGAGACTATACAGGACATTGATCCATACATTTCATGCTCCATGTGTGTAGCATACAGTCTATGCAACACTCAAGTCATGGGAAACTTTGAGGCCTGAGAAAGAAAGCAAAAAACCTCAAAGTATTTCAAGTGTAAAATCCCCAGCCAGGAGCAATTTGCTCCAAAGTCCCATGCAAGTCCCACAACTATACTGGGACTCATAACACCTAGGGAAAGCACAACAGAAGCAGACATCATAGGAAGGAACTTCCCAATGTGGCTCATGGTAAACATGTAAACAATTCCTTGGCATGAATACCCAAAAAGCCCAATTTGTCCCGGAAACAAGCAGAAATGAGAGGATTCCACGTGTGAACAGTGGGTTAGGCTGAGAGAGCTGGAATGTTCAGTCTAACTCCCAGTGGAATGTGCCGCCATTGATGTCTTCGCCATGGCAACACATCAGACACTTTGAGGGATCCCGCAACTAAACCGGCGCTTACTGCGGCGAGGGGATGAAACCAGCGCGGCATTATCTCCGTCGCTGTCCATTGAGAGTTAAATGTCTGCTCTATCGATTCCGCTGCGATAAAGGGGAGCCGTCCCGCTGTGGCCCTCTCCGGTGACAAAGGGCTGGAAGAGAGGGAAATATGGAGCCCTCCCCCTTCATCGCTCCTCAGGGAACCAGGGGTGGGTGTTGGGGGGGGGGGGGGGGTTGG